>CM050528.1:23506128-23848628 GCA_027563665.1 Antrozous pallidus
CAACAAACAACAGAATTCAGAGCTGTTTTGGCGGCAGTGCAATGCAGTAATTCTCAAATTCTTTATTGGCATAAATAATTCAGACACTGGATTCTCACTAAACATTGCACTAAACATAAGAAACAACAAGCTTGTCGGCCCAGAGGCACACTATCTATCCGACAGCCCATGTTAGAAAGACTTTTTTGAGAAGTGTAAAAACTTTATAAATGACTCTGTACAAATATACACTGTGGACCATCCATCTATCTGGCCTTCCTTTCTTGGATGGCATCAGAATGGATTGTTCTTTCCCAGCTACGAGACGTTGGCAACGAGTGAGAGACAGAGACCGAGACAGACACAGAAAGGGGAAAGGAAAGAAGTGGCTCAAGAATGCAAACCACCTTCTCACAGGAACGCACTCTGCGACAGTCAGCACACCATGGAGAAAACAATATGGGCCATTGTCCATGTCGGTCTGTACAAGAAATAGTCTTTATGTATATAATATATATGTATAATATTTATAGGTATATATACTTTGTATATAGAAAAGGTAACAGCATAGTTTACATACAGAGAAAGCCTTTTTACAATGACAAATTTTCCTAAGGTCAACAACTTTGAGAGGAATCAACCACTGAACCATGCGGCAAGTGTGCGGTGAGTGTGGGGCCCAGTGCAAAACCAAAGCTCAGGGAGAGAGGAATGAGAGACGTGGGGACACTTGACCCCCCAAGTGTGAGATATTCTCAGCCTGGCCCCGCCATGGGCAAGGACACTCACCTGGTGTGACCAGGTCGTCTGGCCCCAGGGAATCCCCTTGGCTCCCTGAGATGGAGCCTGCTCTGTGGATGCTGACCCTACCTCACCTGGGAGGTGTCCGTGAGTCCTGGGCATCCCTCCCCACATCCACCAGAACACAAGCCTCTAAGAAACACATAACACCCACCCCCTCCCAATTCCAGTCTTCTGTTTTCTTCAGGAATGTCCCCCAACAGGTGGAATTCCTGGGTCATTTCAGTTGAGCTATTAGTAAGAGAAACCACATTTACTGAGCACCTACTGTGTGACAGGAATTTGGGGATGCAACTGACATTCATTATTTCATTGACTCCACAACCTTGATGGTTAGGGTTGTACTAAGTGCAGCATGGAGCCAAGAAAATCCAAGGGCAGCTTTGGAGGACCTGCTGGCACTGAGAAGTCGATGGCGAGGTCATTGTCCAGACAGAGCTGCTGAGTGGAACCAGGTAAGCAAGTCCTGCTAATTCACAGTGACCACACACACCAGGGGCAGCCAAGGACACTAGGTTTCCTCCCTCTCAGGCCCTGCTATATAGTTACAGGGACAGCAGGACACACCCTCCCGAGATGGCGGAGACATTCTTTCCCACACTATAGTCTGCATGGCAGACTTGGCCTGTGGTCCATTATGACCCCGAGTCTTCTTCAGCCCCGCTGTCACAAACCAGTATTTTGCCCACCACACCTGTAATGTTTAGCTGGAGACCTTTAGCACAAGGTCTTTCCATCAATAAATTCCATGTTTATGCATGTCCTTGACCTTGATGACAGAGTGACACAGACTGTCTCTGGCCTGGGCGAGAGAGCTGAGGGAGATTTGCAGGCCTGCAGGCCTGCAGGCCTCAGAGAGATCAGAGGCATGGGCCATGGGCAGGGGCAGAGGCAGAGGGAAAATGAAGCAAGAGCAAAGATAGGGAAGAAATGCTTTAGAGAGAAGGGCCGATGGCCAATCCATCAATAGCAAGATGCCCATGGACTGAAGACCCCGATAAGAGGACTGAGAACAGACCTTGGGACAAGGCAGGCAGGGACAGAGGGAGGCCCCCAGGCCAGAGGGCGATGCAGAGAGAACCTGAGGCCTGACTCCAGTGAGCACAGCCCCCGGACATCTTCCCAGGATACCAAGGCCACAGCAGGGACGGCGCGGTGGGGAGAAGTCAAGGCCTCCACTATCTCCTGTCTCCTCCACTGGACGCAGGGTCCCCGTGAGGAGGGTCACGTTTCTTCCCTTTTCCCCGGAAGTGCAGGAGGCACTTTCTAAACATGCAGTGAGCGTATGAAATAAGTCCTGGGGAACCAAGGGGTAAGGCTGCTTGATGCTGGGCTCAGCTGAGGGTATGGCAAGCGTGGTTGAGTTACAAACTTTTAAAATATGGAAACATTTGTAAAGAATTCTTCAGCTGTTTAATTGGAGGCATTTTATATCCACGAATGGGTCAAAAAGTAGGAGCTCTGGCGGTACTGGGGGACCAGGGCTCCTTGTGAAATGTGGGCGCAATACGGAAGCCATGGTTGGGGGGAGGAGGGCAAAGGCTCTCCACTGCTTAGAGGTCGGGTCAGAGAAGCCGGGCGACATGATGCCTGAAGTCACCATTGGGGCTCCCAGCCTTTCATTCCTGACAGCGGGGCTGGGATGAGTGGGGGTGGGGTGGAATAACAATCCACAGCATGCCTGAGGTGGGGGGGGGGGGGTGAAGAAGGGGCAGGTTCCTGATGGTGCTCAGGCCTGGCCAAAGGCAACTCATGCTCCCCTAACGCCCAGTCCTGCCAGGCACTGCCCAGCTGGCTGCCCGCGATTGGCAAGGGGATGCACAGCGCCCCCAGGAGGCAGGCTGGGAGGGCAGGCGGGCCCTGGGTGTGGCAGGGAAGTCCCTCAGGTAGCCTGAGTCTACACTGTAGCTACAGAGCAGTTACTTGAACTTACATGAGTTCATATGTACCCATTTAAAAAGTACTCTTATTATTACTATTGTTGTTACTCTAGTGTTATTAGCAACACAGAAAAGTGAGCAGAGGAAGATGGCTACCCTCGTGGAGGACCAATGCACTGCACTAATTGTCCAGGATGCACTTAAACTGCCACTGCCCCAATCTGACAGGGGGATGGGAGAGGCAACCACCGGGAATGGGGCCCAGTCGACTCAGCATCCTTCTCAGAAGGTGCGTGGCTGAGTGTCCCCACTTCCCAGTCCTTTGCAGTGCTGACTGCCAACCGTTCCCCAGTCCTAGGACTGCGGGACCTGGGATCTGAGTCCCTGTCCATCTCCACCCCCAAATCAGCTGCCTGGGTCAGGCGGAACTGCCTGCCACCTCTTGTTCATACTGCCCGCTTTATTGCTTCATCTCCACCAGAGTCATTACCACTCTCTTCGCCAGAGTCAACCAGGGCCTGGAGGGGGACTCTCCTTCCCCAGAAGCCAGAGGGGGTCCCCTGAATAGCCTCGAAGGGCACCACTGGGGTTGCCTGAGGCCAGTTTTAAGGTTTCAGTCTAACAAGGGGATTTGCTTCCCAGAAGGACCGGTACAAGGGAGTAGAGGGAACAGGGGAGAATGTGCAGCAAGAGCCCGGCCTGGGTGGCTGACCTGGGGTCACTGCCTGCCCCGGAGTCGAGGTTTCAGACCGGCTTGTCCATGTGGATAATGAAGGCCTTGTCCACACCCTCCTTGCCTAGGTGGCCTTCCAGCCAGGAAGATGCTAAGTGTCGCTTTAACGCCCATCTGCTTGCCCAGCTACTCCCTGCACTCTCCCGGTTCCCTCCGTCCGCTCCCCTTTTCCTCCGAGAGGCTGCTGGCAGGAGGCTGGCCGTCAACCCTGGGGATGTGGCCGGGAGACAGCGTCCTCCAGACCTCGGCTCCACCCAGGGAAAATCAGACGCAACACTTGTCCTTACCCCTCCCAGGGCTTCCCCCGAGAAACCTGCCTCAGAAGGAAAAGTTTCAAGACCCTTACCAGCTGGACTCGCCTCACCTCCACCCCAGGCCCCAGCCCAGCCCATCCACTGTCCCCCTCTCACCCACCCTGGTGCTGCTTCCTCTGCCTAGAATGGTGTTCTCAACTCGGGGTGCTCCCTTCACGTAATCCCGTCTCAGGTCACTGGTACCCCACTGGTGTTCCTGCTATAGGCCTCCATGGGTCTTAGTTTATACACTGTGGTTGGCTCCTTCCTGTCTATCTCCACTGGGTCTAAGCTGCAGTTTCATTCATTCCTGATGCCGGGGTCCAGATAGAGAAGACGCTCAATCAATAACCAACTGGTTACACTCGGATGAAGACACAAGCCCAGACTGTAAATGGACCCGGACATGGCATTGCTGTGGGGACAGGAGACCCCTCCCACCTGGCAGCCTCACTCACCTGCGGGAAGGCTTCTCTGCCTGCTGTTTCTTTCCGCGCCCTGCACCGGTCTTCCCAAACTCTCACTCTAGCGCTGGAGGTCAGGGTATTTTTAAACTAAAAGAACTAGGCAAGCTGGTATATTTTTTTACGTGGTGGAAAAGAAAAATTAAGATTTGTTCTTAATCATTAGACTTTCAAATCTAAGAAGCCATGATGCAAACAGCACTTTGGCATAAACAATTGCCGCCCGCTCAATGGAGGGAGGGAGCCATTCTTCTGAGCTAATTTAAGCTACATACATGGCAGCTATTTTTCATCTCTACTATTGTGTAACTTTCTCCCCAGCTCACGGGCCAGGGGAGATGTTATCTGGCGGGAGATGGGGGTGGTGAAGAATAAGGGGAGGAAGGAAATGAAGAGGCAGTGGAGCCACCGAAAGAGTTATGAGAAGTAATTCTAGAGCTGGTGGTCCGCTGGGACCCCAGGGCCTTTCGTCTGGGTGAACACCAGTTTGAGCTTCCATGCTAGGAAGAAATCAAAAAGCTGGAGTCAGGTTCCCTTTCCTCCCCTGTCCTGATATGCAACGTTCACTAACCTCACAGTCTAGATTGAACTACAGAAACTTTTACAAACCACCTCAAGTCAAGAATGGCTTTCCTACTCCCTGTCCACTGCCACACGCACGCACACACCTACACCATCTTCCCTTACGGTCCAGGGCCTGTCGCCCAGCTGTCCCCCGCGTGGCTGAGGGAGCACTCCCTGGAAGAGGAGTGATCTCTCTGCAGGCAACAGATGACCACAGGCTCATGCGGAGGGAGGGTCTCAGGGACAAAGTCTTCCTTTCTGCATTTTCCAGCTTCCCTATTGAGGAAGAGCTTCGGCAGGGCCCCCAGAGACTGTTCACCAGCTACAGCCAAGACTTCAAATGACTGGATTTCAGGGAGTTTTCAAGACCTTAGTTGTAATTCCACCTCTGCCTCTAAGAAAGGACTTAATGTGGGAGAGGCTGCCCTCCCACTCTGGCCCAGGTTCCTTCTTCTGAGGGAGGAGGGGAGGCAGATGAGCGATGGCCACTCGTTTGCCCTGAGGCTGCATCGGTGGTCTGCAGGAGAGCATGCTGGGGTTAATGTCTGCCAAGAGCACAGGAGGGGGTAGTGGTGGAGAAATGTCATGTATTTGCCCTCCTTAGATTAGAGCATCCTTCTAGATGTAGATCATTCTAGATCCTCGTCCCAGTGTCTTGGCTGATGATATAAATTCAGGTAAACACTGCAGTGACCCCTCATGACATCCTCTAATATTTCCACACTGGTCTCCAAGCCGTGGTTTGGTGGGAAACCACCCCACTACAAATCGGACCCCTTCATTAGGAGGCAGATCAGCCAGAATCTCCTTTGTGGCGTCTTTGTGCAGGGAACCACTGTTCACATGCGGGCTCGAACGGCATGGGGCCTGTGTAGGGACAGGGCCGGTCTATCTTCCCCAGTGCCCAGCACACAACCTGTAAATGCTGGAGGTCAGCTGATCTTTTCTGTGGGCCAGTGCGTTGGTCCTTGCTCTCAGAGGACCATGCAAGATACCAAGTTGGACTCACAGAGGTGGATCTTATTGGAGATTGAGAAATCAGCCTGGGAAAGCGTGGGCAAAACAGCCTGCTATTAGCCTTTTAGAGATTTAACCACATAAGACTGTCTTAAAAGCTTGAATAAGTCCTGCAATCAAGAAATAAATGTAACCTTGTTTTGCCTAAGCACTCTCAGTGCATATTTGTCCCAGAACCCTTCCAATAATGCAACATGCTCCAGCCTGCTGTGGAGTTAAAGGTTTACGGAACATGTTCGGTAAACTGGGTCTAACCGCGATCACACGTGCTTCAGCAAAGCCCACTTCCTCCAGCTCCAAGCTCAATGGAGACAGCGGCCATCTCTCCCTTCCTATTCTTGGGGTGAAGGAAGGGGGCTGCGTGAGCCAGGTGAGCAGGAAGGAAGGGCACATCCCAGCCCCTGGAGGAGCACTCACTGGTGAACCTCTTGGGACAGAGCACCACGTCCAGTGAGAGGGGCAAGGCCGGCCGCTGGAGCAGGTGCCAGAGGAACCCGGATGCAGCTCTGCCAACCTCCACTCCCATTTCCCAGAAACTCGGCGGCTGCTGGCAGCCCGTCAGTCTGGGCTTGTAAGTGGGACCTTCCCACAAACTCCCACAAGGGTCCCCACCCTCTCTTGCACTTCCTTCAATGATTTTTTGTTTTCCCCTTTTCCCCTGGTCATGAGCTGCAAGTAACGGCAGATGCTGGGGCTATACCGTCCCGAGGGGCTGCCAGACATGAGCCACTCAAAGTGGTAGTGGGCTCCTGGGGATGGACAAGTCCAAGGACTCATACTTACATTGGCTCTACCACTCACCAGGCTGGTTTGCATCTATTGTCTGGCCTGTGAAATGGGGATACTAGTGCCTCGTGGGGATGCAGATGGTCTGGCACATGGTAAGTGCTCAGTGAAGAGTGGCTGCTAGAGATGGATCATTACTCTGCCTCCTAGGGCCCGAATGTCTGGGGCCAACTGACCAATGGGTCTCTTTATGAGTCACATCGATTAAACCTGGTCAATTAATTTGGGGCCTGGCTGTGGGAACCCCATTACTGCTCAGCCTGGCCAGTGGAGCCCCTTTGGCTGCAGGGGTGTCTGACGCCCTGGGCCACCGCTTCCCTTTTACCCAGCAACCCTCCCTCTCTGCACCCTGTAAATGTTTCCTGAGCATCCACTATGTCCCAGGCACTATGCTGGATGCTAACACCTGACCAGTCAGGGACTGAAGCTATCCCACCAATCCCTGCCCCAGCTGGTTAGGGAATGGGCAGGAATTGTGGGGCTTTGAGGCAGGAGCTGGGCATGTGGATTAAGAATCAGGAGCAAGGCTCACTATGTGTGGTATGAGGTGGATGAGTCAGAAAGAATGAGAACCTTTAAGACACTAGGTCCCGTGTTCCGGGACCCAGACTGATTCTCATTCCCCTCCTGTTACCAGTGTGTGCAGGTGAGGGTGGGGGTGGGGTGAGGCCGGGGGCCAGGGAGAGTGTCCACCTGAGCCTGCATGGATACTTCACTTTACAAGCAAAACTGAAAAAGGACACAGCAAGCGCACAGCTCACCAAGGTCCATTCCTTCCCACTGAGCAAGAATGGAAACAGACATGGTGTCACCAACCACATCAGACTGGGTGGAAGCATAGGCATTTGATGATCATGTGATAGTCCCACTGCAGACCGGCCACCCACCTTCACCCATAAAGCCCAGGGCTATTGGTCCCCAGGGATGGAGGGGTCAGCAGGAGGCAGTGTTGAGAAGAGCGAGGACAATGTCCCAACCCTCATGGCTACTGGGTTCTGCAGACTATTCCCCAAGGGGGTCTGCTGGGAAACCCAGAGGATGCATCAAGGCACAGAGAAACCTCCCGAGAGGGTGTATAGGGTGAATTGTGTCCCCCCCCCCCCAAAGATGTTGAAGTTCTAATACCAAGGACTAAGAATGTGACCTTATTTGGAAATGGCACTGCAGATGAAATAAGCTGACATGAGATCAAACTTGAGTAGGGTGGGCCCCTGATCCCATTTGACTGGTGTCCTTAGATAGATAGATAGATAGATAGAGAGAGAGAGAGAGAGAGAGATATTGAGAGAGAGAGAGACAGCAGGGATGTATGTGTACTTGGGACCACCCAGCATGAAGCCAACTGTCTGAAACCAAGGAAAAGGGCCTTGGGAGAAACCAACCCTGGCAATACTTTGATCTTGGACTTCCAGGCTCCAGACGGGGATAAATGAATGTTGGTTGTTGAAGCCACCCTGTCTTGGTAACCCTGAGAGACTAATCCAGCCTTCAAGTCCAGCTCATACTCCACCCTCCAATGCCCCAACTCCCTCCACGGTCTGCAGGCCAAGAGGTCTGGGGGTCTGCTCACACCTAAGGACGAGAGCTACCTCTGGAGACAGCCCCGTGCACCTCAGAGCAAGAGGTAGGAGGTTCTTCTCTTGCTGGAGCACTTCTCTGCTCCACCCCTAGCCCTGTTCCTTCCCTGGTTCTTCAGTCACGCAGATCTCTAGCTCAGAGATTGGCAGATATTTTCTGTAAAAAGCAAGGCTGAGAGATTCTCAGCTGAGCCACACTGCCAGCGTAAAACAAGCGTGGTCCACACGGAAATGAAGGTGTGGCCACGTGCCAGTGAAACTGTTTGATGCGACAACGGAATCTCATAGAGCGGAAGCCCGTTCTTAGGCCCTGGCCACCCCCCAATTAGAGAATAGAAGAATGACAACGAGCGGATGCGCTGGCTGCAGTCCATGGGCCACGATTGTTGCCAACCCCAGCTCTAGCTTTCCTAAGACAGCCTGGGCCTGGGCTGAGGGTGTGCCACTCCCCCCACGATCCTCAGATGATGAAGCTCAGGAGGGACAGGTGAGGGAGGCAGGTTTGTGTGAGGGGTGGGGGGGGGGGAAGCGTGCATGTGGGATGGGAGGTGGGGAAGAGGCAGAACCAGGTTTCCTGAATACAACAGTCTAGTCCTCAGAGATCCATCCAGAGCTTCTACTGACGGAGAATCCAAGATACAAATGGAGAGAAAGAGGGGAGCTCCAGAGCAAGACAAGATGTTTCCCTTTGACCAGTTAAAGGAAAATCAGGACAAAAACTGCATTAAGTGGATGATGATTTCTGTCTCCACCTTCTCTCTGGGGATGGTGACATATGTGGACATCCCTACATAAGGCCAAGGGGTGTTCCTCCTGTGAAGGAATCCCTGTGTTGTGGGTGAACTTCAGTGTGCAAATCCATGACCTTCAGAGAAGGCAAGGTCAAGGCTTCCTGGAGAGTCTGTACTCTGTGGACTCTCCACGTGGGAAGCCGGTGTGCATCTGGGTTTGCGAAAGCCAGGCAGACAGAAACACCTTGCTGCTGGGTGTTGGGCACCTGCACCCAACTGTGAGGGTACACACACACACACACACACACACACACACACACACACACACACAATCTGTGTGGGTTCTATAGCAGGATCACAGGCAATCATGATATAAAAATATAAACACCCCTCTTTTTTTCCTTGCAAAATATTCGGCCCTCCTCCCAAACGTTCCCAGTGAATACAGGTGAAGTCAGCAGGGAAAGCACGGCTGGGTCTTTCCTGGATGGAAACGTCTGACCCTGGGCCTCGAACAATTCAGGGAGGTGTAGCCAGGATGGGGGAGGGGCAGGACGTCTGGTGCAGGCTGGCTGCTCGAGACTGAGACTAGGAAGCTGGGACAAAGGAAGGATGTGGGCGAAGAGGGAAAAGTCAAGAGCAGGGGCTGGGCCCCAGGAGACCTGGTTGGCAAAACAGAGATGTTTAAGGATGCGGAGAAGGCTGGAGTGCCTCCCTGGGTTCCCCAGGTCCTGTTCTCATTCTTAAGCTGGTGCTGTGACCGGGTGGGAAACCAGCCTTAGAGGGCCCCACTGGGCCTTGCCCGGGCTCTAGGTGGCCATGCCAGTCAGTTAGCTCTGCAACAAGAGGAGAGGAGCAGCAGGCTGTGGCTCTGGTGGGCACTTCTGTGCAGGGTAGCTGGACCCCGCCTGCTTCTCTCTTTCTCGTTTCTTCTCCCAGCAACAGGCTCATGACAAGGACTGCCGTTCCTGGGCCCAAGAAGCTCTGTTGGATTTCAGGCCCGCAGGAGGCAGCAGGCATAGCCAGGCTCAGGCCTGGGGTCAGGTGGGTGATGCAGTGCCAGCTGCTGCCAAGAGCTGCCCCCAGCAACACCGGAGAGGCAGGGGCTTGTGCAAATGTGTGTAAAATGCCCCCAAGACACACACATGTTGAGCTAAGAATCACAGAAGTCCTTGGAAGAGGCACTGCCTTTAGGAAGAGCCCACAGGGCCTTCGCCTCTGAGCCCTGCAGGGGATAGCGCTGGACGGGCACTCCAGAAGGTTCTCTGGAGGCACAGGCTCCCTCGCCTGGGGTCTTGGGAAACAGTACCAGTGTCATCACTTCCCCAGCTTGGAAGCAGGTGTGGCCCCAGAGCTTGAGCAGGTCTGAGGGCCGCCCCAGGCGGGAAGCCCCTCCCCTTGGGTGGATGCTGAGTCTGGCTCAGGTGGGTTTTGAAGTCTGGCTCCCTCTCAGGGAGGGAGATGTCTGGGGAAGGTAGTGACCAGAAGAAAAGCAAGACAGGGCAGCGCCCGGGAGTCCAGAGAGGCCGTGCCGCCTCGGGCATGCTGCCTGCCACTGCCCCAGGGACAGACCTCTCGTTAATGCCAGGTCAGATGAGGGGGGTCAGGGCTTTGGGAACGTAAGCCCTACCCTTACAAGGTATGGAAGTAAGGAACATAAGACATCTCATTGATGTTTCTCTCTCATTGATGTTTCTCTCTCTCTCCTCTCTTCTCCACCCCACCCCTCGAAAACAAGACAGAAAAATAAAGGAAGAAGAAGGAATGTAAGACTGACCACTTTGTGAGCATGACCCACTCCCTGAACCCTTCCTCAGGTGTGTTGGGGGGTTACCGGCCAGGCAGGCAGAAAGGTGGGAGACAATGCAGGGGCTCTGAGCAAACAGAACCCCCTGTAACGAGGACACCACTGGGGCTCAGCACAGGCTGGAGTTGGGAATGCAGAACCGCTGTAAACAGCTCCCTCCTCGTCTCCCAATGGCACTTTTTAGAGGTGAATGGGAGCGGAAATCCTTTGCAAACAGGATGCTGAGCGCACCCCCTAAAACCCAACACACACGTGTCCCAGGAACCCGCATCTGTCCTTGTGGTCGACAAGCTTAGCTGGTGAAGTGCTGAAGCAGAGGGAGGGAAAACTTCTAGAAGTCCTCCCCAGGCCCTAGTTCTCAGGGCCTGGGCTTCAGGGGTGTGTGTGTGTCACGGATGAAAGTGAGCGGAAAGGAGCCCCCAGACGTCATCCTCGGAGGGAGCCACTGTGCTTTCTGAACGGAGGGGCAGGGTGGGGCAAAGGGCAGTGCTCACAGATAGGGGTGGGAGTCTGGGAACCGACCCAGCGAGACCCAGAACTCGGGCACATGCAGGACTTTCCAGCTGCACTTGGGAGCTGTGTGAGGAGGTGCCACAAACCAGGCAGGTTTGGGTTGGGGCCTCTGAGACTATACGTTTACATAGAAACAGCTGTCCCTCTGCCCAGGTCAGCCCACAGCCCCTGCTAAGCTGGCTCAGCCCTGCACGCCGGCCCCTTTTCCCTGAGGGCTCAGCCAAGACCACTGTGCAGAGACCAGGACAGCCCAGGGCACACTGGGACGCCTGGCTCTGGCTTGTCAAGGGGAATCGAGTGCAGGTTGGCTTCGCAAACACATGTATACACATGTCCATGCACGTGGGTCCCGTGAGCCTGCTCCCTGGGCCTCCTGCCCTTGTTTCCACGGCCCAGGGACTCCACAGTTTGCATCCCTCCTCCCTACCCTGCCCTGCACCTTGTGCATCAATTCCGTGTCTCCCTGGCTGGTCCTGTTGAGTCCCAGCTCAGGGGTCCCCAACTCTTCCCGAGCAAAAGGACACGGGTCTAGGGTATAGGGAAGCCATCCAGCTGAGTTGTGCAGTGCTCCCAGGCCGGTGGTGATCCCCTCTGATGGCGAGCCTCTGGCCTCCTAGGCTGGCAGAGGGCAGAGCAGCAGGGAGAGGTGGCTCGGGAGCTGAGGCCGCTGAGCGCCATCCCTTTGTCCAAAGGTCACAGCCTGGAGCAGGGAGAGAAGGAAGAGAGTGGCAAGATGTCACACGGATGGATGAGACAATGCTGTCTTTTGTGACCTGGCACCCTCTCCGAGACCAGGTAGTTTGAGATGAGCTGCTCCCATCGTCTGCAAGAAAAGGTGGAAGGGACTTCTCTTTATTGAGGTCCTACTATGTGCCAGTCTCTGTGCCAAGTGCCACAATACTTGATATCATTTAAATCTGAGTCTAGCCTGCAGATAGGTACACCATACTCTTTTAATAGATGAGAAAACTGAGGTTCAGAGAGGTTAAGTGTTTTGTCCAAGGGTGCACAGCCAGGAAACAGCAGGGTCAGGATTTTAATCCAGAACTCTTCCCACTGAAGCACATAGCCTCTGGACTAAGTAAGGATGGTCACCCAGCGTGGGGGTGAGGAGGGGGCCCTGTGGGGCTGGAGGACCAGCCTGCATGCATGTGGAGGTGCTGAGAATGCTTGGTAAGGGCTGGAGCTACATGAAGAGGGGATGAGACCAAGTCCCACAACACAGACGCCTGCGATGAGGAGAGGCTTTCCTGACTACTGCCGAGACCGGATCTAGGCCATCAGGGGCAGAAGTATGTACACAATCGCCCAGGAAGGTTCTGGAAAGAGACCCAGAAGGTATACAGATTACGTAATCTCTGCTAGAAGCTGGCAGAGTGCAGGGGTCAAAATCATGGATTTAGGGTCTAACGCAGCCTGGGTTCTAATACTTGCTCTGTTCCTTACCAGCTGTGAGATCCTTGGGAAGGCACTCTGTATGCCTTGGTTTTCTCATAAGTAACACAGTGATAGTTATGGCACCTACCTCCTGGGAGAGAGGGGCTCTCAGGGTTCGGTGAGGTAATGCAGATGGAATCCTGACAAAGCACCGGCCACACATGTTTAATAAGTGATACCCAGACGACAGGTATGTGCCGGTGGTTGTGATGATGATCTAGACCCGTGGTCAGCAAACTGTGGCTCGAGAGCCACATGCGGCTCTTTGGCCCCTTGAGTGTGGCTCTTCCACAAAATACCACGGCCTTTTGAAGAAGTAGTGTTAGAAAAAGTTCAAGTTTTAAAAATTTGGCTCTCAAAAGAAATTTCAATCGTTGTACTGTTGATATTTGGCTCTGCTAACTAATGAGTTCGCCGACCACTGGACCAGTGCCATGCGATGGATATACAGTGCAACCCAAAAGAAATGGAAGCAGGAACACGGACCCACTGGGTACTCCAGCCACTGAGCTGTACATTTGAAATGGGAGAATTACATGCTATGTGAACTATATCTTAGCAAAGCTGTTTAAAATAAAGTCATCTATGTCAGTATAAATTTTCTAATCATATTTTTAAAGTTAAAATGTAAAATTAATCTTAACGATATATTTTACTTAATTTAAATAGCTCCAAAACATTATAAGTTCACCATGTAACCAGTACTGTCTATGTAATGTAACCAATTACACTGCATTTTCTTCCTTCTTCTACTTGTGAAATTCCATGAGCTTCACACCTACAGTCCATTCTACTCCCCACTCCGAGTGTTCAGTGGCCAACATGGTGAGTGGATGGTAGCGGACAGCAGAGGTCCAGGCCCCACTACTCAGGTGACCCATGGACCAGCCGCCCAGCATCACCTTGGAGCTTGCTGGAAATACAAGATCTGGGCCCCACCCAGACCTACAGAATAAGAATTCCCTCGGTGATCTGAACGCACATTAGATATGAGGTGGCGGTCTTTGGAACACGGGCTTGCCTTGCCTTTAACCCACCAGGTGCTGAGACATACGAGATTCTAGAAACCACAGCTCCTCGGATGTGACCACTAGAGGGGTGAACCTGAGAAGCGAGAGGTGAGTTTTGACTTAGCTGTCCATGCCCCGGAACACGTCAGCTGTAGCTAAGACCTCTTGGTGGGCCCCCTTTGCAGATTACAAACCCCTGCTACCCCGGCAGCTTCGGGAAGGACTCTAGCACTGACCACTCCACTGAGGGAGGTCCCCAGAAACATACATATTGCCTCAGAGCCACTGGGTCCAGCCAGGAATAAGGGCGAGGGGAGGGGCACAGAGCCTCCTATGAGGAAGTCAGTGACGCTTGTGGCAGGGAGTAGGGAGAACTCGCCCTACCTGTCTTTGTGCAACAGAGAATGCTGGGAGCTCAGAGTTGCTCAGGCTGCTGGTTTGAGGGAAGATTTCCTGAAAGCTAGGCCTTATAGAGGGGAATGCGGAATACCTGACATGTGGGGCTTGGTGGGTTCAGGGTACCACCTTGCCACGGGGTGCTCCAGACACTGGGCATTAGCCTTCATCAGGGAGAACAGTAGCCACATGGCAGTGCTAAGGCCCAAATCCCAGAGCAGACTCTTCTGAACAGAAACCTGGTAGGGACAAACGGTGGCGGGGCAGGGAGGTGGGTGCATGGGAAGGAGAAGGTTGGCAGAGGAGTTGGGGAAGGGAGCAACAAGTGACCAAGGCCAGAGGGCATGGGCAGTGGGGGAGAGGCCAAGGGAGAACACCTACTCTGCCGACTTCCAGAAATGCCCGGGGTGAGACAGGCGGCGGTTTCGTTTTGGCAGTTTCTCCAGCATGTCCATGAGCTTGGTGAAAGTAGGTCTCTCTTCTTGTTCAAAGGCCCAGCAGAAGAGAAGGATGTCCTAAAAGAAGCCAGTATGTGATGACTTAACATAAATGATGTTTGTATTACTCCTTAGAACCTCATTGGATCTGTCCATTTGTATACCCATTTGTCCCACTTCCACATTCTTCAATCATCCATCCACCATCATCCATTCATTTGTCCATTTATCCACCCATCTGTCACCCATCCATCCATCATTCATGTACCCATCTCAATTCATGAATTTATAATCCATCCATCCATCCATCCATCCATCCATCCATCCATCCATCCATCCAAAGATCCATCCATGCATTCAACCACTCAACCATCATCTATCCATCCATCATTCATACACCCATCCACCCACCCATCATCCATCTATCCCATCACCCATCCATCATCTATCTACCCATCCATCCATCCATCCATCCATCCATCCATCCATGATCCATCCATCCATCCATCCTTCTACTCACCTACTTTCTAGGCCATATGGCAGACTAGGTTAGCCCTATTCTAGAAGGCCTGGAATACACTGAGATCGATAAAGTACTCCTCAATGAGGTTGTGAACATTTTTCTTAATGGGGAGGGAGTAAAAGAATCCACATCACAATACTATAAGTGCCCTTCAAAGTCATAGAGGGAAAAATTACTTATAGTAATAGTCTCACCTGAGAAAGGAAACTTAGGAGGCAGGCAGTCCTTAAAAGCATTCCAGATAATTGCCCCCTCCCTGACTCATCCGTCTCTGATCAAAAGAGGGGAATTCACCCTAGCTGGTTTGGCTCAGTGGATAGAGTGTTGGCCCGAGGACCGAAGGGTCCTGGGTTTGATTTCAGTAGAGGGCACACACCTGAGGTGCAGGCTCCTGGCTCTGGTTAGGGGCATGTGGGCGGCAACCAATTGATGTGACTCTCACATTGGTGTTTCTCTCTCTTTCTCTCTCTCCCCCTCCTTCTCCTCCACTCTCTTTAAGTCAATTAAAAAATATCCTTGGGTGAAGATTAAAATAACAAACAGAGGAATTCTTCATGCTATGTTTAGAGGGCAATTATTAATATACCAGTGCCCTGGTGCACAGACTCCTGCACACTGAAAGGAAATTAATTAGAAGGTGGCCAGTGGGGCGGGACTGTGCGAGATGGGCCGGACACACTCTGGAGCTAACCTCCCACGGCCCCTCCCCAGCGTCTGCAGAGTGAGCAGGGTCCCTCCAGCAGATGGGGTCCCTCAGCCTGGTCTGCAGGGATTGGGCCGAAACCGGCTCTCCAGCATCCCCCAAGGGGTCCCGGAATGCAAGAGGGCACTCTGCAAAGTTGCTGTCATACAGAGTGTGGAACACAAATGCAAGTGTGCAGTAAACCACATTCGGGGCCGACAGTACTCCAGCAATAACATAACCAACAGCCAAAGGTGGAATCATGCGGCCCCATGGGGAATTGGGCTTCCTCCTCTCTGGTTTTAGGGTACATCACCTGAGAACTCCTGCTGCCAAGTCACTGCAGCTCAGCAGCTCCCGTGTTGAGCATCTACCCCCTGGAAGTCAGTTGCGTCATAGCAACTGGTCAGACAGTGAGACACTTAGCATATTAGCCTTTTAAATATCTATTCAGGCTTTTCTGTTTCTGTTCTGAGTTGCACAATGCTTCAAATTTTTAAACGTAGATGCAATTAAAATGAGATTACCAGTGATATTTTAATGAAGGTCTTCTCTTAAATTGACAGAAAAAGAATTCCCTGGTTCTACTTAACTCAGCAGTCCATTGCCAGGAAAACCTGGCCAAGTGCTACTGCGCCCCTGATGGTACGAGCCTGAATTGCAGGCACAATTTATAGAGTTTTGCCTTCTAAGCTCCAAATCATTACAGGACAAGGCTGTGGGCATGCTTTTGGGTTACCCTTTGGGAAAGCACTTGCAACCTCCACACACACAAAAAAGAAGGCCCGGAACGGTGTCTGCTGCTCCCCTTGTCCCCAGGACCTGGCACCATCTGACTCACCGAGATCTCTTTTCCCACGCCGATCTGGCTGAGGTTGGGTTTCAGGCCTGTGCCCATTTGCCAGATGATTGCCTCTGCTGGCTGGGTCTTGAAAGGCCACTCCCTGGCGTGAAGTTCATACCAGATTGTTCTGTTGGCAGATGTAGTTCAAGGGTGTTGGTGTGATATGTTACTCGTATCCCCTCACTAACACCCACCACCCGCCAGCCCCTGGCTGATCACTCTGTCCCCTACTTCCTTCCTCACAGGGTTGCTTAAGGCTTTCTTCCTCATGGCTGTGCTTACGTTTTCTTGGTATCTTAGAGTCATGCTTATACTGCCCCTGGTGCATTGATTAACATGAATCAAAATCTAGAACCTGAGTAATTTATAGTGTGGCTGTGACCTCTGGCCTGCCATTCTAGAGACACTGCAGGGGAATAATTAAGGATACAAGAGTCATTTACAAGGGTGTTCTCTACAACATGACGGGTAACAATGAAGAAAGCAGGAATGATGCAAGCGTTCAGTAAAAGGAACAGGCTGATGCATCATGGTAAACTCACAGAATGACATAAAATCCTACATTATTAGCACTTTTCAAAAAAACCTTGCTGACATGACAAAAATGCCCAATATATCATTTTAAATGAAAAAAAAAATGTCTAAGATATAATGTTACTTTTTTTTTTTAAAAAAAGCATTACATATGGATAGACAAAAGAAAAAGAGAAACACCGCACATGGTTAACAGTGGCTATCTCTGTGATAGGATAGGAATTTTTCCTTTTGTGCTTGGGTTTTTCTAAGTATGAATCGTCCTGTGGAATAAATGAAAGGAAAAAAGCGGTCTGCGAGTCAGGTTGCCTTGCGTTCCAGAACCAGGATGGCTGCGTGATGCTGGGTGGGGCACGTCACCGCCCTGAGTCTAGCTTTCCTAACCTGCCGATTGCAGTGGGAGACTGTTTATCAGGGATGCTGAGCGGAGGACAATTTGATGCCAGCTTTATTCTAGAAGGATTGACTTTGTCATTATGTATTTCATAGACAATGACAGTGTAATGACTGAAGAAAGGTCTGCTCCTGTGAGCAGCACATGGGCATGGACAGGTCCGGGCTGGGCAGGAAATGATGCTGGGAGGTGTGGGGGGCAGAGAGGACCATGTGGGTGTTCCTAGGATGCGGGTGTTGGAGTTTTTCTGTGAGGATAGGTCTCATCTTGAAAGGGGGCAGACACAGAGTGCTGGCACCAGCTGGTACTGTAAGGAATCTGAACCAGGCTCTGTGGACCGGAACTGTTTATTCTGATTAAAGGAGGCACATTCCACCCCGGCTGGAGCTGACCTGGAGGCGCAGCCCCTCCTCCCCACCTGGAGCTGCCTGTTATCTGGAAAGATGAGCAAAGATTTATACGGAAGCCAGTCCTCTGACAGTCCCCAGCCCCCTTTTGCATACCGGCAGGCCTTTGCAAACCTCCAGCCTGCTTACCTGTTAATCTGGGCACTCCCTTCGGCTATTTCCCAGTAACCCCAGCCCTTGCAAACCACTCAGCCCTTTAAAGACCTCTAGCCTTCTGCATATCCGTAAACTGCCCTTTTGTCTACTTTCCTTTGTGCTTATGCCTATATAAGCTGCTGCCTTATGATGGGCTACACCGCAGATTTTTGTGGATAACCTGCTGCTCTCCCATGCTGCCAGCAATATTGGAATAAACGCTCATCTATGATTCAACCCTGTCTCTGCTTTATTGCCTTGAGTAGTGACAGGCAGCACAGATGCATTTTTGGTCTAGCTACAAGCTCACTGAGAACAGGCTCTGCAACTCAGGGACTCCCTGAAACCATCCTTGGAGCTGATCTTTCCTCCAATCTAAGATGATTTGTGTAAATTTGCCTTAAAGAACATGAAGCACCCTGTTATCCTTTTGAATCAGAGGACTGTGTCAACAGGCTATTTCTGGGATTTCACTTCTCCCTTAGCATCGCTTCTCCCTGCTGACCTCATCCTTCTGGAGGGGGAGGGGTGCTGCCTCTCTGGTGCTGGGAGGTTGCTTTAGATGCTCAGGAAGTTCTCAAGTTAAGGTGCTTAGTGGTTGTATCATCATCACAATAAACAATAACACCGACTGAGTGTTTACTTCTCAGTACATATGCCCTGTCCTTCTGGGAACTGTGAGTAACAAAGTCCCCTTTCAATGGCAGTCATTGCCCCATCGATGCACCCATCGTATCTGAATAATAATGAAAGCTCCATTTTAAAACAGAAGGCACTCTCATTATCCCCATTTTGCAGATGAGGAAACCGAGGCCCAGGAAGGTTATTTTATCTTACTCGAAGTCACACGGCAAAAAAAAGAGGTTGAATCCAATTCATCTGACTACAGAATTGCATCACTGGCCACTGTGCTAGACTGGCAACCCTATGCCCCATCATGCAATCGGGGCAGAGAATTATCTGGGAGAACAACACCTGAAGTTGATGGGTGAGGGCTGGTGAGAGCACAGACTGCAGGCTGCAGGAGCCGTTAATGTGAAAGGAGAAAAGGAGGCTGTGGGGAGCGGAGCTAGCTGGGCTGGATGCCCTATGGGTGTTTGCTCACTTATTCCTTACAACACCTCCGTGGGTTTTATGACCTTTAATTAGGGCTTTGCATGGTGCAATGACTCCCTGGTTCAAAGCACCAAATCTGGAGTGAGGCTGCCCCACGTTTGACTCCCAGCTCCTGCCTGCTATGGGGCAAGTGTCACTGAGCCCCTAGGAGCCTCCGTTTCCTCACCTGTCGATTGGGAGCGGTCATGACACCTGGCCATAAAGCCGGAACACTGTGCTAACTGTGCTTCTGAAAGCCGCTTTGTTCTAAGTCATGCTTGAGCATGGCGGTCCCAAGCACCAAGGGGCATCTAACTGGCAGGAAACCAGAATGCAACAGTGTCAGGAACAAGGTCTCCTTAAAACTTTCTTTCACACCCAACTTGCAAGAGAAACTCACTTAAAGAAAAATACAAGTTGCTGAAGATGAAAACACCAGTGGAAAAGTAATTACTGACTTTGGTACATTTTGTTAATTACATTCTTCTTTCTTTTGCTAAATTTGTATGAAAATATACCAACTTAATTACTGCGATTTGGTTTCAGATAACAATTTCTAACTAGGTAAAGATTGGGGCAGAAACGAATCAGAGAAAATGACAGCCACTAACTGGGACCAAGTGACAGTCGTTGAGAATCCTAATGTGCTAGGAACCCCTTCCCAGGTTGTACAGAGGGGGCACAGTGGGCGCTTTTCTATGGACGACGGCCTAACATCTCTCCATGGTGCTCAGTGTACCTGCACATCCCTGCTTTCCCAGGCAGCTTCCCCAGTGTTTTCTCCACCAGCCCTGCCTCCACACGGACGGCTCAGGTGAGGGTTAGCCGGGCCACTGGAGGGAGGAGAGCACAGAAGCCTTCCCAGCTGCACCTTCTCAGAGCACTCAGCCTGCACCTTGGGGCTGTGTCCTGAATCCTCACCCCCTCTCTACTTCCAAAGACACCTCATTCAGCCCAGTCTGTGTGCCTCAGTGCCTGAGCATCGACCTATGAACCAGGAGGTCACAGTTAGATTCCCATTCAGGGCACATGCCCAGCTTGCAGGCCCGATCCCCAGTGTGGGTGTGCAGAAGGCAGCCCATCGATGGTTCTCTGTCATCACTGATGTTTCTATCCCTTGCTCCCTCTCCCTTCCTCTCTGAAATCAATTACAAACAAAACAAAAACAACAGACACTGGGTTCTCTCCCAGTGCGGTTACCCTTGACCGACAATCCTAAACTCTTCTCTTCCATCTGCTTGAGATGTGCAGATTCTGCGCCTTCTGGTTGGCTCCACTGGCTCTACTGGCCAGCTCATGGCAGCTCAAACTCACAGTGTACAAACCGGCCCTCTCTGCCTTCCTGCCCCACCTCCAGGATCTCTCTACCTTGACGAAGTGCTAACTGTCCCCCTCCGCCCAAGTCCTTAAGGTAGAAATCTGGGCGCCACCCACATTCCGTCCACCATCAAGCCCCATTGCTCCCATTTCTGACTGCGTCTCCATTCCCATTCCCACACCCACTGGCACTGACTCAGTGGACAGCACCAGCATCTCCGCCTGCACTGGTCACCCAGCCTCACTCCTGTCCTTCTCGTTTCCATTCTGCACACAGTAGTGTGGTTGTGAATGAGCCAGGGAGCCTGCCATGGTCCATAACCAGTTAGAAACCAGGCACGAAGATTTGCTGGGGCCACCTTTTCTATTGCACCCATCAGATCTCAGAAAGCCAGCCACTCTGCCCCCACAGACAGGTACCGTCCCTTCCAAAAGGACCAAAGGAAACCTGGGACGTGGGCCTCTGCCAGGAATGAGGCTCTCGAAGGCCGGGGTGGGCGCCTACCCGAGGGCAAAGACGTCCGAGTGTTTGGAGAAGGGCAGCTTGTCCTCCTCCGTGTCAGGGGACAGCTGGCGGATGATCTCGGGCGCCAGGTGGCACAGCCAGCCGTTCTGGATGCGCAGCTTGTCCTCCCGCCTGGAAAGCAGAGCCCAGAGTGAGTCCTGTGTCGCTGCCCCGGGAGGGTCAGGCCTTCAGCGCTGACCCAAGCCCCTGTGCCATCTCTGCTGGCTTCTTGCATCTCCCTGTTGGGGCACTGCCTGACCTTGTACTTGAGGCTAAGACCCAGTGAGAGTGGCACAGGAAGGCTGGTCTGGAGAGAGACACGCAACACCCAAACCATGGTGGGGTCTCTTCGCCTCTGAGGTGCCCCTTCCCTGCTGCATTCCATAAATACAGCTGATTCTCATCACTTGTGGAGTCATGTTCTGTAGTCTCCACACACGTGTACCAGGGAATACGAAATTGGTGCTCCTGGGAAGTATGGACAGATAGTCACGTGCATGTGCACACACTTCTCACATATATCATCTCAAATCCCCCAAATCACCCTCCTGGTCCATTCGAGTGCTGAGCTTGTCCGTGGCTGCCCCACTCCCCCTGCCAGCTGGCCCTAGGGCTGGGGCTTCTTGCGCTGCATGGCAGGCACCCCCAGTTCCACCTCCTGGTCATCTCCCCATGGCCAGGAGCAACAGGGAAGAGTGCCCCTTTGTTCAGCCTCAGCGGGGAACAGGCCTGTCATATGACTCCTGAATGACTGCATGGACCATGAATGCTGATTTGGTTCCTGATACATTTGAGTAGGTGAGCTCCAAACACGGAGTCTGTGACTGATGAGGATCAGTGTATCTGTGGAGCACACACTATGACACCAAGCTGTTCTCACACCAGGAGCCCAGCAGAGAACAGGACCAACAGGGCCTGTCCTCCTGGAGCCCGAACTTTGGTAGGAAAAGGCAATGAGAAGTGAATGAAATAAACAGGAAAGACACAGATGGTAAGCATTGCACAAAAAGTTAAAAAGGGAAAGTGTCAAATGTAAGAGGAAGCTGGCTTTAGGTAAAAAGTGAGCTAAGTTGAGCATGACCCACAGAATCCAGCCCTCTGAACAAGAAAATTGTAGGCAGGAGGGGTAGTGAGACAAAGGTCCACGGCAGGCCCCGTGTGGGGTGTGAGTGGCACAGGTGACACCATCCTGTGTATCCATTCAAATGTGTACATCCAACCCTGGGGGGTGGGCTTGGGGGCTCCCCTTCTACCGCCATAGACAATGCTGAGTGGGCATCTGTGGGCATCTGTGAGCATTTCTCAGGATCCAGCCTAAGAGGAGACAGGAAGCTGGCTCCCTTCTTCACACTAAATCTTTAGCAAGTGCAGAACTTTCCATTTGAAATGGAAATGGAAGTCTCCCCTCTCTCCTGGGAAAGGACCGGTTGATACAGGGGAGTGGACAGGTGTGGGAGAAGGGGATGGGTATCTTGAACCATCAAAAGTGAGGATGTGCCCCGGCTGACGTTGCTCAGTGCTTAGAGTGCTGGCTGCACTAAGGGCCAAGGGTTTGATTCCCAGTCACGAGCATATATCTGAGTTGCAGGTTCGATCCCCGGTGATTTCCATTCCCAGACAGGTATGTGTTGGAGGCAAGCAATCAATGTCTCTCTCTCACACTGATGCTCCTCTCTCTCTCCCCTTCCAACCTTCTCTTCTTCTCTCTCTGAAAATCAATGGGGAAAAAGTACCTCAGGTAAGGATTAACAAACAAACAAACAAGGAGTGTGGCTGTGATGGGCGCTGGGTTGGAAGCTTCTTCCACGGCCAGCTCTGATTGCCTCCTGACCTCATTCGTTCACATCCCACAGCGGGGGTCCTGCCCTGGCTCAACACCTTCCAGAGCAGCTATTCTCACCCTTCACTTCCAATACCAGCCTCTAGCCATCCTGGCTACTGAGTGGCTGACATCCAGCCAATGCAACTGAATTAAAGTTAACACAGCCACCTGTGGCTAGTGGCGACCACCTTGGACAATGCTATGCTAGACTATTATTTACCACAAATGAATCTTTTTCACTCCTGCATGTTTTAATAGGTTACCTTTTAACATGACCTTAAGTGGGAACTAGCACTATTTAAGTACACAATAAAATTAATATGGAAAATGTTTGTTCATATCCTCCCTGAGGTCGTCTTGCAGACCTCACTTCGGGGCAGGAGAAGGCTGACGAGAGAGGCTGCAGGAGTCTAAGTTCTGGTTTGGGCTGGATAGTCCTTCGGGTGGGGCTGCTCTGCGCATTGCAGACGGTGAGCAGCATTCTGCCTGTAACCACCAGACACCAGTAGCACCTCTTCTCCCTGTTGTGACAACTAACAACACAAATGTCCAGACATCACAAATGTCTAGGGAGGGGCGGGGAGAGGGTAGTTGAGAATCACTGTTCAAATTTCTACATTAAATAAGGAAATGGCCCAAATTTCAGTTTTTCACCATCAGTGACGCGTGACTTGCTCATGTGCCCTACACAGTGGACAGGAGAGAGCACATCTCCCGTTAACAGCAGGGATTAAGGACCCATCTGTTACTTATTATCTCTGTGTCCTTGAGAGGACCCCAGTCTCCATTTTCCCACCTACAAAATGGGTAATGTTTCACATGGCGGTGCAGGGACGAAAGGGAGGCGATGCCGGCACAGGGCCGCGTTAGCTGCCAGGGCCACATAATCAGTGGGCCCAGGTATGACCTGTGGATGTTTTTTTACCTTGAGGAGTCAGAAATGAGGCTGAGATTAGAGCCCAAAGTAAGAATGCCATCCCAGAAAGGCGGGCTGTGGCGATGGCAACAGAGGAGTGTGCCGGTCCCCATGCAGCAAATCTCGAAATCAGTGCTGCTGGGGAGCCAGAGGGAAGGAAAGGTCCCGCAGGAGCCAGCCTGCCTGGCTCTGGGTTCTGACTCGAGGCTTCTTTTCACATCTCTATTTATTGATGTATTTGATCATTTTATGCCTATTTTCTTATCTTAGACTAGAGGCCCAGTGCACAAAATTCGTGCACGAGGGGCTGGGGGATGTCGCTCAGCCCAGCCTGCACCCTCTCCAATCTGGGACCCCTCAAGGGATGTCTGACTGTCCCACTAGGATCGGGCCTAAAAGGGCAGTCGGACATCCTTCTCACAATCCAGGACTGCTGGCTCCAAACTGCTCACCTGCCTGCCTCCCTGATTGCTCCTAATCGCTTCTGCCTGCCAGCCTGACCACCCGATAACCACTACCCTGCCAGCCTAATTGATGTCTAACTGCTCCCCTGCCAGCCTGTTTGTCTCTAACATCTCTCCTCTGCCAGCCTGGCCACCCCTAACTGCCTTCCCCTGCAGGCTTGATCGCCCCCAACTGCCCTCCCTTGCAGGCCTGGTCCCTTCCAACTGCCCTCTCCTGCTGAGATGCTTGCCCACAACTGCCCTCCCTTGCAGGGTCTGGAACCTCCTAACGGCCCTCCCCTGCTGCCATCTGTGACAGCCATCTTGTGTCCACATGGGGGCAGGATCTTTGACCAGATAGGGGCAGCCCTCTTGTGTGTTGAAGTGATGGGCAATCTGAAATTATTCCTTTATTAGATAAGACAGAGGCCTGGTGCATGGGTGGGGGCCAGCTGGTATGCCCTGAAGAGTGTCCCAGATCAGGGTGGGGGTTCCCTTGGGGTGTGGGGTGGCCTGGGTGAGGGGCCTATGGAGGTTTGCAGGCTGACCACGCCCCCCAGCAACCCAAGCGAAGGCCCTGGGATCTGGGATTAATTTACGTCTACAATTGAAACTTTGTAGCCTGGAGTGGAGCCAAGCCTTCTGCTCGCTCTGTGGCAGCAGCCATTTCTGTTTGAAACTTTGTAGCCTAGAGTGGAGGCCTAGGCTGGCAATGGCAGGTAGAAAGCTTGGCTTCCTCTGTTGCCAGGGAAACCCAAGCCTCTGTTCTCTCCAGCTCAGGGACTGCTGCCATTTCTGTATCTTTTATAATTGAAACTTTGTAGCACTGAGTGGAGGCCTAGGCCGGCAATGGCAGGCAGAAAGCTTGGCTTCCTCTGTTGCCTGGGAAACCCAAGCCTTCCTCCTGCTCTCAGTGGCAGCAGCCATGTTGGTTGGGGTTTATTTGCATAATCTGCTCCTGATTAGCTGGTGGGCGTGGCTATGGGCATGACTTGTGGGTGTAGAGAAGGCACGTCTAATTTGCATATTACTCTTTTCTTAGATAGGATGCTCTATCTATATGGTTTTGAAGACTGTGGTGAATTTTGGGGGGTGAAGTAAAATCTAAAAATGAAATTTAAGCTTCTGTTTGTTTCCGTATCACACAGAAAGAGCCAGGTCAAGTCTCACCAGACTTTGGATATTGGGACTTACTGGTAGGCTCAAGGTATTATGGAGCATGAACAAAATTCACTTTGGAAAGGCCTGGATGCAGTGCAGACTCCAGTTTTCCTCAAAGGGAAGAAGCTGAAGAGGAAGGAGAGAAACTGTGAGGCTGCCTCTCTAGGGAGGCAAGCCATTCATTATATGTGGAGCTCCGTTAGAGAGAACACACAGGGTTTGGAGTGTGTGTATGTGTGTGTGTGTGTGTGTGTGTGTGTGTGTGTGTGTCTGTGTGTGCGCGCACACACTTTCCAAATTAAAAGCCACACAGGCGGCCCTTCTGAATTATGGGTTGTTTACTTGGGATCAAGCTGTTTTTCACACGGTCACCTCGCTCTAGGGTGAGAGGCGCCTGAGAGTTAATTACTTAACTGGTGGTTAATGATTCTCCTGTGTGATATTGAGGAGGTCTATGCAAATTAATACTAATTACAACTCAGCAGCAGCTACTATTTGTAGTTTCCTGTGCTCCAGGCGCGGCACTGGACTGCATGTGGCATCCGATTTTACCCGCACAAGAACCCATCCATCATTTTCCTTGCAGACAAGGCAACTGAAGTTCAGAAAACATCCATGACTTGACTGAAGTCACAGTTAGTAAGTGGCCAAGCCATGCTGGGCCCCAGGTGTGTCTGACTTTAAAGCCTTCACTCTTAACTGAGGTCCTGCTAAAATGAATGGATTCATAAGAAAACTTGGAGGGAGGCTCACACTTCCAAGTGAGCGCTTGGGATGAGGGAAGAGTCCTCCAGTGAAACTCAAGGGCCAGGGCTTTGTAGGATTTGGCGATGCTCGGTGCCCACCCGGGAGTCAGCCCCACACCATCAGTGGGCGGCCTGGCTGCTCAGCTAGGTGACCTTGGGCTGACACCACATCTAGGTCACTAAAGCCACTTAGGATGACTCCTTGTTCCGATCGTTGTCTGTCAGGAACCCCTCTGAGCCCTCCCACCACTTCTCACCTGCCAGCCTGCAGCACCCCGGAAATGCTGAAGAGCCCAAAGTCTGTGATCACCACTTTGCCATTGTCGTAGAAGACGTTCTTGGACTTGAGGTCCTTGTGCAGGATTCCCTTGGCGTGGAGGTAGCCCATGCCCTGCCAGGAACAAGGCGACAGTGTTGTCAGAGGAAACCAGTGCTCGCTACCACGGTGGCCTGGGTTCCTGCTTAACGCTCCCTGCTTCGCCCATGGGACACACCGACAGCAGAACCAGGCCTAGTGCAAAGGCATGCAGGTGGGGTGGGAGAAGGCCTGGCCGGTGGGAACAGGCAAGGTCCCCAAGACACAGATCTGCCACTGCCCTCAGACCACTGCAAGACTGGCTCCATCTAGCGCCTCTGCTTCCTGAATTAGAAACAAATGAAGATCTCTCCAGAAGAAAAAGGTGGCAACAAATCTGAGATGAGGGGCCCCAAGAAAGGAATTTCATTAGCTGTTTCCATGCCTCCCCCCAGTCCTCTTTTACAAATAACTCCCTGCAGGAGACCTGCTCCTTAGTCTACTTAACCCCGCCCCCGCCCCTGCCAAACACACAGCGTTCCTCAAGAGACATAATGGGACTTGATCATCCAAAACACGGAGCAGAACCTGTTGAAGGTGCAGCACAAGGGTGGGTGTCTAGAGTTCTATTTGCCTTTATGAGAAGATATTTTTATGGCTTCTCACCCCGTAGTCCTGACACTGCCAATGGGAATAAAAGCCCGGAAACAACAGACTAATGAGGCATCTGCCAGAAAACACAGGACGTTCCTGCTTGTTTTAATTCCAAACAACACCCAGTAATTGGCTGTTTCCCCAGCAGCTAGGGAGAGATGGCTAACACACCTGGGAATTCAGGGGCGTGAGGAGTAAAGGATGCTAACAGGAGAATGTCCCCGCCTGGTCCCTGGACATGTCCAATTATCATGACGACGAGGCATTAGACAGGAACCAAACACTGACAGACCAGCCCTAATGGTTGTATCTTGGGGCAAAATTCTTACATACACTTGGCATAACATTTGTCAAGTCAAATCTGCTTTCGTTTAAGCCTAGACTATTGGTCTGAAGCCAGAGTATGAGTCTCAAGAGGGGGCACAGTCTTTTTGAGGTTCAGAGAAGGGGGCCCGGTACCTTCACAATTTCTTGGGCAATCTGCCTGGTTTTATTGACATCCAAGACGATCTTGGCGTCCCGCACCACCGAATAGAGGGTCCGGCCTTTACAGAGGCTGAAAAGGACGAGAGAAATAGTTGGTAGCTGTTGAGATGAGGTTGACCTTGCCCAGCTGGCATGGCTCAGTGGTTGAACATCCACCTATGAACCAGGAGGTCACGATTCAATTCCCAGGCAGGGCATGTGCCGAGGTTGTGGGCTCAATTCCCAGTAGATGGTTGCAGGAGGCAGCTGATTGATGATTCTTTCTCATCACTGATGTTTCTATCTCTCTCTCCCTTTCCCTTTCTCTGTGAAATCAATAAAAACATGTTTTTAAGATGAGGTGACCCACAGTTATTAGAAGTGACATGTAATAGGGTGGACTTGTGGACACACCCCTGTTAATCCTATGGTACAGTGAGCCTGGGAGGGGAGCTCAGGCTTGGTTCTGGGAGGCGGGTCTGGGAGAAAGTTCTTTTGGGCTCTCCAGGATCTTCACCAGCACCCCCAGCCTCCAAGGACACCTGCAGAATCTAGCCAAATTCCCTTTCTCCCGGGGTCTCAGGAGGAAAGCCGTGCACACACCAATGATGGACGGGTCCTCAGACCCCACTCAGACAGCATTCTGCTGGCCACTCACCTGCTCGCCAGGAGCTGCGGTTTGTGGGGACAGTGATAAAAGACCAGCAAAGTGGCCACTGATGCAAACTAATTACCATCAGCAAATGATACATTAGTCTTCAGACAGAAGTGTGTAAAGACCAATAATATTTCCCCCAAACCAGATGCCTGTCTAGATAGAGGGTTTTTCAAACTATTTTCAGCCTCATTGAATTCATTTCCAGGACCACTGGTTTAAGATGAATGACAAGATGGAAAGGGACATTATGCAGTGACAGTCACACCTTCTCATTTAGTTGCTGGCATGCACATCTGTCCCTCCCCTGCAAAGTAAGCCCGACCAGGCACTCACAGAGCAGGCACTCAGTAAACAGTCACTGAATGATTGAGTGAGGGAGGGGATGAGTGAGTGAGTGAGTGAATGAAGTTCCAGATTCACCAGAGCATCCCAGCCCCTAGCACCACATCTCACTCACAGGGTCCAATGTTGGCTGAAAGAAGCCAGAATGACATTAGGAAAGTTCACTTTCCATCTACCTCAACACAAGAGCTTGTATTTTTCTTTGATCTATGATTTTATTGCTGAAATACCATAGGCATTCTATTAATTCCCTTAGAATTTATTGAGCTCTTGCTGTGTGCTAAACTTGCTGAGATAGTGTGGGTGAGGCCGGAGCGCCCGTGTTAGACGGTTTCAGTCTAAATCCCAGCTTTCTTCCTGAGTGACTATGTGTCTTGGTGCGGGTACTTCACCTCTCTGGCCCTGTTTCCTCATCTATTACAGGGAACTAATGATTCCTACCTCGCATAGAAAGCAGGAAGATTGAGTGAAAAATGGAGCTCCGTACCATGCGTGGCACTTGGTGGTTAGGAGAACAGAGGCCTAGAGCTAGATGCTACGGGTTAGAATCCTGGCTTGTCAGCTGCTGGCTGTGTGACCCCAGGCAGGTGAGATAACCCCTCTGAGCCCGTTTCACTCTTAGTAAAATGCAGCCAATAGTTCCTGCTTTCTAGGGCTCATAAGAGAATCGCATGAAATCGGGTGTATAACACATGGTAAGTACTCAGGTAATGCTGGCTTCTAAGAGAGGTAGCAAATGGTCCTCACACACTTGTGCAAGCCTACATAAGTTTACACACACACACACACCCCATATCTATTATCTCTATCCATCTACTCACTCATCCAAAACGCTAGCCATGATCTCCAAGATTCACTTCCTCACCTGCTTAAGGTGAGGGTCCCAGGGCAGCTGACTCACAGGGAGTCTGAGTCCCCTGTCTGGGTCGCTGACTCAAAGCGGTCTCCAAGGACGGTGAGGTGAGGTGGGCGAGGCAGGCTGTGTGTTTGCTGAGGCTGCGGCGGGAGAGCTGGAGGGGGGGGGGGGGGGGGAGTGGGCTGGGCAGCCAATTAACCACATTGACATTTAAAAATTCCCAAGGCGGGATGTGGGCGGATTCCCTCCCCTGGATACTCTCTCCGTCCTGAACCTACACTCACTCTACAGGGCAGAGCCAAGAAAATGCCAGCCTGTGGCAGATGGCACAGCAAACAACTGCAACAGGCTCCCTGACTCTCCAACTCCCCTGCTCAGGAAAACCAAGACAGGTTGCAGGCTTCAAATGTCCAACCTGTCTTCTTCCCGTGCTCACCCTCCTCCCCAGCAGCAACGCTAACATCTGCTTCTCTCACTCCCCCACGGCGCCGGGAGCCACAGGACAAGCTAACACGGACTGGCGGGATATAAATGTATGCCCACAGCCTGGCGCATCTGCTATGTGAAATATACAAATAACCCACGACAGCAATTTCTCCCCTAACGAAGCATGTACACATACTCATAATCACCCATAGACATATACTAGAATGTACTAGAATGTTCCAGAATGTTAACAGCAACCTATCCTAATAGCCCCAAGTTGGAACTAACACAAATGTTTATCAATTAAAAAATGGATAAGATGTCATTTATCCGTAAGTTGTCATTTATCCATATAACAAAAAGAACTATATTCATACTGTACTGCATAATAAACAAACCATTGCTAACTGCAAAAAAAAAACAAAAACACAAAACAACCCCAAACCCCTCCCCCCTACACACCAAAAAAACGTGAATGAAGTTCATTAAAATGTTGAGCAAAAGCAGCCAGATACACAGTGGTGACCGTGGGGCTGCGGGCTGTGAAGGGCAGGCGGTGTGGCCTTGATCTGGTGCCTGGTCTATGGAGATCGTTTAGTGAAAACCCAACAGGTTGTGCTCTTAGGGTCCAGACACTCTGGCAGGTATATTATCCTTCCAAAAAAAAAAAAAAAAAAAAAAGGTTTACTTAAGAAAATCAGCACGAAAAGGATGAACCATTAATCCATGACACCGGAATTGAAAAGGAAATCTAAGCCAATACTGACGCCCTTGGTGCCCATCTCTGACGTCCTCCGTCCCCAGGATGGTGTCTGCGGAGGAGATGGGAGCTCCCGATGCTGGGGTGCCCACCCAGGTGTTTTGTCTTAACTGTCTCTGAGACTCGGGCATGTCCTGGATCCTCGGTGAATGGAAACTGAAATGTGGCTGCAAACAACACCTATGGCAATGGAGACGAATGAGGCCTCCGGCCTCCATACAGTGTCAGTCTGGGGTCAGGAGAAGGTGTTTAGTGGCAGGAGGAGATATTTAGTAGCCCTCTAGGCATGCGCGTGCACACACACACACACACACACACACTCACTCACTCTCCCTCCCTCTCAGTCTCTCCTCAACGAACACCATTTTTCCAAGAAGAGGAGCAGAGACTGAAAATTTCTTATTTCGTCCTCAGGCCCATGTCTTCCAGCCCTGGCTCCAAGCAGCTCATGTAAGGCCGTCTTTCCACCTCACATCCCCGGTGACACCGGGAGCCTTTTGGCCAAGATGACACAGCAAGTGTGAGACATTTGCTATAAGCAGCCTTAAAGAGGCTGTCAGAAACCGTGAAATAAAACCATGTGGGTTTATCTCCAAGGGCCTCTGTCCAAACTGACTCATTCTACCCAAACAGTGGCTGGGACAGAAATCTGGCAGGTCATGGCAGCTACTTCCTGTCCCTCCCCCAAACTCCTCACCACCAGGCCCAAAACCCAGGCTTGGGTGAATGGTGGGGAGTGTGTGTATGTGTGTGTGTGGGGGGGAGGGGGGGCAGCCACCTCTGAGGACAGACTGATTATCAGCCCAGTGCTGCCACCTCGGTGCCCACTCGGCCTTAGGGACTCATGTGAGGATGCTCAGAGTACCCACGTTTGTAACCATGGGTAGGGTTGCTGAAGAAGGCCTCCCGAATGCGTCCACCTCCCGATCCTCAGAACCAGGTGTGGCCTTACATGGCAAAGGCCCTGGTTGCTCTGAGGCAGCTGGTTTCAGTCAGGGGTGGTGTTAAAAACACTGACAGAGCAGGGATGCACTGTCCCTCCTCCGCCCGCTATCTTCTAAGCACCTTTAAAAACTCAAAACCCCTTTTAATTGTCCTTTGCTCTCCCCCCCCCCCCCCCCCCAGCAAATAAATCCCTTTCCCAGCAACAGGTTGCATGCTCCATCAAACCCAGCTGCAGGCCCGAGCTTTCAGGTTGTTCATGCATCTAACTTGGAAGATATTAAACCTTGGCCTCTGGGCCTTCTAATCAAAAGTGCCAGGTGAGCTTCCTACACAAATGGGAAGTGCAGGAAGCAAGTGAGAAACGCCAGCTGTTTGCCACCTGCTTAACTCCACGTGCGCCCAGGAATGAAGAGTTATGGGGTTCCATTAAGCAAAGGGCTGGTTGGAGGCTCCTGTCCCAGGCGGAGAAAGAATAGCAGCCTGCCAGGCAAAGAAATATGCAAAGCAGGAGCCTGGCTGCCTGGAGAGCAGGCTGAGATTTTGCTGAGGTTCTTTCCCTCCCACCCTCTCCAGCCTTTGATGCTGCAGCAACGCTCTGAGAAGGGGGAGGGGTAGACTATCAGTGTTACTGGGTTCTTCTCTCTAAGGGGGTTGGCTGCTCTTGGCACTTTAGGACTAGGATGGGGTTCTTCCCATTAGGGGGTGCTTCTGTTGCTGACTGTGACCCATGCATCTGGGCATCTAGTGACATTCTGCCCTCCGGGTCTGGGCTGCACAAGGGCATAAGCAGCCACTGGGGGGGGGGGGGGGGGGGGCGGGGGGGGAGGTAGGTGCGGGCTTCCAGGCCACTTCCAACAGCAGCCTGGCTAGTCCCCTGTGTCCTGTCGCACTGCATGGTCCCGCCACCATCCAACACTTGCTCTTCTTGACCTTGTCCAAAGACACCCCAGGGCAGGCTGCTCCCTAACTCTGCATGCAGCACATTCCCTCAGCATCTCCTAAGGGTCAGACTATGCATCTCGTTGGTACCCCCTCGTTGCAAATAATCATTCCGGAACCACAGGGAGGTTTCTGCCAGATCAGCCAACTCTATTATTTGTCACCTCCTACTAGTTTTCCTCAGATGCACTGTCTTTGGATGCACTATCATTACCTTCTATTATCACCGGACTGAAAGCAAGAATCTCAGCCCCAAAGAAATGTAAGAATAAACACATTAGGAAACAAAATTAAATCCTAGCTTGGCATTGTGGCCTGCCCCAGGATCTGAGGTCGAGGCCTCCACTTTTTGTTTTCTAAAAGAAAGTATAGCAAATAAATGTTAGGAAGGTGTTAAACACAGACTGAATGGAGACTCCTCCTCATGCACGGGCTCTCTCCACAGGCACTCGGGTAGCCTGCTGAGCTGTACACTGTGTGCACATGAGGAAATTCAGGGGCAGGAAGCTTAGGTAACCTACCCAGGGGCCCCGGCAGCAGGTAACAGGGTCAGGAATTGAGTCAAGATCTCGAACCCTCACATCTTTCCAGGATTTCATAGATCCCTCAGGAAAAGATGATTCAGCCCTGGAGAAATTGATGGTGGAACCTCCACAAACTCGTTTGTCCATGGAGCTTCGCTGAGGACCCCTCCTCCAACTCTAGGCTTTTCCTTCCACCCTCCAAATTCTGGGCCAGCCCATGGTCCATGTGGGCCTCATTGTTTTCTACTTCTGTGCGTGAATGCCCGGGGGTCCCCCAGTGAGGAACAGGGCAGGCTGAGTCTGCAAGGCCAGTGGACAGCACACAGCTGGCCACACCCTGGGGGCGCTCAGGAAATGTTCCCACAACGAGTGAATGAATGAGTGCAGGAATGACTGCCTCCTACCACCTTCCTTCCTCCCGTTGTCCACTGCAGCTGGAAGGGCAGTGTTTATGACAAGGCCCGTCTTGCCTACTGGCTGAGTGCACAGAACTGGCCACGAGACAAACCGGATCATGGTGGCGATGAAGCTTCCAGATGCTTCCCTGCTGAGGCACCATGTGGCATCAAAAAGCCAAACAGCCCACTGGCCCTGCCCTCCAGGGCTGGATATTGAAACCTATCAATTCTTCTTGCTCTCTGACCAGAACCATATTTAAAAAGAAAAAAGAAAAGAAAAAAAGCTCAAAAGTAGACTGAATATTCTGTCTTTAAAACGTATATACATACCACCTAATTTATATGCATTAAAAATCCACAGAGAGGATTGACTCCGAGGGTTAGCAGAACTATTTCCAGGTAGTGGGATTAGGAGCTTTCCAAGTTTTATTTTCTCTTGCTGCTTATCTCTCTTTTCTAATTTTTCTCCCATAAACACGTGTTACTTTTGTGAAATGAGAAAAAAGCAAGGAATAAAGCACGTCTGAATCAGACTGAAATGAAACCAGACACACGTGTTTATGCTACAGACAGTTTGGAAAATATTGAACTGGCGACAGACTGAGATGAGAAAGTACAGTCTGAGCGGAATTCATACTCCAGGCAGCTCAGGAGCTTCTCTGGCTGCGACTCTGAAGGTTAGCAGCAGTTTCTGCTCATCTTTTGCACAGGGTTTAGCATGTTCTGGGCAGAGGGCAGGTGACTGGTGCTGCCTGAAAGCCCCGACAGCAACCCTTTCTCTGGAAAAGTTCAATCCTATTGAGGAAGACAGTTCACTATAAAGTTTCCAAAGTAACCGTGTGGCTGGTAAAAGGGGAAGGGATAGACAGATCAGTGATGCTTGTAACCCCAAAGGGCTGTGTCCTCTGCTCAGGTGACCAGGGGCCCAAGAGAATGAATGGAGATGCCAGGTGAGGAGGGGAAGGGCAGGAGGGAAGAGACACCGGGAGCGAAAGGAACTTGAACTAGCATGGCATCACCCCACGAGGAATGGAGAAAGTCTAGTGACAGAGGAGCTGCTGGGAGGAATGGTTCTTTTCAGAAGCAGAAATAGAAAAAGAGAGCTGAGGGGACGGAGCCGTAGGGCGCACAGCACCAGGAGGTAAGAGCTCGAGATCTGAGCTGGACACAACTGGGTTCCAGAGCCAGCCCTGGTCCTCTTGCCTTTGGGCAAGTTGCTCAAAACAAAAGCAGGTGGATAAAGCAGAGCCTACCTCACATGTGTGGGGGATTAAATTAGAAACTCTTGCTGGAAAGGGACAAATCCTGCTCCACAGCGCCCTCCCCGAGGTACTTCACTTCCCTGTCTCTGGTGCTGGCCAATAAAAACTGACCCCTGTCACTTCCTGGTTGAGGGCTGAGAAGCCCTTTGCGGAATCTTCAGTCTCACTTGTTTTGGAGGTCACGGGATGGTAAGACAGGGCCATGAGGTTGGGATATCCTGGATCCCTGAGTGACTGCATGGAAGACAGCTGCCCTGGAGCACTGCTCGCCCATGACAAACTTCATGTAAGAAACCAGCCCTGAGCGAGCCACAAGGATCTTAGGATTGCCTGTCACTGCGGCATAAGCCTATCCCATCCTGACTAATAGAACATGTGAAAAGGTTAGTGCCTACAACATAGAAAGTACTCAATAAATATTGGCTGTTATGCCTAATTGGTGGTCCTCAAAGTACAAAATCATTGAGGTCATAAGAAGAGAATTGGACAGAAAAAGAGACAAGAGCAAGCTAAACAAAAATCGGATATTCTGGCTAGGGTCAAACTTTTACGGGGGGGGGGGGGGGGGCATCGCCAGGGAAACGAAGTCTCTGAGGTGGCAGCTGTGTTCTCCTCGGTACTGAAGCCAGCACGGTCCTTCCCGAATGCCCACAGGCACCTCCATTTGTACAGAACTGGGCAGCAAAGTGGTTTTAAAGAACCAGAGGCAGATGGGAACCTGTGCTCGGTGAGATTCAATTTTGTGTTTTTGTTAGTAGCTTTCTCCTGCTCCTTGCAGATAGAAACCAGGTCACCCCAGGGATTGACCTCACCTTGCAATCATTTGAAAACAGAAAATAAATGCCCAGAGAGGTTAAAAACACAGATTCTGTGCTTGGAAAGGTTGTCATGTGACAATGTTGCATCTTCATGGGAAAGATGAAAACTCGATGTAATCCTATATTACTACTATTTCCGTGGTAGCCAAGCCTTACTTTGGTAATCTGTTTTAATTGAACGTCCTGTCATTCCCAAACCCAATATAGAAGGTGCAGGAACAACATGAAAGTCTGTGCAGATTTCTCAGAGATGAACAAAAATCGTCACTTGAGTTCATTTGGGGTTCTTTTTTTCCTAAGCTCTTAACTCCAGGGCACCAACAGAATCCCTTTATGTTTTCCTGATAAATCTTGCCCTCTCAGGCCTCCTTAAGTCCCACAGGTGCTCTAGCTTCTACCTTCAAAGCTTTGAGGGCAAAGATGCAGAGATCTTAGGCTAGAACCTTGGTGGGAGCGGGCGCCCAGACTTGGGGCTGGGATGTTAGGAGAGAAGTTATGACCAGCCAGACCATTCCTCTACAGAGCTCAGAGCCAGAGGCCTGGCCTCATGCCAGTCCTGACACTGTCCTCTCCACCAGGGTAGGAGCTGGCACATCATTTCAGCTGCATGTGGATGCGTACAGCTGGCCTCATTGTACATGAGGAAAGGGAACTTTAAGGATTAACCCAAACCCTGGAGCCAGCATGTGGCCAAGACAGGACCCCAGGCCTGTGTGTGTGTGTGTGTGTGTGTTTCATTGAGCACTCCAGCTGTTTGCTCAACCTGAGTTGCTCATACTCAGGAAACCCCGGACAAGTAACAAAACTCCTTGGAGCCTATAGGCGATGGAATGTTTGTGTCCCCCAAAATTCATTGTTGAAACCTAATCCCAATATGATGGCATTGAGATGGGCCCCTTGGGGGCAATTAGGTCATGAAGGTGGAGTGGAATTAGGTCATGGGGGTGGAGTGGAATTAGGTTGTGATGGGATTGGTGCCCTTATGAATGGGACACCAAGGAGCTCCCTTGCCTCTTCCATCATGTGAGGTGACACTGACAAGACAGCCGTCTATGGACGGTGAAACAGGTTCTCACCAGACACTGAATCTGTCCACACCTTGATCTTGGACTTCCCAGCCACCGGAACGCTGAGAAATAAATGGCAGCTGTTTATAAGCCACTGGCTAGGATATTCTGTTATAAGCAAAAGACAGAGCCAAGTCTGCACGATGGGGACAACCAATTAATTATATTCACCTCTCAGGGTGGCTGTGAACTTGGGTAACATGCTCATTACAGAGCCTGGCACACAGGGGAACTCTGTAACTATACACCCCAATTATTACGAGTGCTCATCTCTGAGGGTCAAGGGCTTCACCCTTTGGTGCCCCTACACTCCCAGCTGGCACCATTTGTTCCAAGCCAACTGAACCACTGGTGCTTTTCCAAATGTAGCATCGCCTTTCCACTACCTCCTTCCCTCGACCCTCTCCATCAGGAGCACTTTCTCCACTCCCCATTTCTCCCAAAATGTCATCTTCTTCAGGGAATAGCCCATCTCACTTCTCTCCGAGTTCCCGTCACACCCTTTGCACACCTCCCTTCAGACGACCCTTTCCATGTGGTGCAATGGTCGCTGAGGTCCTGTCTGTGTTGGCTGAGTGGGAGAGAGAATGAATTACTAATAAAGTCATTTTTGAAATTTTCGATTATGGACACAGGTCTTGAGCATCTAGGACCCGGAACAAACCTTCCAAGTTGATACACACACCACGGTATCGGGCCAAGGAAACATCATCCTGTTAAAATTAGAAGTGAAATGTCAAGGTTCTCAGAGGCAATTTCATAAATAATTCCAAGTAGGCAGCACGGAAGGCGCAGATGATGGATTTCATTGGCTCCGATACTCTATGTTAGCACACTTGCTGGCAGCCTGAAAACAACACTTCTCTCCTAGCCAGGTTCACCTCTTTTCCCACTGGGCGAACATTGATGTACTTTTTTTTAGTTGTCAATTTCAGGTTGTAACTTCTATCCCTGTTCAGTCCATGGGCAGGAGGATCTGTTCACTTCAGAGATTCAGAATCACCATCTTCTTGGTGCCCAAACAGCCCTGTGTTGCCTGCAAGCCTGACTGTCGCCTCCCAGTACGGCTTCAGAAACCAGCCAGGAGATGGGAAAGGGGAGCCGGGTCCAGAGGCCTTTCTAGGAGAAAAGTGGAGAAAAAGACCTTGGGTTTTTCCTGCAAGAGCAGAAGCTGGACAGAGGCCCAGGTGAGTGATCAGAGGCTTCACAGTAAAACACAGGCTCAGGCCTGACTGGCTGGCTCAGTGGTTGAGCGTCAATCTCTGAACCAGAAGGTCACTGTTTGATTCCCCGTCAGGGCACATGCCCAGGTTGAGGGCTCAAACCCCAGTGTGGGGCATGCAGGAGGCAGCCAATCATTCTCTCATTATTGATGTTTCCATCTTTCTCCTCTCAGAAATCAATAAAAAAGATTTTTTTTAAACAAACCACACAGGCTCCGGCACTTCCTAGCTGAATAACCAGGCACATTATTTAACGACTCTGTGCCTCACTTTCCTTATCTGCAAAGTAAGGGGGCTCGTTCTACCCTCATGGGGAGTCCAAGAAATGCCTCCACCACCACAGGCTGCTTTATCTTTCTGAGCCTCAGCTTTTTATCTGAAAATCGACTAATCCATCCAAAGTGGCTCAGGGAGGATAACAACAGTAATAGCACATGCATTTCCTTCCTCCCTTTAAGTAACCACCAAAGGCATGGACTCATACGACGGTGGGTGACTGTCTCCTGGGTCCCAGGCTTTGTGCTAGGCTCCGGGGTCATGCAGTTCAACTAGAAGCCTGGGACCTCCTGGAGCTTGTGGTCCAATGAAGGTGGCAGGTGTCTATGCAACCACATCCCATCAGGCCACACATGTGAGGAGGGGCACGGAGGAGCACCCAGAGCTACTGCCTGGGGGGAGGGGCTGCTGTGGGGAAGGGTTTCCAACAGAGATGCAGAAAGGCAAAGGGAAAGCATCAGCCGGGGGCTCAGTTAGACATCGTCCCAATGTCACTGGGTCATTGGGGGCTCAAGGAAGACCACCTGCTATCAGGAAGTTGGGGGCTTTTGTTTCTGGTGGACCCCAATGCCTCTTAGTGGTCTTCAATTTCTTGGCTTCCCTCCCTCCAGCCTGCTCGACACACAGCAGAGGAAAGAACTTGTGACTTCTCAAGTGAACCCTACCCACACCAATTAGCATATGTGACAATTGACCTAAAAAAAAAACACTCTTATTAGGGTTGGCTTTTATGCGATAATGAAATGGCAACATAGAGCCAATTGTCCAATTCTGAGGGAGGGGATAGGCAGGAGGGGTGGCCTGCTTCATGGAGAGAAGCTATTTTAAGATAAAGGGAAGGTTTCTGAGTTGCATGGCAGGAACCATGAAGGCTGGTGGGTGTCCGTCTGTCCCCCGCTGCCCCATCTGCCTGGGGTGAATGTGCTGAGTGAGGCTCTGACACTGGTTGGTTTTCCTGAGTGGGCTAAATGTAGCCTCACGATGTTGCTTGAACTGATTTGCTTAGCAAACACTTTCCCTATAAATAATGAACGTGTACACCCCAGCCTGCTGCTGATAAATTATTATGAGTTGGGACTTAATGGGGTGTAAACTAGGCAGTGAATAGCCCTGCCTTTTGGTCTGCACCCCCACCCCACTGTCAACCTCTGGAAAGTGTGCTAAGCTACCTCCGAGCCAACTAGATTGCCCCTCGCCTCCTGCCCTCTGAGCACCCTCTCCCCCTTTTGTTACCACGCTCATCAGCACAGAGGGCCATAAAAATCGGAACCAAGGCAAGGAGGCGTGAAGGCCAAGATGACTCGGATCCTTTTAGCCTTGCTGCCTGGGTGTTCATTTGGGTGGTCTGCTCTCTTTTCATTTCTGGGCATGTGACCCACAGTTCATTTCCACAGGTGTGTAGCCTGCTGAAGTTCCCACCTGAGGATGCTCCCGCAGACGTGTTAGCTGAGGCTCTCACCCAGTGACACCAGACGATGCTGACCACTCTACCCTCTGGTCTCGCCCTGCTTCCAGGAGTTGGCTTTAATTATGACCCCGCTATCTGCCTCCCCTCCATCCCAGAAGAGAAGCCCAAAGTACTAATTCCCAGCAACTGGCAGTACCTGAGAGAGCAGGCTCTCAGCTACCATTCCCGGAACAGCTAAATGGCTGGTTACTCATGAGTGGGTTAATGGGTATGTGAAGGGATAGACTGAAGGATGAACTAATGAATTGATGGAGGAGTGTTGAGTAGGAGATGTTGAATAGATGGATGATGGGAAGAACAGATGGGTGGATGGGAGAGTGGACAGATGAATGGCTAGAAGGATGCATGGAGGTTTGGTAGGTGGAGATGAACGGGTGGAAAGATGGATGGGTAGAGAGATGAGTGGGTATATGGGTTTATAAAGGGAGATGGGTGAATAAAATGATGAGAGGTTGGAGGGATGGATGAATGTATGGCTGGGTGGCTGGATGAGTGGTCACTTATTCCTAAAGTTTTAGCTTAGGTCACCCAACTCCAGGCAAGGAGGTAAATGAGCCAGCTAAAGATCAAGTATGTTTTTACCATTTCACAAACAAGAAAACTGAGAGCTAGACAGACTGAAGGCTTGTCTAAGACCACACAGCAGCAAAGAAATTGAACTCTTGGCTCCTCCCTCCCTCCCTGCTTTCCCCGGCTGTATTCAGCACCGGGTGGAGGCCTATCCCTCTGGAAGTCGTGTAAACAGAGCCTGTTTTTCATCTCTAACTCCATAGCTGGTGATAAAATAAGCCCCAGGGATGTGCTAGCATCAGACTGAAAGCAGGCGGGAAGGAGAGGCCAGAGAGAGCAGAGTTCCCCTGGGAGGCAGGGCTGCTCCACCAGCCGAGAAGCAGCGGTTTCTTAGCAGGAGAGGATAATGACACACTGGGCTGAAATGCGGCATCTCCAGTCTTGAGACACTGTCAAAGGCAGCTCTTCTCGCTTGGAGAGTGACTGAATGCAGGTGACTGAGGTGCTCAGACAGTCCCTGATGGTTACAAGCTCCTCTAAGCAAGCCCGCTGGGAATCCTTGATCTGCGCCTCAAGTCCTGAAGGACTGTGCTAAGCACCGCCTCGAGGGGCTGGCCTCAGCTGGAAAACTCTGCAGATGGCTGTGAGCCTTCTTTGCCTTTGAAGATCTCTGATCTACTCCCCACTTGGCACTCCTTCGGGTCTTTTGAGCACCTAGAGGAAAGTGAATCCTCTGAATCCTCTTTTGAAGAGGACTTGGAGGGGAATCTTCTGATGAAAAGCAAGAGCCGAGTATCAATCACAAGGCTTGTTTCTCCCAAACAGAGCAGACGACATGAGGGCTGGGAAGAGGGGCCCGCTGCTCCTCAGTCACTCCCAGGATGAGGACAGTCACTGTCCAGAGACCACTGCAGGGCCTGGGCCTCAAGAAGGGGGGACTCATTGCAGGTCCCCTCAGTTGCAGTCCCAGATTTAAGATGACAGTACAGCTCATACCAGCTGTCTGTCTTTGATGAGCCACCTCATCTCCCTAAGTCCCAGGCTCCTCTACAAAATGGGGAAAGCAATTCAATGAAGCAAAATCTATAAAGTCCTTAGCATAGAACTCAGCACGTAGTAAATGCTCAACAAATACATTCCCCTTAACAATTATTCAGTGTTGTTTCATAACAAAGCCCTCTTTCATATTAAAAATGATTAACCAAGCAACCAACTTCCCTTCCTTATTTTTAAAGGACAGTGACGGTGAACAGTGAACGAAAAATCACTCGTTTTGAGAACAATACGGCAAAGTGCCCAGAGAGAGCAGCTCCCGGGAGCAGATTCATTGCCAGCCTCAGCGACTCCACACCACCATTCTGATGAGTTTCAGGCTTCCTGCTGGGAGCTGTTCCTGGGAATGGCTCTTCAGGCTGTGCCTCAGACCCTCCCATGACTGTCACTAGTGTCGTCCTTCCTGTTGGAAGAGTGACTAGTTCCATTCCCACCCGAACCTTAGCCCCCACCTGGACATGCTCACGGTAGCCCCTGGGATCACAGGTGGGGCTGTCCACTGTCACCGGGCAGGTAAGCGGGGAAGCCAGCAAAAGGTGCAAACCACAGGCCGACCAACTGTGAGGGCGCAGGAGCTCCGAGGGTCCCCTTTCCACTTGCATCTCGTCTGTCCTTTCTAACCAGCTTCTGAATTCTGAAGCCCCTTTGCTGCAACACTGCCTGCCCCAGCTTCCATGACAACCGTCTCTCAGACAGTCCCTGATGGTTACAAGTCTTCCTTGCAGCAGCACTCTGTCCTCTTCTCACTTTGATTGTTTGCTCCAGGGCCACTGGTCCTCTATGGGGGTTCCCATACCTGCAGCAGCATCACCGGAGAATGTGTAGAGAACGCCGTTTCTCAGGCCTCCAACCAAGAGCCAGGGAACTGGAGACTCTGGGGGTGGGACTCGGCACTGTGCGTGTGTGAGCCCTCCGGGATCTGGGGCAGGGGCAGGGTGGGGAAGCACTGCCCAGGCACCTGCATGTCTGTGACTCCTAGGAGCTCACAGCACAGATGGCTCCCAGATCTAGACCTCGTCTCTGAACTAGGATGTATCTAATGCCTACTTAACACAGCCCCTGGAAAGACTCGGTGGCACCCCTCACACTCAAATGCCAACCAAACTCTCATTTTGCTTCCTGAGTCTGATGCAGTTCCCATTCTCTTTCTCAGTGAAGGTGGCCAGCACCTCAGCAGCCAGGCCTCTCCTGCCCTCCCCTCCCCCACCCACCACCCTACCTGATCCTCCCCTCCTCTCTTTCCTTCTCCCCGGAAGGCCAAACAATGCAACCCATGGGCAGAGGGGATTTCTGGGCACTCAGACATCCAGAGCACAGAAAAGGCAAACACTAAATACATGCTCTTTCTAAAGCAAACCTCTCCTTGGATTTCTGCAGCTCATCAAAAACCCGTGAACAAAAAAAAACAAAAACAAAAACAAAAAACCGTGAACACCTTACAGAGTGTCAGGTGCCTGCGTGGATGGACGGAGGGTGATAGTCTATCCGCCTTGCCTGCCTCTCTTGCTCCCCTCTGCTTCCAAAACAAACTCTTATTTCACAATCAGAGATATATGCTCCTAGTGCATACAGCAAGGCACCTATTGATTTTCTTGTTGCCAGTCATTATCAAGATTTATTAATCGCCCCCGCTCCCCACTGATTGAAGAAAGCAGAATTCCCAGTGGCCAATCAATCCTGATAGACTCCATGACAAAGAGTCGATATCTATTTATTATTTGATGTATGGGCTTCATTATCTTAAACACCATCAGGCTGGGACCCGCAGAAGTTGGGCAGTGCCCAGACAGCTGGAATTAGGCTGGGAATGCGTCGCCCCAAACCCCAAAGCTAGCAAGTTCCCAGAGCAGCAAAAACATGCTGATCCCACGCTCTCCCCCTCCCTTCCCACTCTCAGGCCCTGAAGTGAGGACAGCAAGGGAAAGGATCAAATGCCTGGGGTTCAACTGGCACCTGCTGCCAACTCAACAAGTCACCAGCCAGGCACATCTGGAGTTCAGACAATGAGACTGACTGGGAGGCAGGCCAGCCTGGGTCCTCCTGAGGTGGGGGGCAAGAACCAGCAGTGGAGGGTTCTAAGGCATAACAAAGGTGATGACATAGGTACTGCTGAAACGGGAAGAGAAGAGGATGGTTTGACTTTGGTCTGAATGGGTCTTGGGTTCCAACCCTGTTCCTCCAGAGCTCCAGAACTTTTGGCATGCGTTTTGTCTTTCTGTTTCTTTGTCCAGACATGGACATTCACTTGTACCCACTTCAGAGGGTTGCTACAACTTAACATGAGAAACCCCAGTATCTCCACACAGGCTACTCAGCTTGCAGGGCACCAACCGGCTTTAGTGAAATGTGGCCTCTCTCCCAAAGTCCCTGTGAGTCTCTGTGTGCCCACCAGCCAGCGATGCTGAGGAAGCCGGCCCTCTGGTGCCGGAACACATTGGGGACCTGGTGTGGCCCACACCTGCCTCTTAACAGGACAGTGCCACTGGCTAAACAGGAAAGTAGTTGGAAATGTCCTCCTTTCCAATGCACGGCCAGCTCACCACCGCTCCCCTCTTGGGCGAGACGCCAAATGTGTCTTAGAAACTGGGCGTTCGGACCTGCAGGGCTCCCGATGATGTCCTACTGGGACCAACTCCAGCTGTCCAGGCGTTCCTGGAGGAGGGAACGCAGCACCCTGCTTGCTACAAGCTCTCCTGAGAAAAGGCATCGCCCAACGGGGGCTTTCTACCGTGCAAATCGGACAGGGTCCCTCCGCTGGTGAAATCGCCGGTGGCTCCCCACTGCCTCCAGCACATACTCATGGGTCCAGCTTCTCGGCTCTCGCTGTTCCTGTGCAGATCCTCTGTACCAGCTCTCGACTGTCCCCACTGCCCCAAGTCCTCATACCCCAACTCTAGCCCTTTGCAGATGCTGTTCTTTTATTAGAGATGCCAACACTGTCATGTCCATCTGGCCAGTTTGAATAAGGAGAGGGTTCTGGTCCCCACCGCCCCCTCTGTTTGCGAATCATCCAGTGAGGTCTCTGTGAGCTCCATGGGGGGGGAGCCATCACACAGAAGCCACAAACACGATGAACGTTGGGGCAAATCCCCCCACACCACACAGCCTCCGTAGTGCTGTCATTGCATCCTTTACATCCCGTAACGAACACCGTGTTTTTATCATCACCGTTCATTCTCCCACATCCCAGCCAGCCACCCTCCAACTGCCTGTACTACGTTGCACTGGGTGCCACTCATTTCTCAGGGAGTCTGGTAACTGGTGCCATTCACTGTGGCTGCTTCGCTGGCCTGGAGGCAGGGGCTGGGATAACACATGTGGATGTATTTTTGGAAACAGGTATTTATGTATTCAACAAGTACTCATATATTCAGCCTAATATTTGAGGGGCTGGGATATAAACGTGAGTCCATAGCTGAGGTCTGGCTTTCCTGAGGCTTATGTTCTAAGTGGGGAAGGGGATGTAGGTAAGAGAGACACAAAACCAAACAAACAAATCGAGGAACAAAAGAACTGTCGCCTCTGGTGAGGGGTGCCCCAGTGAAGATAAACACAGTGATGGGATTGGAGGGCTTGGCAGCAGGAGCCGCTGGGATTTGCTTCTTAAGTCCATCTCTTCTGGTTGCCTCTACAGCCCTGCCTGTTTCTTCTCAGGCCCTGTGTGGGGTGACCCTTCTCCACCAGGCCCCTCAATGCTGGTGCTCTAAGCTCTGTCCTTGGTCCTCGGGTGACCCCTCAGTCTTCCCTGGATAAACCTCAGCTTCCACTAAAGCCCACAGCTTCAATCACCACTTCTGTGCCAATGACTCATGTGAGGGTTATTTCCAGCCCCAACCTTTCATCTGATCTGGAGACCAGCTCATCCAGCTCCTTACTCAACACTCCTCCTGGGCAACTTGAAGTTTAAAGAGGTTGAGTAATTTGGCAAGATACAAGCCAGGCACTGGGACATAAATCAGAGTAGTCAAACCGCAGCCATCCCCCCTATCATCTGATATTCTAATGAATTCTATTTGTAGTGCCAAAGGCATCTGAGAGGAAATATACTGCTTTGAATTGCTGCTATCTTGATCGTTATTACTAGAATATTATCACTATTACTCTAGCAGCTAGGAGATACAGGTATCGAGTGCCTCCAGTTACAGGAGGTATTAAACTATAACCTTTCTATATAAGCTCTTCAATTTTTATCACTACCTTGCAAGAGAGAGAAATGTTACCCCATTTACAGATGAAGAAACTGAAGCAAACTGGAGTGAAGAAATGTGCAAAAGACTCAAATTTAAAAAAGGGAGAGTTCATAATACTGTGCCTAGTGAAATAGTGAGTCACAACATGGGGTTGCTGGATGAGCCTATCCTCAGTGGTACAGTGGATCTGTCCATCAATGTATGTACGTCACAGAGCTTCGGGCTCTTTACCCAAACAGGCACTGTTTTCCTCCCAGGAATACAGTGAGCCATTTCTCAGCCCCCCTTGTGGTCAAGGTACCATCCCAGCCCAGAACACAGGCATGGAATGATGTCCACCGCTTTTAAGCATGTCTCTTAGAAACCTTCCACATGTCTTCCCATGCTCTTCCCCCTAGAAGCAAAGAACTTGAACCCTCAGAGGACTCCAACATATGGGAGTGGTCTTAGATCCCTCCACACATGAAAGGAAGCCACATACAATTCAGGAACACCATCCTGGACTATTATGTGAGCCAGAAATGGACTTCTACTGGGTTAGGCCACTTAATGTTTTTAGGCTTGTTTATTACAGCAGCTGCCATCAACCTGACCATACAAACTGTGTTTGCACATACAGTATGCCCCCACTTAATGCTGTCCACAGGTTCTGCAACTTTAAGGTAACGACAAAACCACTTTTCCTATAGGTTAACGGATATAGACAGGAGTTGAGTTCCTAGGGCACATCATCAACGTTTTAATGAAACAACCTAGCATGAAACAATGTTATTTGAGGACCAGCTGTATATTAAGACAACTTCCTGGAAGGATACACACCAAAATATGAATGTGATTCTCTCTGGCTGGAAACATTATGGGTGAATTCCACTTTCTTCTTTTTGCTGATATGCATTTTCAGTAACAAACAACTTGTGTTTTCAGTTTGGTTTTTTTTAAGTGGTAACAGATGTCCCACATGCTAATTTGAAGTCTTTGAGAGTGGCGGAAAGTGGTGGCCAGTGGCAAAGTCTTCTTCACCCGTGCAAGTCCTCTGTCAGTCATGTGACCATTTACCAACAGGCATAGGCGATGTACATGAGATGATGCTAATAATAATAATGATAATGATGCAGCCCATTTATAGCACTTCCTTCACAAAAGTCCCGGACGCTTTACATTCCGGCACAATTAAAGGCAGCCACAGACAAAAAACCTTTCAGCTGCACTTTGTAAAGAGAAAGCAACTCAGCTCTTTGAACATAAAAGGAAGCCGATTCTACTAGATGACGAGGGACACAATTTTCATGTGCTCGGACCCCCCAACTCTTGTACGTTATATTTAGGACAATCAAACTGGTCTGAAGGAGAAATAATCACAAAGCTCAGAAGTACAGAGTTACAGAAAAAGCGAGTGGAGATCTCAATGGGGCAACCAGTTACTGTCTTAGCCCAAGGCGGGGCCTCCATTTGTCTGGCTGTAAATAGAGCAGCTTGGCGCTATTCTATCTGAAAGCCTGAAAAATAGGAGCTGATGTGAGTTGGAAATACATAATCTATTAAAGAGCTCTGGTAGTTACCAGATTTAAAATGCTGTGCAAATGAGGCCCTATGGGATTTCATTACTACCGTGTCCCTGGGAGACAGGTGGGGGCTGGGTGTCGCACGCTTGGGGGCAAATAGTCAAGCCCGCATAACAGGGAAATTGCATTCACAATCAGTCACCAGCAAAGGGACTGATGACATTCGCCAAAGGAAACATTTTAAAATTTCTTTGGGAACATGGGGAAATCCTTGGCTTGTATGCAGGAGATGGGGCCTGGGCCTTGTTTTGTTACCAACAGCCCCAGGTAATTCTGATACGATGGAAGGTAGAAAAATCTGGGGATAAGCTATTGCTCATGGAAGGAGCCTGTTCCCCTTGACCTGGGCCTGGTCGCCTGACAAAGGAGGCACATACTCGAATTCTCAGATGTACATGTGCTCAAATCTAGGTTCTGCCAGTTACTTGCTGTGCCACCTGGGCAGGGCTCCTTTTACTTCTCTGACCTCAGGTTTTCCACCTGTAAAGTGGGCACGGTGATAAAATGGGAGACCATCCCTGGGCCTGGCCTGAAGCAAAGCACCTGCTGAAGGCTAGCAGAATCGTTGTTTTAGGGGTTCTTTTGGAGGAGCTCTACACTGATAAATGCAGATGAGGGTGAATTAAATAAATGCCCCACAACCACGGAAATGGTTTCAGCGATGAGGATCAGCTGTGCCTGCTCAGCTTCAAGTAAAGGGACCTTACGAGGGAATCATAGTCTCTACTGAGCCCGAAGCTCTGTGTGACTTCTGTTCCTGAGTGAGGCCAGAGCGGAAGCTGAGGAGAGGCATCAGGATGTGGAGACAAACCTTTCTGGGAAGAAGGAGGCAGCTTCTCCCTTCCCACACCTTAAAAAATTGAAGAAAAAAAAAAGACAATCTCGCTGACTTTTACCATCAGTTTTCTGGGAATAAATGCACAGGAGTAAGAATATGCGGATTCCTGGAAACGTGTAATTGGAACTGTTTGGATAAAAACAGAAGTGTGTCCCCATTGGAAAGGTTAAAAGATGTTTAACCTTAACAAAGGGAATCTGAGGACCAGAGGGACCACATGTCAGAAAGGGTAGAAGCTTTCCCTGGCAGGTGTGCTCGATGGTTGGAGCACTGGCCCACAGACTGAAAGCTCTCAGGTTCGATTTCTAGTCAACGGCATGTATCTGGGTTGCAGGTTCCATCTCCAGCCCTGGTTGGAGCAATGGGGGGAACAACCAATCGATATGCCTCTCTCTCTCTCCCCTCACCTTCCCTTCCTTTCCCTCTTTCTAAAAATCAATGGAAAAAATAAACTCAGGTGAGGAGTAACAAAAAAAGAAAAAGAAAAAGAAAGGGTAAACACTTGAAGTAGAAAATGATGGAAAAAGGCTAAAGAGTAGAAAGTGAACTGAAGCTATAGTTCAGGCTGTTAGAGAAACTGAGGTCAGACTGAAGGTCAACCAGTGAGAAACCCTTCGAAGGCCTGTTCACGGGAGGGTGGACAGACAAACTGCAGCGGACTCACACCGTGGGCTGCTATGTGGCCACAGAACTGACTGCTGATGCACGCAATGCTGGGTGAATCTCAACGGCACGATGAGTAACAAAAAGCCAGACACAAAGAAATCCGCAGCATGATTCCATTTACATAAAGCTCAAGAACAGGCAATAACAACTGATGTGCTATAATTCTGAGCAGAGGGAATGGGGGCGTATGAATGGCCTGCAAGAGGCACAAGGGACTTTCTGGGGTTACCTGAGTAATAGCAACATGAGTAGGAATTATTTTTAGATGCCCCTTGGGCCTGCACCCTTTCTTTAGGATGTCTACCCTCAAAAGCACCAGGTCCTGCCCCTGCAGCAACCCTCCAATAGCTGCCTGCTGCCCTTAGCATCCAACCCAGACCTCTCCCCAGGCTCCTAGGTCCTACAAGAGGTCTCAGAGGACAGTCACATGGAGGAGGTTTTGTGCTGAGGCCTGAGCCCCATGCAGATAATGGAATTAGACTCCAGGGCAATGTTCTTAGAGTGGGGTGACTGCACCAGGGGACATTTGGCAATATCTGAAGACACTTTCTGTTATCACAACTAGGGACTTGGTACTACTGGCATCTAGTGGGAAGCGAGGGCAGGATGCTGCTAAACATCCTACAATGCCCAGGACAGGTCCCTAAAAAGGAATGATCAGACCCCACATGTCACAGTGCCGAGATTGAGGTTGAGAGACTGATGTAGGCTTATTATTTTAAAAGTCCCCAACCTGAAACCAGACTTGAGAGGCCCTCCCCCACAAAACTGGCTCCTGTCAGTTTCTTTACCCTCACCTTCTACCCTCTGCACTCATGTTCTGCTACCACAGTCTTCTGGCTGGTCCTCCTGCAGAACCATCAGAGAATAAACGTGTGTCATTTCAAGCTGCCAGGTTTGGCTAATTGCTTACTACAGCCTGGAAGCTGGGTGGCACCCAGGAATCCACATGTTAACAACCATTCCCCTTTCTGGATTCTGATGCAGGAGATTGGGTGGACCACGCTGTGGGCTGCACTCCCAGGCTGCTTCTCAAACACAGCCCCGTCTCAGGGATCCAGCAAATTCTGTTAAGAGCTGGAAGGACCCCACCGCAAACATCCACTTCTACCTGCTCATTTCAGAGAGGGGGAAACTGAGGCCCGGGACACTCTGCTGCAAGGTGGAAGGGTGAGAGATGCTTTCATTCAACTCTGTCTTTACTGGCTTTCAGATTCCACTTGGAGGTTTCCAAATGAGTTACTGTGCAGACTGTCAATAGCTTTGCTATCTCATAATGATCTAATCGTGGAACGATTTAGCAATCCTGCTAATTGCATTTGGGGATATAGCAGTTGGTAACTAGTTGGTGATTACTCATTCCCAATAGCCCTACACATTGCATTACAAGGAAGCTAATCTTAGAAATACTTGTTAACGTCGATGATAATTACTAAGTAATTGGCTAGAACACGCCATTGTGAATTTATCCAGGATCTGCCAGGTAATTATCTGGTCTTGTATTCCCTGTAAAATAAATGCAGAGTCCAAAAATGGTTCCAGTTCATTGGCTATCATCCAACCACCAACTTCTGCCAGCCAACTGTGCGAATGCGAACGATTAATCAAATTACTCAAATATTTGCTTTTGAACTGAATGTTAAGAAACCTGGATGGCCAACAAGTGGACGGTGCTAAATGGGAAAAAGGGGTGCACAGAGACCCCCCCATGATAAATATATAATCACCCAGTAATGTGGGATAAATGCCACTTCTTTGGAGGCTCATCTGGCTTCTTCACACAAAATACCAAAACACTTCAGAGACCAATTAGTTGTCCAAAGCTGCAAGCGCCTTTATCGTGGTGCCAGGAGGAGGCTGTGCTATTTGTGAAATTTGCAGGCAGTTATGGTGCTCGGGAGGGGGCTCAGAAAAGGGGCCACAAACACAGCTGGCTTGTAGGAGGGAGAGACACATTTTCATAAGGACCACTTATTTTTCAAGGATGGCTGCTAACCGAACCGTCTGTTTCCAATTAGCCAACCCTTGGAAAAGGGGTGAGAGAAGCTTGGGTACCTGGGTTCCACTGAAAATCCTGAAAAAGTTGGAGGGTAGAGTCAGGAAGTCTTTAGAAAGTCCAGGCAAAAGAGAAAAGACAGTATATTTCAAATTTCTAATTTGAATATGTAGAAAAAGGGATTAGAAAGCCAGAAGGTGATAGAAAGTTCAGGGGGAGACTGGGGGGAGTAATGTTCTGAAGGCCAGTGCTGGGCAACAGACCACCTTCCAATCAGACCTGTGCACCCCAAGGAGAGGTTACTGTCTGCCTGTCATAGACACGTGCTGGGTAAGAAAGGGGCTAAGGGCCTTGAGTTGGCAGGATGTAAAATGGTCACAGAATGTCTCATTCTCTGCATCCATGCCCTTGCAATGTGACACTGCAAACCCTCCCCTCCAGAGGCAGGGTCTGTCCTCCACGCCTTAAGGCTTAAGCGGAGGTTCACCTGTGACTTGCTTTACCAGTGAACATCAGCCAACGTGACACACACAGAGATGTGAGAGGCACTTGTCCATTGGGGCTTGACCTCTTGCCACTCTGGGATCACAATGGGAATGTGCCTGAGCTGCTCTGTTGGGGGGATGAGAGTCCACGTGGAGGAGAACCGAGGCACCCCAGTGGATAGTCTGCTAACCCAAAGGGCATCCAATACCGACCAGCCCCCATCCGATTTCTCATATGACCACAGACACATCCAAGAGCCCAGCTACTGAGCCTGGCTCAGTGCAGAACTGTCCACAGAATAGAGAGAGACTATGAAGTATGGGGGTAGTTTGTCACTCAGCAGAAGTTTACTGATACACTCACCTAATCAGAAACCCTCTCCCCCAACTCCTGGATATTACCTGGGCTGATTATTTGAGAGCCACGGCTGTCCTGTGCAGAGTGGACAACCACCATTTTCACCCCGTTTAAGGAGAGTTGAAGGACTATACCCAAATCCCCAATCCTTTGCCAACACTTATCGTTTGACACATGAGTTCCAGTCGACCCACCATCTGCATAATCAATGGTGACAGACAATCACACTCCTTCTACCTATCACCCAGGTCTTATAAATGGACTCAAGGGGGCTTTAATCACAAGGGAACAAGTCAAAGACACACCAGCTCTTCCCTGAGCCCACAGCTCCCGCTACGGACCTGCCGAGATGTGAGGCTTATGTATTTGGGATATTACTGCTTGAGTTGAGTTCTGGGAGACAGGGGCTCCTAATTCACCTTTGGCATCACAGGCTACCCCAGAACACCGCTGCTGTGGCCAGTCCTAATGCAACAAGGGAGCAGATGTCAGTTTAAACACATGCCGAAGATTGTTCCACATCGTTCGACTAAACTGAAGCTATTTTTTTCCATGTTCATGACACTGGGCAAGGTTAGAAAGAGCAAATGCAAGAAAATCCCTACCACATGACATTTTCCTAATGTCAGTTCTCTACTAATGACCCCTCTGTGTAATGACAAACCACAGATCCTGGACATTTATTTCAAACCACAACCGTAAAGGCCCGCACACATGCTCTGATGCTTTGAGAAAAGCCAGAGTAACAGCCATCAGAATCTCACTCCAAGGGCTAGCAAAGTAGGTCCGTGGGCCAACTCAGCCCATTGCCTGGTCATGCAAATAAAGTTTTATCAGTACACAGCCATGCACATCCATTTGTGTTGTGTCTGTGGCTGTCTTCACACTACAGTGGCTGAGAAGTTCCTCTAGCAACTGTTTGACTGCAAAGCTGAAAATATTTACTACTGGAAAATGTTCGCAGACCCCTGATTTAGTCTGATCCAGTTAATTTCCACATGGAAAAAGTGAGTCTCAGAGATGTGGTTTCACAAACACTTGAAGCGCAGGGGGATCTAGAACCGACTTCCTGACTCCCCGTGCAGCGCCCTGCCGAGGAATTTTAGCATTCAGAGGGTTTTCTGGAAGGGCAAACCTTAAACCACACACCCTGTGAATGGCAGAGTAAACCTGAGTCCTCATTTCTTAACTCTGCCGGAGGCAGAGCTTTGGGACTAAGCCCACGGATGGGCGGGGAGCCGAGTGGACTGACCTGGTGATGATGGCCAGGTGGGGCGGGCTCATGCAGGCGCCCATGAACAGCACCACGTTCTCGTGCCGCGTCTGCCTGTAGGCCATCACCTCCCGCTTGAAGGCCTTCAGCTGCTCCTCGTTGTCCCGCTCGATGTCAATCAGCCGGATGGCCACCTCCCCGTGCCAGCGGCCGTGGTACACCTGCCCGAAGCGGCCCTTCCCGATGAGCTCGCCGATCTCCAGCTGCTCGAAGGGGATGTCCCACTCCTGCAGGAAGATGCTGGTCTGGCTGGCCTTGCGAGGGAAGCTCCGGGCCGAGAGGAGGGACAGGTTCATCTCCTCGAAGTCGTCCTCCGACTCCTCGGCCTCGTCATGGCCCTCTTCGTTCTGTGGCCAAGGGGGAGAGACACGGCTGTCCCGCACTGTTGGGGACACGGTGCCCTGCTGGGTCCGCTATGCATTCTTCACACCCTGAGAAGCCCAGTGTCTTTGAGAACCCCCCCCCCCCACCATGTATTCAGTGGAGCATAATCCCCTGGGGATTTATCCGGCCCTGAGCTGTTTTTTCAACCAAGAATGCAAATGGCTTACCGACTTACCAACTTCTGCACAAGTAGCTTTTCCGTGATGCACACCATATAACGAACGGCCCATTAGGCTGGTGCTGGGAGGGGTCACCCCTTGGTAGCTGTCCCAGAGTTAGAACAGCCATCACTCAGGACCCCGAACCCCGACCTGCCCCAAGCCCTCTGCATCAGCAAGAACATCACTCGACTTGCCGAGCTTCAGGAAGCCCTGGAAAAGCTGGCTTCGCCATCCCCAGTTCTCACCTCTGAGGTCGGCTCCACTTCAATTTGAAGTAATGGATTTCCTTCCAAGCTTTAAAAAAGAAAAAGAAAAGTGACCCTCAGCTGCAAAGGTGGGTCCCTGTAAGCTCACTTACCCTGGTATGAGAAGCCCCCAAAGTGAGAAGCCCTCACCACCAAGCCACCATCTGAATTCCACTTCAGGGCCGCTGTGGGCAACAGCCCATAACCTCGCCGTAAAAAGCGCACACGAGGACCCTGTTTTCAATAAATTTTTCTGGTGCTCAGGGCTCATTTTTCATGACTGTGCTGGTTTCCATTAGTCTAGCAGCTTTCTTACACACTGCCCTAAATGCCGGGGGTGGAAGAGTCCTCAAAGCCCTAGGTCAGTGGTCGGTGAACTGTGGCTCTCGAGCCACATGCGGCTCACAAACCTCGGTTTGCCACTCTGTTGACTAATGAGTTGCTGATCACTGCCTTCGGGAAAAGCACCTAAAAATATTTTAATAATGTACTAGTGTCTTTAACTTGAAGTCAAAACTTCTGGGTAAGGGTAATGCCTTGCAGTGGTCGAAAAACTCATTAGTCACAGAGCTGCAAACCGTGGCTCGCAAGCCGCATGTGGCTCGAGAGCCGCAGTTTGCCAACCACTGCCCTAGGGAAGCCCAGTGAGAGAGAATTAATCAGGTCTCCAAGGTTCACTGGGATTTGGTATCCTTTGAAAGGATCCGCGTATTCATGTGTTCGTTAGTTCGTTCATTCATTCACAATTCTGTGCCAGAAACAGTGCTAAGCCCTTAGAGCAGTGGTTCCCAACCTTTCTAAAGCGGCCACACTTTAACACAGTTCCTCATGTTGTGGTGACCCCCAACCATAATATTATTTTCGTTGCTACTTCTTAAGTGTAATTTTGCTACTGTTATGAATCGTAATGTCAATATCTGTGTTTTCTGATGGTCTTAGGTGACCCTGCTAGCGGTTCTCATACCCTACGACTCGGCCTTTCTCTGCTACGTCCAGGCGAGGCTGCAGCAGCCGGGCTACTAAATCATTTCCCCTCTCTGAGGAGCAGTGCCCCTCCTCCAGGCACATTTAAGCAGACTGCAGGCACGGATTAACTGTTTTCTCGCTGGCACTCCCTGGCTGTCGGTTCATAACCTGGAAGCATCTTGCACAAGTTGTGGAATTGATTTGTGCACAGCAGAGAACTGATCCGGAGCTCCCTGTCAGCACAATAGCCCCCGGCAAACTGCTGCTCCTTTGATTTCAGAGTGTACCACTTGGGTCTTTAACAAAGCCCGTAACACGGGTCAGAAAAAATGGAGCAGCTAGCAGAGACGGAAGAAAAACCAAGTAGGCAAAAATGTGAGTTGAGAAACCAGCAAATCGAAACTAGGTGTCTAACATGCCCCAGACTTTGGTCATAATCGGAGAAGTTAAGGAAGACGATTTCACTTCAGCTGCCCAACCACTGACCGCCGGAGGCTAAAGCTGCCCTCACAAAGAGGTCCTTTGTGGAACTGTGTACAACAGTGAGATGTGGGAAGATGTAAGATCCTGCAATCAGGAAATGGGTAAGGAAATTACCCCACATTGATACAGCATTCTGCAGCCGTTAAAAACAATGTGTGCGAAGAGTCTGGAATAATATGAAAAATGTGACACTGTAGCATTCTCGGATGAAAAAGAAGGATGGAGACTGTGTATATCATGGATCACAGAGATCAACTATGAATAGAAAGAGCACATATCTAATTTTTTTTACAGAATAGTCCAAATTTTCCAAAAGTAGCTTATGTTATTTGTGTACTAGTTTAAGCCTGAGGTCAGTGAACTTGTTCTGTAAAGGGCCAGATGGTAAATATTTTAGACTTTGTGGGCTATATGGTCTCTGTCACAAGGTCTCCACTCAGCGGTTGGAATCTGAAAGCCACCAGACAGTATGTTGCAAACAAATGGGTGTGGCTATGTTCCAATAAAACTTTATTTATAAAAACATGCGGCACATTGAATTGGTCCACCATAGGCTGTAATTTGCTGACCCCTGGTACACACCTAAATTATACTTTCTAAACGGGGGACAATGGCATAGAAGAACGACTCTTCCATTGAGCGCTGGCTCTGGCCACACACTGTCTTTCTGATCCTAGGAGGGTCCGGGGAACAAGTCCAGCGCCTAGCAATCATGTGACAGGCAGGGCCAGGGACACAGGGCAGAGCTGACTCGTGGGGGCCTCCTCCACCTGGGCTGCCACACTCTCCTTCTCTTTGCTTGTCTTATCCCAATGTCTCCCTTCCCCCACCTTGTTGTGTCTCCCTCCCTCCCTGACTCCCAGATGTCAATTCCAGGAAGAGGAAGGCAGAGGGGTCCTGAGTGGACTACAGGCTGAGGGAGGAAGAGTTCAAGTGCCACTTACATGGGATTCGAGGTCACTGGATGCAGGACGACCTGGGGCGCCCGGGTCGGTGTCTCCAGCACTGGCACCACATCTGACAGCAGAGATTAGAATGTCAGGACCCGAACGTGGAGTCTACACCCACCAAAACCTGACTTCTGGGAGCTAGTAGCTGCTCACCAGCTCGTGGGTCCCAGGCGTGGGCCAGTCCCCTCCCCTTCCTTGGCCACCTGCTTAGATGCACCAGTGGTCCAGATGACATCTTGACCAAAATTCCCTGTCATTACCTAAGGGGCTGCCAGAACCCCCAAGCCTCTGGTCATCTCCAAATCCTCCCCACTCTTGATTCCCTTTGGAATGATGAGGTCACAGAGTTGACCATCTCTCCCCTTCTATGTGGCTCTGGACCTCTCCTGCCCTTGCCCATCCTTCCACTGTGGACCCCCTTCCCAGACCACCCCATTGGTGCCACTGCACCCCTGGAACCCTCACGCTTCCCTTTTCCACTTCCACGTCCAGCCATGATCCCAGGGCCAGGCGATCCCACCACCGCCCTCACTGAGCTCGTCCACCCTGACATCCACCTCCATCCGTCCTACTCAGAAGGGCTGAGCTCACAGGGACTCACCTGGGAAGATGAACTGCTGCTTGTACTGGTAGTAATGGGACGCTAGCAAGAGAAAGAAATCACCCAAGTGAGTGCTGCCCTAGAGCAGTCCCTTCGGGTACCCAATTGGGCTCCCACAGCCACAGTGTGGGTTCTCTGGCCACCCTTGATGGTTTCCAGACTCCTGCAGACACCCCGAATTCCAAGGGACTGAGACGTGTAAAGACACCAGAGCATTAAACATCCAAGCCAACCCTCTGGTTAAAACCTCTCTTAAATACTGAGCACCCCAAGTCAGAGAGTCATTCAGAGCACAGTCCCATTTTTGGCAAATGCATAATGCACACAGAGAAAGAAAAGTCTGTGGAACCACAATCTAAAATGTTAATTTTTTCCCCTTTGGGCAGAGTGATTGCAGTGACTTAAAAAAACAACGATGAGTTTCCTGTCTTATTGCTGCTGTAACAAATTATCACAAAGGTGTGGCTTAAAACAAAACAAATTTATCTCACAGTTCTGTGAAGGCCAAAAGTCTGAACTAAGTCCTAAGGGGCTAAAACCAAGGAGTGGCCAGGACTGGTCTTTCTGAAGTTTCCTGGGGCTGCCTGCATTTCTCGGCTCATAGCCCAATCTCAGCTTCCGTCTGAAACTGCCTTCCATCGTCTTTGACCTTTTTGCCCCCCTTGTCTGAGGATCCTTGTGATTATATTCAGAGTCTCCCAGAAAATCCAGGATAACCTTCCCACTTCAAGATTCTTAGCAAAGTTACAGCTGCAAAGTACCTTCTTCCATATAAGGTAACATATTCACAGATTCCGCGATTAAAACGTGGTCATCTTTGGGGGACCATTACTCTGCCTATCACAAGTATGAATTAATTTTCATGTGTAAGGAAAAACTGATGTAAAAGAAATATCCTCAACGTCACTGCTGATTCTCCCACAATTCATTTAATTCCAGTTCACCTCTCTCAGAGGCCAGTTCTTCCAGACAGTTCCCAGGGTTTGAACTTACTTGGGGAGGGGGGGAGGGCCTGGAGCAGGGGAGCCACTGTGTGTCAGGGGCCATGGACAGATCACACAGAGCTTTCTAGTCTCAAGTAAAGGAAGTGAGCAGGGATGGGCTCTGATATGAGTCTCAATGGTTGAAGATACGTCCAGAAACAACGTTATTCATTCAGGGACAAGTTACAGCTAGAAGCTGGCTCACAGAGGATTAGCACAGTGGTTCCAAGCCTGAGGTATGAAGGCTGATCCTGGAGGCAGGGTTGAATCCTTGCTCCTCTGTTGGGTGTTTGTGAAAGCTTGGGCAACTCTCTCCAAGTCTCAGACTCCATGTGTATACTGTAGGGATGATAAGAGTATCCCCCTTATAGGGCTGAGCTCATCCTATCCTATCTAATAAAGAGGGAATATGCTAATTGACCATCATTACATCACAAAGATGGCTGCACCCACAGCTGAGACCAACTTCCCATAAGGAACCTTAACGAGCAATCAGCAGGGACCTGAGGCTTGAGAGGGGACCCGGCGCCAGGATGGGGACCTTGATGGGAGACCTCAAGGTGCCTTCCCATCCTGGTGCTGGGCTAGGGGACCTCAGGCTGCTCCCCCAACCCCAGCGCCAGGCCGGGGACCTCAGGCCATGCCCCCCATCAGATGGGCTTGAAGGGGACTTCAGGCTATGCTCCCCAACCTGGTACCAAGCCGGGGGATCTAGACTACACCCCTTGCCCAGCAGGGCTTGACAGGGAACCTCAGGTCACGCCCTCCGCCCCAGCACTGGGCCAGGGGACCTGAGGCTGTGCCCCCTTGCCTGGCTGAGATTGACAGGGTACCTCAGGCTGTGCCCCCCACCCAGCAGGGCTTGACAAGGGACCTCAAGGTACACTCCAGTGCTGGTTCAGGGGAACTCAGGCCATACCCTCTGTCCTGGTGCTGGGCCACGGAACCTGAGGCTATGCCCCCTGCCCAGTGGGGCTTGACAAAGGTGGGACTGGCTGGGTCTGGATCTAGCCCAATGGGGGGGGGGGGTGGCCGGGTCTGGGTCTCACACGATTTTGAGGCATATGTGTGTGGCCGGGGACTTGACTCTGGGTCCCGTGGTGTGCCCCAGACTCTGACAGGAGAAAGGTTTTCATATATATTTTACTAATTTTCTTTCATCTTTGACACTTCTATTATATAGAAAGGGCAAATAACAACACTAAATTATTTCCTAATGAATTCCCTTTTAATGTGCATGAATTTCACGCACCAGGCCACTATCATGAAATGAGAGTGCATAGTAGGTATGGAATAAGTATTGGCTGCTCTGAATGAGCCAATATCTTTCAAAGCTGTCTTAACAGACAAGAATGATTTTTAATTAAGAGGCAATCAGATAGCTTCAAAGAGCTAAGCCATTAGCTGCCCTTGAGGTTGGAATTGATGGGATAATAACCCCCACCCTGAACCCTATCCCAGGATGGAGAGCAAGTCCTGGCATCTCAGGATCCCAAGTGCCTGGTCTGGCACCTGTACCAGTAGGTGCACAACTCATGTTTGTTGAATTAACTCCCTTTCTTTTAGCTCAGCAAGTGCCCAGGTAGCTGGAATCCAAACGGATGCATTTTTTGTTCTGGAAAATGAGTTGGCGGGGATGGGAAGCACAGCAATTCAAGGTCACAGAGCAAAGTTTTAAAAGAAAACCAACCTCCATGATTTCTGGGACCTTCTTCTGCTAGGTAACCTAGGTTTCTGTTTGTTTTTAATTGCATGCAGGCATTTTGCTGTCAACAAGGGGCTAAAATTAAAGAAAGAAAAGTATCCGAGGTTCTCAATAGGCTTAACTGATCTCTTTCCTCCTGGCGGAAATGGGGGTTCAGTGGCTGCAGAAAGGTTAGCTGGCAGTGACAGCCTTTTCAGGAGGAGTGGCTGGGCAACAGAAGCGAGCCCTGCTCTGAGGAGGGACAGGTGCCGGGCAATGGGACACCCTGCAAATGCCTGCACGCACAGAGTCAACCCCTCCTGGACTCTTCCTGCAGGAGACAGCTGTGCCTGGTGACTGAAGGGAGGGAGTGGCCGGGAAAGGGGAAGGCATCCCTGTGAGCCCTGTGCTCGCTGGTAAGGGACAGCTGGTGATCCCGAGTGGCCTGCTCGGGGCACCTGGTGGCTCCTGGGCCGCAGGCATCATGAGGTCATGAAGACTGAGAGGCTTAGATGACCAGACGTCAGAGGACAGGAGGCCACTGTGAAAGTGCTTCCACTCTGGAGACCCCACCGCGTCCTCCCTAAGGCCTCCCCAGTCAGCAGACTGAGTGGTCTTCTGAATGGAAGGATCCAGAAGGAAGAAGGACCACTTGCCTCAATCTTTCAGTGGCCACCTACTGTATTTTCAATAAAATCTAAATTCCTGCTCGGCCAGCGTGCCTTAGTTGGTGGAGCGTCTCCCATGGCGTAAGAGGTCACTGGTCCATTCTGGTGAGGACATATGCCTGCATTTCGGGCTTGATCCCCAGCAGGGGACGTGCAGGAAACTGATCATTGATGCTTCTAGCTCTCTCTCCCTCTCACTTCCTCTCTCTCTCAAAATCGTTAAAAATGTACTTTTAAAAAATCTAAATTCCACCCTACCCTCCGAGGCCCCACAGGCCTCATGCCTGCAGCTGTCTCACTTGGCGCCCTTCTCCTTTGTTTGTGGCACGCAGGCCACTGGACAACTTTTCAGCTCTTCCTGCAGCAGGGCCTTTGTGCGTGCTCCCCTCTCTCTGCCTGGATGCTCTCCCCATCTTCAGGACTCACCTGCCTCTGACATTTCCACTTGAACTTGTTTTCTTCTTGAATTTGCTCCCAGCACTGTTCTTCCTATCATTTTCATGTATATGTTTGGTTGGGTCACACCTGTCTCTCCTACTAAGCTACAAACTCCATGGAAACAGACTGTGAGAGACAGAACAATCCCTACCCTCCCATGTCCTAATCCCTAGAAACTGTGACTATATTACTTCACATGGCAAAAGGGACTTTGCAGACGTGACCACGTTGAGGATTTTGAGATGGGGAAACTATGCTGGGTTCTCTGGGTGCATTCTAAATGCAATCACAAGGGTCCTCATGAGAGAGAGTGGCTGGAGGATCCGAGTCAGAGTCAGAAAAGATGTAAGAACGGAAGCAGAGGCTGGAGTAGTGTGGGGCCACCAGCCAAGGAATGCTGGCAGCTACTAGGAGCTGTCAGGCAAGGAGATGGATTTTCACCCTAGAACCTGGCAAAGAAAACACCCTGCTGACACCTTGATTTTCAGCTCAGTGACACAAAATTTGGACTTATGACCTCTATTACTGTAAGATAATAGATGTGTCCTGTTCTAAGGCAAGAAGCTTGTGGTAGTGTTACAGCAACAACAGGAAACTCATACTGGAGGTGTCTGCTTTGTACATGTCTTTCCGTACACATTGCCTTGGACAGTACCTGGTACACAGGAGATGCTCAATAAATGTGTGTTCAGAAAATAAATACATGGATATGGTTGGAAGGCCAGAAGACAACTTAAAAGAGGGGGAAAACTGCAGCCCTGAGCAGTGCATGAACTCAAGTGGGAATGTGTGAGGTAGAAGAATCCTTGGGGTCCTGTCACCCATCTACGTCCTCCCAGAGGTGAGAAAGCTGAAGCTGGAGGTCACCTGGAGGGGTGTGAGAGAGGACACTGAATCCAGAACTCCAGCCTGCTCATTCAGAGCCTTCTCCTGATGTGGAGGTAAGACTCAGAATGCAGCCTGCTCAGGCATGTGGTCCCTGAGATCCTGAGCCAAGGGTCCCCTGCCAGTTTCAACGATTTAGCTCATACAACAACTGCCAGCTGCCCTGTGACTTAGACTTGGGTGGAGACACCGGCTCACTGCTGACCAACAGACATAGTCTTTACTTCTCGGAGCCTCTGTTTCCTCGCCTGTTAAATGGAGCTGATAATACCTGTGGCTACTCTAAAATCAAGTGAGGTCATGTGTGGCAAGTGTCCTGCATATAAGACTCATTCCACATGCCTTCAAGCGTGTCCCCAAGTGACCCTGGCATGAACCCAACAACTCCTCACCTCCCCAAGCACTGAGGTACCTGGCAGGTTGAAGGTCTTCTGCTGCCTGGTGCACTGCGGGGAAGGGTGGAGGGGAGACGGCGGTGTGGCGCTGGGAGGGAGTGGGGGTGCTGGCGAGGAGGGCGTGGAGGACGTCGTGGACGAGGGGTTGCTGCTGGAGTCTGGCTGGTAAGGGACAGGGATGTGGTCCTGCAGAAAGAAAACGGAGCGGGGCCAGCAGTGAGATTGAGCTGAGCCGGAAGAGACCCATCCCAGCTTCCTCAGCCCCGGATCCTTCCCAGGTGGCATCCAGCCGCGGAAGGAACTGTTTCTGTAATCAAGTTCCTGTCCACTGTCTGGACCCCAGAGGGAAAGGTTACCACGGAATGCAAGCACGTGGGTGACAGCCACGCTCCGTTCTCTCGGACTGGGAAAGAGCCACGCGGAGGAGCCCAGTGTGTTCTTCCCATCCCAACACCTCCTTCCAAGTGTTTATTAAAGAACCAACAGCCAGACAGCGCAGAAGAGAGTGTGAGAGGAGCCTCCGCACTCCCCCCCACCCCCCTGCACCTCCACTGGAGCCAGCACTGCCTCTCCTGGCCCCGAACCTGCACTAAAGCAAAGATGAAGATAGGTGCATCCTCAGAACGGCCCTGGGGGGTGAGTCAGGAGCTGTGGAGTGGGTTGAACAGTATTTCACTTGGAACCTCAGAGGGGACCTTACTTTAAAAAAGGACTCTGTGTGCCATTAACATAAGGATCTAGAGAGGAAATCATTCTGGTTTAGGGTGGGCCTTAACTCCAATGTCAAGTGTCCTTATAAGAAACAGAAAAGGAGAGACACGCAGAGAAGGCCATGCGCACATGGAGGCAGAGGTTTGACTGATGCTGCGGCTACAAGCCAAGGAACGGCAAGGATTGTGGGAGCCACCAGAGGCTAGGAGAGAGGCCGGAGGGATTCTCAGGGTCTCCAGAGGAATCAGCCCTGCTGACACCTTCATTTCAGAATAAGGGACGGATGCTTTACTTCCAAGGCTGTGCTCATTTGTTACGGCAGCCGGGAAGCAAATGTACGCAGGACCTGCAGTAGCCAGGTGCGAGGCACAGTGTGGTCCTTCAATAAATGTGTGCTAGACAAAGGGGAAAGGAAGGAAAGAAATGAAAGGAGGAGAGTTGGAGGGGTGGCGAGAAGGAGAGAGGGAGGGAGAAGATCTATCTCTTCTTACTAGACTATGTCGTACTCACCTTGGAATCTGCTGAACTTAGCACAGAAACAAAAACTAAGAGGTTGCTCATAAATGTTACATGAATGAACAAATGAATGAATGATTATAAAAAATGAATGAATGATTATAAAAAAGGAAATATGAAAGGAGAGATGGAGGAAGGGAGAGGAGGAGAAACTGTCTTTATGGAGAAAGGAATTATCTCTACTTTCTTGAAGATAGGAACCATGTCATTCTTTTCTGTTTAGCAAAGCTCAGGGCTGAATCATCGAGAGAGGGTGGGGGGGGGTGGGGGAGAAAGAGATATATGCCCACTTTCCCTGGCAGAATCACTTCCATAGGAGGGGACTTAGATCTGAATCCCAATGGGAGCAGCAGGAGGAGGCTGTGTTCCATTGGAAGAAAACTCAAACTCCCACCTCATGCGGGGAAGGGCTGCTGGCACCATTCCTCTTTCTGGGCGCAGCTAAGATGTGGAAACATCCTTCAGGACCATCCAGTCCAAGCCCTTCCCTCTATAGATGGGGGCACTGAAACTCAAAGAGGAGGCATGACTTGTTGGAAGCATACAAAGAGTTAATGGCCCAGGTCCCAACCTCTAGCCTAGAAGCAGAAACACAAGGTTGTGCCATCTCCACATTTCCTCCCCATTCATCTCCTCCATCTCCACTCCCCTCTCCATCTCCACTTCCTCTTCCATCTCCACTTCCTCCTCCATCTCCACTTCCCCCTCCATCTTACTTCCTCCTCCATCTCCCCACCTTTATCCATCTCCTGCATCCTCCTCCATCTCCTCCTCCTCTGCTTCCCTCCTCCTCTTCTTCCTTCTTTTTCCTCTTTTCCCCTCCTTCCTATTCCTCCTCCTCCTTCCTATTCATCCTTCAGCTCTGCCACTCCACCTCCCTCTTCCTCTTTTTCCTCCTCCATCCTCTTCCTTCTTCCACTTTCTTCCTCCTAATCCTCCTTGTATTCCTCTTCCTCATTCTGTCTTCTTCATCCATTTCCATGCCCTGAGAATCCAGTGCTGAACTAAATTCTTTACACATTCACTGTATCCAGTCATCTCCAGAATCCCAACAGTAGTGTCTGCTATAACACTTCTCATTTTCAGAGGGAAACATCCAGGCAGAGAGATCTTGCTCTGATCACATAGCAAGTGAAGGAGCTGAGTTCCAGGCCTTCTGGTTAAAAAATGCAAACTCTAACCATTATGCCGAATGAAAAAGCGGGGCTTCTGCGAACCTGGATTGACTGAGCTAGACCGGAGAGGAGACAGACAGCAATGAAAAGGAAATCTTCAGACCAAATTGGCTTAGAAATCTATTGCACTAACTTCATCATTGCCTGACAAAAAGAATCTGTGTGAAGCCAGTGAGAGGAGAAAGAGGGGAAAAAATAACCCAGCTCTATGATAGATTCTGTCCACCTTCATGTCAAAGCCACTTTCTTAATAGAGGTTAATTTATTTCTCTTATCAAATTCTCCTGCTGGCAGACAAGCAGAACAATGTCACAGTGACTGATCTATTGGACCCGTGTTTCTGTCCCATCTGACACCAAGAGGCTCACTGTGCCTATAAATTGAGGGGGGAGGAGGTACGATGGCTCTGAGTTTCTTGTCCCCAAGATGTCACAAAGGAAAGGATGGGTACGGGCATGCACTTACTTCCCAGGGGCCTCATTGTGCAAGCCCCCTCATCCCTTCCAGAGACGGGGATCCCCTCCCCTAGAGACCTACCTCTTTCTTAAATAACAAAGAAAAGTGGGCCCAGCATGAAATTTTGATTGGAAACCCAAGATACAAGCTGATGATAATAGCTAGAATTTCCTAAACACTTACCATGTGCCAAGGAACTGCACTAAATTCTTCCAGTGTTGATTGTTTCATTCTTCCCCGCAACTCTCTGAGGTTGCTTTTATTACCCACCATAGATGTTTTAAAACATGGCCACAAATTCCTCAGACTCTCCCCATCAACAGGATGGAGTCTACATCTCCACCCCTTGAATCTGAGTAGGCTGTGAGTGATTCTATCCGCAGAATACTACAAAATGGTCACTGCCAACCCTTGGCTAATGCAAGCCAAGACCATCGATGCAAAGACTCATATTGCCAGGTTATAAAAGCCCATGTACGTCCACCCTGTTTGCTGAAATGGCTGCCCTTCAAAGCCTGAGCTGCCAGGGGAGAAGCCAAGCAGCCATACAGGAAGGAAACCCAAGCCACAAGTAGGTCCACAGGGAGGGGCTCCTGTGGAGCTTCTGCAGAGCCCAGGTTTTGACCATCCCAGCCTGGGCACCAGGCCTGTGAGTGAAGGACCTTCTGGATCGGGGACTGACGAACTTTTTCAGATAACAAATCTATTGGGCTTTGTGAGCCATGTGATCTCTGTTGGAATGACTCAATTTTGCCACTGTAGCATGAAAACAGCTATAGACAATAAGAGTGTGGCTTATTCCAATACAACTTTATTCACACACTCAGGTGGTAAAACTGAATTTGGCTGTAAACCATAGTTGCCAAACCCTGTTCTAGATTATTCCAGCTCTCCACTGTCTAAGTTTTCCCAGTTGAGTCCCCGGACATTATGAAGCAGAGACAAACAATCCCCCTTGTACCACTTCTTAATACCTGCCCCACAGATTCCAGGAGCATAATTAAATGGCTGTTGTTGTATACCACTAAGTTTGTGCAGCAGTACATAATTGGAATGTACCCATTTTATAGACAAGAAAACTGAGGCTCTGAGAGATTCCATTATTTGTCCGAGTTTCACAGCTGGTAAGTAGAGGAAGCTAAGGCTGGCTGTTAGGTTTGCCTGATTTTATAGGCCAAGTTCTCAGCTAATGAGATGATGCCGCATGGAATCTGATGGCGAATGACTGAAATCTACTAGTAAAAATGGTGGGTATTAGCAGGAGAGTAAAAGGACATGAGCTATGGGGAGAAGCATGGAAAAGGAGATCAGAGACAGAGGGAGGGACCATATTATGCACTGCTTTGCAGGGTGCAGCATTTCATTTGTATTCTGAATGCACTAGAAAATTACCAGATGCTTTTTAAGCAGAGGTGACACAATTTAAATTACATTCATTAAGAAGTACTCTGGTAGCTGTGTGGAGAACAGACTGGGAAGGGGGGCATGTCCTCTGCAGCCTCATGCAGAGAAGTGAGACTGGGGCTCACCATGGAGAAGTCACGGTGCTCTCCTGGGTCCTGAACATGGGCTGGTTACCTGCCACACTCAGGCTGATCCACACTTTACCCGCCTTCCATACCATGCACGGAGGCATTCTGGGGCTTGAGAAACCACCTGTTGGCATGTACAACTTTTGCCTCCTACTGTGGGGCTGGAAGCATCCCTGGGGCATCTTTGGTGGAGTCCAACCAGCAGACCAAACAAAGGATGTGGAAATCATACTGAAAAATTCCAGTTCATATTGGAAAGAAAGATGCCCACATCTGAGGATCAGCAGGAAGTCAAGCAGAGTGGCTGTGGCTCTGAGCTCAGAGCCCCCGCTCACAGCCGTCCACCCGTCTCCGGCAGGAGCTCAGAAATAAATCCCTGTCCCCTTGTGGTTTGACTCAACAGATGTGTCAGAAAGCCCAGAACCATCTGCAATGTGAATCCCGCCAAGATGGCGAAACATCTCACAGAGCAAAGAGTGCGGGTCTGGACCATGATGGAACATGTCTCAAACTCTCCTGCTAATCCCTACTGACCCTCCTCCACACACTCATTCATTCTCATTTCCCTGTGCCGGCTCTCTCAGTTAGACAGGCTCCTGGCACACCCACTCTCCACCGATGGCTGGATGCCCTCCAAGCTTGACTCAACACCAACCACGCAGAGTTAGCAATGCCCAGGTGCTGGGAGGCGAGGGCCGTGCTCCCGGAGTCCTGCTCCGGACCCCTCCTCCCTCCTGCAGTGGCAGCTCCACCAGCCCAATAGAACCCAGCCTCACCTTGTTGATTTTGTTGGTTTTGGGGAGCGTCTGACTGATGTGCAGGTCTGAATACCGGGGTGGCTTTCGCAGAGGGTTGTTGATGTCACATGGGACCGACTCTGTCCGGACTAGCCTTGCTGGATCCATAGGGACAAAAGCAGCGATTTGGGAGTTTAAGTATTACTTGGGCTTCTACTCGAGGACAACACCCCCCCCCCCCCCCCCCCCCGGCTGGAAGGGATTCACTGAAAATGACCGTTGTCATGTCAGGGTAGTGGCATCAGGAGCTCTTTGTGGCCGTTGTTTTTACTGTCAATATGTGACGTGACCATGACAAATTATAACAATAAAACGAAAGCTAACTGCTTGTTTTCGACACCATAATTGTTTCACATTGCTGTTCATTTAGGAATTGAACTCGTTTGAAATACAAGAGGTTCCTGATTTCTCAGGGTCTGTAGTCAGTGGACGAGCTCATTATGGCCACCCATCCCCGCCCCGTCTGACCTTCGTGTCAGGATCACCGTTCATTTCTTGTTGGATTTCTCAGGCTTGAGCAGCCTGTCCTAATCCAGGCCACTGGGGTCCCTGAAGGAAAGGCTTGGCATTCCCAGCCTCCCTCTCTGCATCCTTCTGAAGCTACAGAGATCTGGGCACACGGCTGATGCTAAACAAATACTTGCTGCGCCAAACCACATCACCCAAGCCCTTCTCACTGCTACCCCTCTGTTATTTCTACTATGTACAGGGACCACGGGGAGGGACACAAATGAGAAACTCAAATTCAAATTCATGGTAATAAGTGTTACTTAACTAGCTTTTTTTTTTATTGTGGGGGCGAAAGGGGGGGGGGAGGTGTTAGGGACAAGTTGAAAGCTTTGGACTGACCCAGGGATTTAATTTCTCTGCTTAGCCTAAGCAGCCATCACCATAGAAACCGCCACTATTTCCAACTTCCTACTAACGATGGGGTGGGAGCAGCAAAAATCTGGTGGAATTCTGGAAAGCTCTGTTTGCTTCATGTGTACAAAGGGGACCCATGGCTGTGAAGGTGGGTGGGAGGGAGCCCTTCTTCAGATGTCAGTCCCTGAGAGCCGTCTCCCTCCAGCAGGCTGGCCTCGTGGGGGGCGGGAGCCAGAGGAACCAGTTATGGATGGGAATTCAGTGGGAGGCGATTTCCCAACAAAGCTGACCCGCGAATGCAGGTTTAAAACAGCCTCACTGAGCGAGTACAGTTGCTCAAAGGGCAGATGGCTCTTAACTGGGATGTGGGTGGGAGGGGATGGGGACAGGAGGGAGAGGGGGACAGGGCATGAGAAGAAAGATCAAGACTTTCCCTTCACTTGCAATTTCCAAAGCAAAGATCATCGAAACCAACGGTCTACTGGCTTTGGGACACATCTCGGCACTTTTGGCAGCTGTTTGCCGCCGCCTTCTGTAGCTTTTCCTTGGGTTTGTTCCAGAAGATTCCCCTGAGCAGGCACTGACCAGGGCCAGGGGCTGGGAGGGGGCTCGCGAAAGGATGAGGAGGAGCTCAGCCCTTGCTTAGCAAGGCTTTACCCCCAGTTCGAGCCTTAGCTTCATCCAACCTACGGGGGTGGGGGAGGTGGCAGGGAGGAGGCCAGCAAGAATTTTTAAACTTTGAATAAGTTGCTAACGTTTTAAAATAAGCCCAGAGCACATACAATGAGAAGGGCTTTTCTTTGGTGGGAAATGCTGCAGCACAGGTTCACAGAACGGCGGCGTAGCTGTTCTCCCTAGACAGCTCGGGGCTCTCTCCACCTCGCACGGCCCCATTGGGCCAGTTTGTCTCTCTTACGGCACCTGGTTGGCCCTGGAAGGCATCTGAGTTGTAACTGCTGCTCCAGAGCAGCACTTCTCAACCTCAAAGTGCACAGGACTCAGCTGCAGATGCTGCTGAAATGCAGATTCTGATTCCGTGGGTCAGCAAGGAAGGCACCAAGCTCCCTGCTGATTCCAGCACTGCTGGTTCTTGGGCAGCAAGTGTTAAATACTTACCTCCTCGGTGGATGATGAGGAGATGACAGGGCGGGGCTTCTTTGGTGCATTTGTTGTGGCACTTTAACCTGAGAGAAAGAGAGAGAAGGATGGATGGGTAGATGGATGGATGCATAGATGCATGGATAAACAGAGTGATGGATGCATTCATGGATGCATAGATGGATGGATGATGAATGGATGGATGGGTGCATAGATGCATAGATCATGGATAAATAGATTGATGGATGCACAGATGGACGGATGATGAATGGCTGGATGGGTAGATGGATGCATGCATGCATGTATGATGCATGCACAGATGAACAGAAGGACGAATGAATGCATGGGTGTATAGTTATATAGAGAAAAAGCAGAGTGGACTTTTTGAACACCTTTGTCAAACCAATATGGAGTCACTGTTAGCTGTGATGATCATGTCAAGCACTATGTCAAGACTGAAGTAATGGGCTGTAACAGGAACAGGAACACCCAAAACAACAAGTCTGAACACTTGGGTGAAGGCTCCATCGGGACTCTGATATGAGTGGGATCTTCACCCCTCAGGGGCTATAAGAACTCAGAGCTTTGACCAGTCAACACCCAAGCGTGGCTGTAGCACAGGTCATGGTGGGAGCACTGAGGGACTTCGACCCATAGGCTGTTTGCCGCCACTGTAGTCCCCTGGCTTGAGACACTGTGGACACTGCCAGTGACAGGACTTTCCCCTGGATGCTCACTCTGCTTGCTTCCACCACACAAGCTCCCCCTCTCTGTGTGTAGCTTACATGTGACTCTACTGGCTTACTGAGTTCTCCCCTACTAAACCTTTTGGGGATGCTTCCTTGCCACAATAGTGAGTGGATAGATGGGTAGATGGATTGATGAGTGTGTGGATGGGTGAATGGGTGGGTAGATGGGTGAATGGGTGGGTAGATGGGTGGAATGTCCCTGTGGTCCAGAAAGCTCTGAGAACTATGGATACCAAATTGTAAGATGAGATGGGGCAGCTACTGAAAAGATATTATCCTTGGCAGCCAAGAAATTAACTCTGGAGAGAGTCTGCTGCCATACCCTTCTCACAGGTCAGCCCTGGGTGGCCCTAGAGTGGGTAGACACTTTAGCAGTGCCCACTTCATGCTATGAAAGACATTTTTCCCTATCAGTCTGTATTTATCTTTGTCATCATCATCTTCCAATCCCAATAATCATCTACTATTTACTTGAAGACTCATTTGACAGCCATGGTACTGCATATTTTATAGACATTATGCCACTGGATCTTTATAACAACCTTATGAAATAGGTATTATTATCATCCCATCTTTACAGATGGAAAAACAGATGACCTGACTTGCCCTGGTAGAATACCTGCGTCCGTGGTGGTCTCTAATTTTTCTTAAAGGCTCTAGCTGTCGGAGACAGCTAGTGATGGGAGCTCTCCGTCACTGCTGGGAGGGCAGGGCATGCAGGTTCCACACAGAGAGGGGGAGCTTGTGTGGTGGAAGCCAGCAGAGTGAGCATCCAGGGGAAAGTCCTGTCACTGGCAGCATCCACAGTGTCTCAAGCCAGGGGACTGCAGTGGTGGCAAACAGCCTGTGGAGTGGAAGCCCCTCACCTCAGAGGGCAGAGCTAGGCGTGGGAACACAACCGCAGCTCATGCAGAACGTCCAAAAGGACCAGCTCTGATGCCTCAGGCTCTTTGCTTCCCATGGAGGTCCAGATGTCAGAACTAGTGCCCACACATCCAGGACCTGCTCATCAAGTCTGCATGCTATGAAACCACATAGACCCTGGAGGGCGGGGGTCACCAAAACCGAGGCCAAACAGTTGCACAATGCAGATACTATGTCCCACTTATGAAGAATCACTTTTTTCCATTGAGGAATATGCATGATTCCACCCAAATCAGATCCCCACGGTTTGCCCTCTGAGGTTCTGATTCAGTAACTGAATGTGAATTTCCATCATGTAAGAGGGGCACATTCTCCTTCCCAAGTGAGAGATGTCTGGGAGCTTCTCTTACAGAATACCATGAGGCCAGGATAGTATACAGATAAATCTGGCTTCAAATCCTTACACCCCTACTTCCTGCTATGACAGCTTGGGCAAGTGGCTGACCAGCTCTGAGCCTCAGTTTCCTTACCTGTGAAGTGGGGACAATCATAGCACCTGCCTCACGGTGTTGCAGTGAGGACTAATAATATGACACAAATAAGGTGCTTGTTTGCACAGCAGGTCCTGTCCTTTTTACTATGGTGGTTACTGTCATCATTGCTAATTTATAAAGACCCTCGCAGACAACCTTCTCTGGCTGGAAAGGTGGGCTGGCTGAAAAGCAGGAAGCCGGAAACAGCACGAAGGGGAGCTGGGTAATGAATATCTCAGTCTCCTCTCTCTTCAGTAGGACAACTTAGGGATGTGCCAAGGTGGGTGGGGCTGGACCAAGTTGCCCATAACTGCCCTCTGAGGCACCTGTGCTGGCCGCTCTGCCTTCCCTCACTCCTCCACTCCCCTGCTGGTGGGATCTTCTCCCCAATAAACCAACCATCTGCCCTTGAGTCCTTGTCTCAGTCTATAGAAACATGGGAGGCCAACCAAGCCACAATGATTATTACAAGAGGCAAAAATCTGAATACCAGAGTGGTCAGTCCCAGAGCCCTCACACCAGAGCCAAGCCCTCTGACCACACTCCCGTGTGTCTCTTTAGCACATGGTCCTTGATGGTGAATTGCCTGCCCAGGTGCTCTGTCCCACAAGGAGGGAAAGGGAGAGCTGGGGAGCACACAGCTGATGACCAGGGACAAACGTGTACACTAGCCTGGCCCAGAGGAGCACCGTGACTGAATGGGAACGGCTGTGTGTGGTTCCAGACCTAAGCCTGACTTGAGGTTCTACCCTTGCCAGACCAAGGGGACAACATCTGCTTTGCTGGGGCCCAGGGTCCTTATGCACAAACTGTGACGAGGGTCACACCAGAAAATGCCCAGGTAAGCGCCCACGCAAGCAGCCAATAGGCAGTGTTTCTGCTTTCAGGGCTGAAGCACAGCAAGTGTCCTCAGGGTGCCCACATCCAGCCAGGAAACCTTGACTTAAAACTTTCATTGAAAACGGTTCTTTTTTTTTTTTTTTTTAACTTTCAAGGCTAATAGAATAAGCTTCAGTTGTCCAGAAAAGTTGCTTATGTGGAACATCTCATTCCCCAAAGGAACTGCAGGCTAAATGAAACATCCTCTCCATCTGAAAATTAAATATGTGAATTTATCTGGAGGGCAGGGTATGGGTCTTCCTCATCTTTGTAACTCCCTTTTCCATTGCCCGCCTGGTGCCTGGTCTGTGGGCTGGTGCATAACACACTGGACCAGTATCAGAGGGATGGAGAGAGCGGAGGGAAGAACAAGGGAGGATCAACAGATGGAAACCGGATGCAATTCTACCGACGTAGGAGCACTGATAATCTCTATCACAATTTGTTTTTTAAAAATGGTATCTGTTTCTTATACATCATTTCCCTTGAAGTTGGTGAAATGCAAAAATGTCCCTCTCTGCATCCCTTCTCCCTGCCCTCTCTCCGCCCCCACATGGCTTTTCCTTCTTTGCTTTTTCTTGCAGGGATGTTGGCGAGCTCTCCTTCCCCTCTGGGCATGAAGAGAGGAGTCATGGGAAGGGAGGAAGGAGAGGTAAGCAAGGATGGGTCAGGAGATTGGGTTTTTATTCTGAGAGCACGGGGAACCAAGGAAGGATTTTTAAGCAGGAAGGTGGAAGCTGGACAAGCACTTTGGAAAGGCTCCTCTGGCAGTACCTTTACCATCAAAGGGCACCAGGTTCCCCTTCTTCCTTTCCTACCCCCTTTTCCTAGGCCACTGTGCTCAGCCTCCTTCACACTTCCTGCAGAATCAGGAAACCAAATCAGGGCCCCTGTGCCTGGGGCTTTGTTTCACTGAATCGTCTGACCCAGCAGTTGTCTCAGTTTGGTTCCCCTATGGTCTCTTCTCTGAGCCAAATGCTTCCAGAAACATCTCCGTATGTTCTCAGTGGAGGATATCAAAACACCCCTTTCCTTCTTGCTGACAACACAGTAGGGTTGAACTCTCTGGCCTTCAACTCATACAAAGAAACCCCCAGTAACATAAATGAAAATGGTGCTAGGAAGTGTGAATATATAATTCAGACCACAGGCCCCAGGAGCTGAATGAAAAATTATCAGGAAACTCCCAGCCCTGTTCTCTCCCTAAGAGGATACTGTACTCAAACTACAGATTTATTAGCTGTTGGGGATGCCCCTCCATCCCTCCTCATCCCCCAACTTCCCCGAGAGAGGAGAGAGTGGTCACAGGTTCGTCATGGCTCCCAGGACTTGGAGGTGTTTATCAGAACGTGAAGACCCATTTGTCATCTTTCAATTCAAGAAAGGCTGATGGGAGAGAGTGGCAGGAGGGATGAGAAAAAGACAAATAGCTCTGGTCCAGGGTCAGGTTGAGATCAGAGTCTCACATTCCGTTTTGATTATTTTGTTCAAGGAGGAGCAGAGTGGGGGAGCATTTTGCTGCCCTTCTGTGTGGCCAGCCCTTAGCTCATGTGAGTGGTTAGGAGTCCAGGTTCTTGAATCAGCAGGATTCTAAGTTTGAAGAGCACATCCACATACCAAGAGAATTTGGGTCAGGTATTCAATCCTAAAGATCTCTGTTTCCTTATCTGTAAAATGGGGATAAGAACAGACCTTATCTTCCATGGTTGTTGCAAGGATTAAATGAAATCATATATGCTTTTAGCAAAATGTCTGGCACTTAGTAAGTCCTCAATATATAATATTATCATCACCATCATCACCACCACCATCACTATCATCACACTACCACCATCATCATCACCACTACCACCATCACAGCCATCATCATCACCACTACCACCATCACCACCATAATCATCACCATCATCACCACCATCACCACCACCATCACCACCACCACCATAATCATCACCATCATCACCACCATAATCATCACCACCACCATCATCATCACCACAATCATCACCACCACCATCACCACCATAACCATCATCACCACCACCATAATCATCACCACCACCATCATAATCATGTATTTGAAGCAAGAACGCAGAGTAGGGGGATATACAGGGCACAAAGGAAACCAACGAACACATGAAATCCAAGTGAAAAGAGCAAAACTGGATAAAGGACTACATGGCTGACTTAAACAAAAAATTAGTAAAAGTGACAGCTTGCAGGAAGAGAAAGAAACGCAAACATGTCCAGCCAAGTTACTGCAGGCAGGGGGAGAGGAGGCTTGTAGAAAGTGCACTAAAGTCCCACTGGACAAATGGAAAATCCAGTGCTGGTTAACTCGGGTTCCAAATGCCACTCTCTATCTTTCTAGGGAGATGCTTATGAAGTAGCAGTGACCTTAGGGGGAAGACGTGAAATGTTTACATTAGCATGAACCTGCCTCTAGCCAACCTGGGACATAGGCCTTGAGTGCTCAACCCAGACAAACCAGAATGCTTGATCGCTATATAACCTGTTGATTATTTTAGAAGCAGCATTGTAGCCTAGCCAGTGTTGCTTAGTGGTTGTGTGTTCATCTATAAACCAGGAGGTCACAGTTTGATTCCTGGTCAGCATGCATGCCTGGGTTGGGGCTTGATCCAACCCAGGGGGGCGTGCAGGAGGCAGCTGATCAATGATTCTCATCATTGATATTTCTCTCTCTTTCCCTTCCTCTCTGAAATCTATAAAGATATATATTTTAAAGCACATGATCTTTAAAAAAAAAGAAAAGAAATAAATAGCACTATAATGCTCACACTCTGAAATGGAACAATGCATATCACAGTCCCAGGGGTCGGAAATGAGTGATTTGCTACATAACCAGTGCTTGCCCACTAAGGGCAATTTTGCTGCCTTCCTCCCTCACCCAGGAACATTAGCAATGTCTGGGAGACATCTTTGGTTGTCACAACTGAGGGGAGAGTTGGGGAGCTACTGGCATCTAATGGGTGAAGGCCAGCAATTCTTTGAAACATCCACAAGAGAACCCTAGACAACGAATTACCTGGCCCCAAATGGCAGTGGTGCCCCTTGAGAAACACGGATATAAACCCTTCAATTTGTCTCCTATGGTGACTGGTTCAGAAAATCCCCAAAGAAAAACAGAGAAGGAGAACTACAGAGAAGTAGGAAATAAACTGGATTTTTCAGACCATTGACCTTGTTTCAACCCACAGATATGGTTTTTGTTTCGTTGTTTATATTAATAGAAAATCCATTTCTGCAATGAAGAAAATGTTGAACAACTTATTTAAAGATTCTGATTTGAAGAAATCTCCAAGTCATTAATGTGCCTGGCTTACTTACCAGTACATGTCTTATTACCTTGAATGAATGTATGCATGAGCCTCGTTTTCCATCAGAGAGGTTTAGAAACTTTTCCAGAGTCACCCAGCTGGGAGGTGGCAGAGCCAGACTTCAACCCAGCTCTCCCTGGCTGCCGACTCCGGACGCTGATGCTGTCTCATTGAGTTAGGCTCCCTAGAGGCAGATCCTGAGGTGGGTATTCCTACAAGTGATTTATGGAGGTTTCGGAAGACACCCCCTCCCTCCCCTACTCCAGCCCATGCAGGAAAAAAAGCACCTTGGTTCGTTCCAACTCCTGCTTTCTAGAGTATAGCTACCCAAATCCCGTCTTGAAATGCAGATAAAGGGAGAGGTCCCAGGCCTCAGCTGCCCACAGAGGCAAGAGGCAGATAACATGATCAAGGCTGGGAAACTCATCAGCACCTTCTTGCAATGGCAAACTTCAGCCAGCTGAACCCATATTATCAGACAATACTCAATTGTGCTGACATCTGACCACTTAGAATGGAACTCCACTCCGCGTTCATGAACCTATTTGATGAAAATGCCTCGATTTAGATAACTGCAAATTGCTTTCTGAGCATAATTTCCTATTAGTTCATTAATCTCTCTATTCAGAACGCCAACAAGACAGCTGATGATAATTCCGGAGGAAGTGGGCCTGACACAGAAGCAGGAGGGAAGAGGATGAGATTCTCAGGAGTCTCCTGGCTTCCTGGGTGGAGGGGTACCCCAAAATTAATTCATAACATTAGTCACTGTATTCACTTTTGTTCATTAAGGTCTTATCATGGGCCAAGTAATAGGCTGATCATGTTACCTTATTTATCTCAGATTTTAAAGACAATAAAAATCTCCTGAGTAAATGAACAAATGGTTCTGCTCATTTTTTCTAAGAAGCTTCCCCCCTTAAACCCCCCTCCTCCCACCCTGAGTCTTGATGCCACCTCTCTGAAATTCCACCAGTCACTGTCTTTGTCTTGCACTTCCGTTTCACTGAAATTCATTTCTCAACAGCTGTGTCTCACCTAAACCCTGGACATTGGGGTCTGTGTGCTCCCTGTCTCTGACTCTCATCCAACCCTTCTACTTTGCCTGTAAGTGTGACCAAAACGTTGCTACCTTTGAAAACAAATACCAACGACCATCCATCCTCATTGATCTTAATGCAAAAGTAGCAGGGTTTTATTCACAGACGAATACATTGAAATAAATTTCATCTGCGATACCTGTGATGGGGCTCTGAACTGGAGGGCGGGGGGTTAATCCTGCTGTAGTCACACAGGGACATGTCAGGACTTCTGAGTGGGGACCCTGCTGCCGCGACACAGTCTGCTTCCCACGGTGGCAGGTTTCCTAAGGGCTCAGCAAACTGGTGCCCACGGCACAGTGGAGCATGGTGTGGCTCACACAGAGTCACTTTTGTACAAGGTGAGTGAGGAGAAAGGTCTGTAATAAAACCTTGTAACTTGGGGGCAAGGACATGTCACTGACTCCTTCCCACAGTCCTGTGGTGGCGCTCCCAGTGCGCCCACTTTACAGAAAACTAAGCTCCCAGATGGCAGTGTCTTGCTCCGGCTCATACAGGCAGTTGGGCGCTAGAGCTGGGACTCAAATTCGGTTCTGGCTGCTTCCAAAGTCTGTACTTCTAGCAGCCAGCCCTCCCCCAGATCCTCATCCTTCCCCTGTTCCCCCACCCCAACCCTTGGCAGGCGCTGAGCCTTTGCTCATTACCTCTTGAGCAGAGGACAGAAGCACGGGTGGCCTCTGTGTTCTGCATCCAGTGCCGAAAATTAAACCGGCTCTGGAAGCCTCAGCCTCTCCGACTCCTGGCTGTGTCCCTGTCACCTAATTACCTGCCTTCAAAGCCTCCACACTGCAGGTGCGAGGCTGTGAAAGCTGCCTTGTCCCCCACAGAACACGGTGTGACTGTGTGTCGGGGGAAATCAGACAGCCTTCTGGTTGGATCCCAGGGCCTGGCCTTGTGGCTCTCAGAGCGGGAAAGACCAGGAGCCGACATCTTCAGGGCTCACCTGAGAGCCTGGGGCTGTGGAGGACCAAGGTGGGCATGCAACCTCACAACACAAATGCTTGGTAATAACTGTCCTGTCTGTCTTCCCTATGTCCATGGAGCTGAAGGCTCCTTAGGAGCTGGAACTAGCTAATCCTTCCCACAAGAGAAGGGAGCCTTCCCTTCTTCACTTAGGTGAGACCTCCAGGCTGGCGGGTCCCTGTGGCTAGCCCACCACTATCACCAGGCAAGGCTGGGGGTGGTGGGGTCTGGAGGAGCACAAATAAGAGTTTGCAACCTGGGACAGACGAGGCTACAAGAGGAAGAAGGTTTCTGCCTGCCAGCCTGCTTGCCTGCAACTGCCCCTCAGCTGGCCTTCTCACCCCCAGCTGTCGCTCCTGCTGACCTGATCACCCCTCCAACTGCCCCCCTGCTGGCCTGCTCACCCCAACTGGCCCCCTGCCAGCCTGATCATCCCCAACTGCCCCCCACTGCTGGCCTGCTCACCCCCAACTGGCCCACCCTGCCAGTGTGCTCACCCCCAACTGTGCCACCTGCCAGCCTGATCACCCCCAACTGCCCTCTCCTCCTGGTCTGATTGCTCCTAACCACCTCTGCCTTGGCCCCACCACCATGGCTTTGTCTGGAAGGATGTCTGGAAGGTCTTCTAGTCTAATTAGCACATTACCCTTTTATTAGTATACTAGTGACCTGGTGCATGAAATTCGTGCACATTAAAAGGTGATTAATTAGAGGGAAATAATATTGCTATTTGCCCTTCTTCTATAATAGAAGTGATTTAAAAACTTTAATAAAATGTATATAAAAACCTTCCTCCTATCAGAATATGGATAGAGTGCACCACAGGTCCCCCATGTCAAGTCCCCACCCACATACATGAGCCTCAAAAATCACATGAGACCCAGGCCCAACCAGCCCCTGCCCCCATTGGGCTAGATCCAGACCTGGCCAGTCCCACCCTTGTCAAGCCCCACTGGGCATGGGGGGGGGGGGAGTGGTAGGTCCCCTGGCCCAGTGCCAGGATGGGGGGTGTGGTCTAAGGTCCCCCGGCCTGATGCCAGGGTGGGGGGCATGATCTGAGGTCCCTTGTCAAGCCCTGCAGGAGTGGGGGAGGGCACAGCCTCAGGTCCCTGCTGATTGCCTGTTAAGGCTCCTTATGGGAACTTGGCTACTCAACTGTGGGTGCAGCCATCTTTGTGATGGAGTGATGGTCAATTAGCATATTCCCTTTTTATTAGATAGGATACACACACACACACACACACGCACACACACACACACATACATATACATACACACACATACATACTCTTATTGATTTCAGAGAGGAAGGGAGAGGAAAAGAGATACAAACATCAATGATGAGAGAGAGTAATTGACTGGCTGCCTCCTGCACACCCCCTACTGGGGATTGAGCCTGCAACCTGGGCATGTGTCCTGACGGGGAATTGAACCCTGACCTCCTTATTCATAGGTCCACACTCAACCACTGAGCTATGCCAGTCAGGCAGTTTCCTGCCATCTTTTGATCTAAGTGGCTCCCATCAGCAGTCAGAAGTATATTCATTTGTAATTCTTTGATACAGCTGAATGTTATTAACTATTTTACAGTAATTGGACCAGAGTGGGTATTTGATACACATTTACGGAAGGAGAGAGGGGGGCCAGGCAGAGAGGCATGTGTGACCTCTGACAGAAGCCTGAGCCTGCCACCGCACCAGGTTGTCCTTCAGGGCTGATTTCTCGAATGCTCACTGCCCATTAGGCAGGTATGTTGACTACCCTCTCATGCAGATGAAAATACTAGAAACAGAAATGGGGAGAATCATCACACCCCCTCTCAGAGGAGAAACAATAAGGAGAAAAAGACTTCACAAAGTCTAACTCAGGGACTGGCAAAGCCCAAGGTCACACAGCTAGAAAGTAAGAGAGCCAGAATGTAAGCCCATCTTAGCCTGACTCAAGAGCCCACATTGGCACCATAGCTTTTCTACATCTTCCTCACCTTTGGCCAGCCCTGACCTGGAATGTATGTGTGGACATGGGGGGAGGGGGGGAACTCAGGACCAACATGATCCAAAGAAAAGTTAGGTGCCAGGGTTTAAGTCCTGACTGCCACTCTCTGGCTATGTGACTTCAGGCAGGAGATTTATCCTTGCCAAGACTCAGTTTTCACATCTGTAAAATGGGGAGAATCATCATACCCATAACTGAGAGGAGAAACAATAAAGGGAAAAAGACGTCACAAAATCTAACTCAAGGATTGGCAAACTACAGCCAAGGGGACCCATGCTGGCAGAATATTTATGTAAATAAGGTTTTATGGAAATATATAAATGTGTCATGCCCATTTGGATATTGTCTCTGGCTGCATTTGAGCTACATGGCATAGCTGAGTAGTTGCAATAGAGACACTATGGTCTAAACGCAAAGCCTAGAATATTTATTATCTTATCAGCTCTGGAAAAAGTTTGCCAACCCTTATCTTCGATGCTATAAAGATGCAAGGTGCCCCCACGCCTCAGCAGATAGTGCTATGCGTTTATTTCTAGCTCTGCCCATCAGCTTGGGTTCTCTTTCAGAACTGACCCCCTTGAGCCCTTTCCCAAATATACAGGTTCATTTAAGATTGATTTCCAAAAGAGGAAGTAAGTGATTCAACTGGAAATAAAAAAAAAAACAAACTCCCATCAGCCATTTCAGGATCCAGTGAGGCGCTGGCTGACACCGGGCACCGTGAAAAGATGCTTCCAGGTACAGCCACTTACTTGCAATTTTTACACTTGAGGCCAAAAAGCATCCCTTTCCCACAAACTGTGCACGTCTGAGACATCCAGTACTTGGTGGAAAATCTGTGGAAAAGCGACAGAAAATGGTCAAGGTTAGGGTGATGGTGACATGACTGACTGGTCTCTATTAGGATGAACCTCTTAAAGGTAAGACCTCCAGGCTGGCACTTGATTGCAGTCCTGCTTCTTCCAACACATGATTTAATGAACTTGCTTAAACCCCTGGGGCCTCAGTTTCCTTATCTGTAAAGTGAGATAATAACAGTATTGACCTCAGAGGTCATCGGGAGGATTAAACAAGGTCATGAACAATGTCAGGGCTTTCACACAGCACCTGACACATAGTGAGCCCTCAATTAACTGGGTTGTGTTTGTATTACCTGATCATTCCTAAACAGTTAATCAGTCATTCAGCAAATATTGCCTGATGTCCTACTATGTGCCGAGTTCAGTCTAGGGCAGAGTTATGGAAGGGGCTGGGACTGTCCTTGTAGCCTCCAAAGCAAGATAAGGCCTCTGGGAAGGCCTGCAAAGCCAGTCCCCATTACTGCCAGCCACACCACCTGGGAAGCTTCAAGAGGGGACTCCGCCCCAACAAGCTGAAACCACAAACTATAGGAGAGTCCCCTAAAAAGAAAACCTTTCAGAACATCAGCTCCTCTCCCTCCCCAACCTCCACCACTTGCTGCAACTAAGGCAGTTTGGAGGCCTCTGATATACAGCAGTGAACCAGCAGGAATGGAGGTGCATTCCTCCATTTCCAGCCCACTGGGGCCAGGATACTAACTTCTCCAAGAGATAGTAAGTACTGAGCCAGGGAGTGGGACTGAGCCAAGAACATGGCCAATGCAGGGTGGAGAACTGAGGCAGAGGGTATTGCTTAGCCAGGGGTGAGGCCAATACAGGGGTGGAGCTGAGCCAAGGGACAGAGCGGAGGAAAGAAACAAAAAATAGGCCCCTTCTTGATGCCTTTCTCTCTGCATCTCACGGCCTGACCACTCATGTGTCTATCACGTTTCTCACCACTTCCTCCACCACGTTCTCATTTGAGACTTAACAAGTGTCCTGTCGACACATTTCTTTGAAGAAATGAAATGAGATGCCTTTCCGGGACAGCGTGCTCAGCTGCCTCACCAGCTATGGTGATGTGTCTGCCCGATGCTGCCCTCCACACCCACAGTCCTGATCTCTCTGTCCTGTCCTGGTCTGTTAGCTGTCTAACCCTCCACTAGACCATGAGATCCTCAAGGGCGCAGAGCTACATCTCTCTCAGCGCTGCAGCCACGGCACAGGAATTCTTTACAAATACGAGTGGAAAGAATCCATGAATGAGTGAACCAGTCCCTCAGCCCATTCTCGGAGGCCTTGGTGCAAAGAAACCTCTCAGCAGAACACGAAGGGCGGAGGTCAGCTATCTTGTAGATCCGTCACTGCATCATCCAAGGCCTCAGCTTTCCAATCTGTCAAATGGACATGACCACACTTTTGCCATTTACCCTACTGTGTTTTTGAGGAGATTGTGAGGATAATGAGTCAAACTGTGGAAAGTAAAGAACTTCTTGTAAGGGATGACTGGTAGTTACAAATCTCCCTCCTGAAAGGGCAGGTGTGTTCCTACAGAGGTGGCCCCATGTACTCAACATGGCTGGAGCTCTGTACTGACTGACACTTCAGAAGAAGTGACCATCCATTCTTGTGTCTTCTGAGTGGGGAGACCCAAAATTAGGATGTAATGCATTCGTTTTGACAAGGATTCCAGTTATTAAGTGGTTATTATATGCCAGGGACTTGGCTTAGCACTTTAATACATTATTTCATTTAATCCTCACATTACCCTGTGGGTAGGCAGAATTATCTGAGGAGAAATTGAGTCTCAGAGAGGTTACATAACTTCCTCAAGGCTGCAAAACTTTACTATCTGGGATTGGAACACAGGTCAGTCAAACTCCAAAGCCCTGGCTTTTAACCACTATGTGCTAATTTCATAAGGGCCAGGTTAATAAGATGCAGACATGTCAGTACCTGGCCGTCATGCTGAGGTTTAGCCTGGCCCATGAGAGAGCAGCATGGTGACATAGCAGCTGGAGTGACACATCTGCCCAGCATCTTCCCACCATGGGGGTCACAGTGCCCAGCTTCACCATGCTGGGAGGTAGGAATCCAGCCTACCTGTGCTTGATGGAGTTGCTAAGGTCTCTGCGAGAGATCTGCGGGGACCAGCGCGGTACTGACAGTGTGTCTGTGGGGAGAGAAGAGAAGAGGAGAACCCGTTACACAGAGGATTAGAGGCTGGTGTGAGGTCCTCAAACCCAGTAAGAGGGAAGCTCGCCGCCCTCAGGAAGGACAATGACCATATCACTTGTTAAACCAGAGCCAAGCAGAACACTCGTGTAGCTTGTGTCTCTTAACCCAGTGGTCGGCAAACTTCGACCTAGACTCTTGATTCCAGTAATTATAGGCTGTTGTTGTTCCTTGTGATTAAGCCCCTATCCCAGCAAACTCATTAGTCAACAGAGCAGCAAACCGTAACTCGTGAGCCACAGTTTGCCGACCACTGTCTTAACCCAAGCAAGGTAGCCCTGGGCAGGGCAGCCAGAGAGTGCGTTGAAGCAAGCTAGGGTGCAAATAATAAGATTAAGCATCACTTCGTTTACAGAGGGCTTAGTGGGTGTATGCTGACACGTGCCTCAGTTCAGTACATCATGAAACAATCCCAAAGATAGGGGTTGTTAGCATCCCCACCTTGAAGGTGAGGAAGCTGAGGCCTGGAGAGAGGAAGTCAGTTGCACAAGGTCATACACCTCAGAAGCACCACAGTCACTGTGAATCCAGGCTTGAGGGGTTCTAGAGCATGTGCCCTTGCAGGCAAAGTTCTAAAGGGGTAGATTCCAAATGCCAGTCACACAAGTACCACCTTCCTAATTTTGGTCACGACCCTGTACAACCCATAGAATTATTTGTTTCCTATTTTAAGTTGACCCTTTTGTTTGTTTGAATACATTTACTTTAAAATCAAACTCCATATGGAAAACTAGTATAACTTTCTATATATTATAGGTAACTATCCTATATAATCCTATCTAATAAAAAAGTAATATGCAAACCGACCAAACCTCCAATCAAGCCACATCCACAGCCACGTCCACCAGCCAATCAGGAGCAAATTATGCAAATAACCCCCAACCAAGATGGCTGTACCACTGAGAGCAGGAGGGAGGCTTGGGTTTCCCTGGCAATGGAGGAAGCAAAGCTTTCCACTTGCCGTTGCCGGCCTAGGCCTCTACTCAATGCTATGAAGTTTCAATTATAGAAGATACATAATCCCAACAGAAATGGGCAGCCACAGAGCTGGAGAGAGAAGAGGCTAGGGTTTCTGGGGCGATGGAAGAAGCCAAACTTATGCAGCCCTAGACTAGGTCTCCACTCTAAGCCACAAAGTTTCAAACAGAAATGGCTTGGCTCTGCTCCAGGCTACAAAGTTTCAATTGTAGAACATAAATTAATCCCAGATCCCAGGGCCTCCACTTGGGTTGCAGGGGGGCGTGGTCAGCCTGCAAACTTCCATAGGCTCCTTGCCCAGGCCACCCCACACACCAAGGGAACCCCCACCCTGATCCAGGACACCCTTCAGGACAAACCAGCTGGTCCCCACCCATGCACTAGGCCTCTATCCTATCTAATAAAAGAGTAATATGCAGATTGACCATCACTCCAACACATAAGAGGGCTGACCCCATGTGGTCAAAGATCCTGCAGCTATGTGGACACAAGATGGCCACCACAAGATGGCCAGCAGAGGAGGACAGTGGGACATTCCAGGCCTGCAAGGGAGGGCAGTTGGGAGGGACCAGGTCTGCAGGGAGGGCAGTTGGGAGGGACCAGGCCTGCAAGGGAGGGCAGTTAGGGGTGACCAGGCTGGCAGAGGAGGGAAGTTGAGGGCAAATAGGCTGGCAGGGGAGCAGATAGACATTAATTAGGCTGGCAGGGTAGTGGTTAGGGGGTGATCAGGCTGGCAGGCAGAAGCCGTTAGGGGCAATCAGGTAGGCAGGCAGGCAAGCAGTTTACAGCCAGCAGTCCTGGATTGTGAGAAGGATGTCCAACTGCCTGGGCAGTCGGACATTCCTTGAGGGGTCTCAGATTGGAGAGGGTGCAGGCTGGACTGAGGGACACCCTCCCTCCTCACTCCTGTGCATGAATTTCATGCACCAGGCCTGTAGTCCTATATAATAAAGACGTAATATGCAAATTGACCATCACTCCAACACACAAGATGGCTGCCCCATGTGGTCAAAGATGGCCACCCCCATGTGGACACAAGATGCCCACCACAAGATGGTTGGCAGGGGAGGGCAGTTGTGGGTGATCAGGCCTGCAGGGGAGGCAGTTGGAAGGGACCAGACCTGCAGGGTGGACATTTGGGGGGGGGGGGACACCCAGGTCTGCAGGAGGTGGACCAGGCCTGAAAGGGAGAGCAATTGTGGGTGATCAGGCTTGCATGGGAGGGCAGTTAAGGGGAACCAGGCCTGCAGGGGAGGGTAGTTAGGAGCAACCAGGCCTACAGGGGAAAGCAGCTGGGGGGGGGGGGGGGACCAGGCCTGCAGGGGCGGGTAGTTGGGGGGCACTAGGCCTGCAGGGGAGGGCAGTTGGGAGGGACCAGGCCTGCAGGGAGGACAGTTGGAAGAGACCAGGCTGGCAAGGGAGGGAAGTTAGGGGTGACCAGGCCAGCAGTGGAGGGCAGTTGAGAGCAGCCCAGCCTGCAGAGGAGGACAGTTGGGGGTGACCAGACTGGCAGAGGAGGGTAGTTGGGGGGACCAGGCCTGCAGGGAAGGGCATTTGGGGGCGACCAGGATGGCAAGGGAGGGAAGTTAGGGGTGACAGGGCCAGCAGGGGAGGCCAGTTGGAGGCAACCAGACCTGCAAGGGAGAACAGTTAAGGGTGACCAGGCCTGTAGTAGAGGACAGTTGGGGGCAACCAGGCTGGCAAGGGAGGGCAGTTTGGGATGACCAGGCCAGTATGGGAGGGCAGTTAGGGGCAATTGCGCCTGCAGGGGAACAGTTAGGCATTGATCAGTCTGGCAGAGGAGTGGTTATGGGGTGATCAGGCTGGCAGACAAAAGTGGTTAGGGGCAATCAGGCAGGCAGGCAAGCAGGCAAGTGGTTGGGAGCCAGCAGTCCTGGATTATGAGAGGGATATCCAACTGCCCGTTTAGGCCCAATCCCACCTAAACGTGCAGTTGGACATCCCTTAAGGGATCCCAGATTGGAGAGGATGCAAGTTGGGCTGAGGGACATCCCCGCTCTCATACACACACACACACACACACACACACACACACACACACACACACACCGCATGGATTTCGTGCACCTGGCCTCTAGTTTAACCATGAACCATCTAAACTCATTCTAGAATAAAGGGATGGACTGATGAACAGGGTGGATAGATAGGTCGATGGACTGGTTGGTGGGTGTGTGGATGGATGGATGGATGGATGGATGAACATGTGGGTAGGTGAATGGTTTAATAGTGGATGGATGAACAGATGAGTGGATAAATGTGTAGATGGTAAAATGCTAGGTGGGTGAGTGGAAATGTGGATGGATGGATAGATAGATGGATTGGTAGGTGGGTGGGTGAATGGATAGATAGATGAACGAATGGTTGGAGAGGTGGGTGGCTGGACAGATGATAGGCAAGATGGCCAGAAGGGTAGGTAGGTGCATTAAGTGCTAGGTGAGTGAGTGGATGGGTGGATGGATGGATAGGTAAATGGACTGGTAGGTATGTAGGTGGGTAGGTGGGTGGGTAGATGGATAGGTAAGTGGATTGGTAGGTAGGTAGGTAGGTGGGTGAGTGGGTGGGTGGGTGGGCGGATGGATGGATGGATGAATGTTTGGATGGGTAGGTGGATGAATGGTTGGACAGGTAGGTGGGTAGACAGGTGACTGGATAGATGGACAAATGGGTAGATGGGTGAATGAACTGCCAGGTGGGTGGGTAGATGGGTGGGTGGGAATGAGGGGGAAACAATACATCATGCAGACTTCAGATTGGATTCGTGTTCCCATCTGGTCTTTTCTTTTTTATCTTAGACTAAATCCCAGTGACCTCCACTGACTGAGATCTAGAACTTTTTCTGCAGACTGAGCACCAGCCCCCACCTTCCCTCCACTTCCTGGATCCTCACAGACCTTGAAGGCGCTGAGAGGTGTGAAACAACAGCAGAAATGAGCTAGTGCTGCCTGTGAAAGCTCCACCAGCCGGGAGAGGAGAAGCCAGAGGCTGATCCACACACCAGCTCTCATTTCTCAGGCGAGATGAACTGGGCCAGCTCCCTGTTTTCCGAGCTGCAAAAACACGCCTCATTTTTCACAGCAATTGTAATGGAGTTGTGTGCTCATGGGGGAGCCAGGCTTGTCTGAACCGATCAGGGAGCATTTAACCCCCAGCCCATTCAAACCCTCTCTTTGGTCTCCTGACACTGGCGGAGCCATCTGAAAGCTGTCTCCAGAAACCCCAGTTCTGCCCTGGGACCCTTCCTCAGAGAGCGAATGATTCTCCAAGCCCCAAAGGGCAGAGAAAACGCAAGAGAGACGCAGCCTGACAGATCACTCACTCAGAATCATTGCCAGTGGGATCCCCGCTAGTTTAACTAAAAACTAAATGTCACCCTTTTTGTAAGCCCATTTTACTACTTGTTTCAGTTTCCGAGAAAAAGAAAAAAAGAAAAACATTTTAGAGAGAGAGAGGAGTGGGGAGGGAGGTAGAGAAGGCGAGTGCTTTCTTCCCATTCCCATCTCCTTTGGGGACTGAAGTGAAATTTGAGAGGAAGGATTCTACCTGCTAATTCCTTAAAATGTTTTCTCCAGGACCAGGATGGGCAAAGGGTGAAGTTGTGCTGGAGAGGAGGGTTAGCTCAGATACACCCCGTCCTCATGGAGAATCCACAAAACTGGGAGTGCCACTGGGAGCTCCATCTCCTGGAGCATCAGTAGGGGCTGTCACGAAAGGAGTATTGAGAAGGATTTTGAGGCTCACTAGGAAAGAGCACAGAGACTGACTAGCAATGCCTGCCAGGGTGAAGAATATGGTCACATCTACAAGTCTGCATATATTTGCCTCTCTGGCAAGGGCAGAGACCACATCTTTGTCTCCACCTCACTGCCTCACAGCACAGGGCAAAATAAGTATTTAAAACATGTTTGCTGAATCTAAGATTATTCTATACAATAAAGAGGTATATGCAAATTGAGCCTCACGTCCTCATGTCACAAGATGGCTGCCCCCACACTGTTACAAGATGGCCAGCAGGGGAGGACAGTTGGGGGTGACCAGGCCTGCAGGGGAGGGCAGTTGAGGGTGACCACGTCTGCAGGGGAGGGCAGTTGGGAGTGATCAGGCCAGGAAGGGAGCAGTTAGGTGTCAATCATGCTGGCAGGGGAGTGGTTAGGTGTCAATCCGGCCAGCAGGGGAGCAGTTAGGGGCTATCAGGCTGGTAGGCAGAATGGTTAGGGGCAATCAGGCAGCTAGGCAGATGAGTGGTTAGGAGCCAGCAGTCCCGGATTGTGAGAGGGTTGTCCGGCAGTCAGACATCCCCTGAAGGGTCCCAGATTAGAAAGGGTGCAGGGCCGATCTGAGGGACATCTCAGTTATAATATAAACACTGAGTTTATTCATCACTCACTATGTGTTACCCATTGAAGTTTCTACCTAGAAGCTGTGCCTTGTTGCACTCAGGGTGCTCATTATTCCCGCAGGACAAAGGAAGACACAGGAGCTCAGATGGCTGCAGGGACTTGCTGAAGGTCATGCAGCCAGGCACTAGCAGCTCCTCAAGCTGTAACTGCAATTGTTCACAAGTCCTCCAAAAGCCCGTACACCAGTGTTCTCAACTAGCGGCACTTATGGCCCCCAAGGGACATTGGGCAATGAATGGAGGCAGTTTTGGTTGTCATGCTAGGGTGGGGAGGATGCTACTTGCATCTAACAGTCAGAGGCCAGGGATGCTGTTCAACATTCTACAGTGCATAGGACAGCTCCACCCACCGCCCAGCACAGAACTAACCAGCCCCCAAAGTCAATGGCACCAAGGATGAGAACCCCAGATTTACTTCTCCGGGCATCTCTCTACCCAATCAGCCCCCAAAAGACCCGGATGTGTTCCTGAGGCTCAAGTCAGCAGACAGCAAGTCCTCTTGTATTATAAGCTCATCTCACTGTTCCACTCATAGCTTAATTATCCTGTTATTCTCAATTACAGCACCGTCTCGAAAAAGCAGAAGTAATTAAGTTTAGTCGTTTGGTTTCATTCCCCCAATATTTGGTTGAAGGATGAACTCTGTCCATTACATTACGAGCTGCAGCAACATTCTTCTCAGGCTCTAATAACCTGCTCACAGCATCACATAGGGAGTGAAGAGCTGAACTCTGAGACCCTCCCTTTACTTGCTGTGTTTGATTTCATTACACTTGCCAATGCAAGCCTTAAAGCAAAGGGAAACAGATTAAAGGGAAGGGGGGTGGAATTCTATGAAAATCGAAGACTTATCATAACAGAGAAGGCAAATAGCATTTACAGCAATTAAACTGATACAGACACTTCTGCTTAACAATCAAACCGCCTATTAAGAAGTCTCCATAGCTGAACAAAAGATTCTTTTTCTAGTCTAATTTTCTGATAACAAGTCATGCAGACAAGGAGGCAGAACTGCTGCTTTCTGTCCCAGGGGGAGAATAACAGACATTTCTCCTTAGACATTTTCATTTCTCTGCCTGGAAAGGGAATGTGCTGGAGAGAAGGTGTGGTCTTCTCCCTTCTATAGGCCCCCACAAAAGTGCCTCCGCATAGAAGGGGATAAACCAGGAGCCTCGTCTTTGAAACCACCTAGGTAGCCAGATAGGCCAACAGAAGCCTCGAGGAAGAAACCAACATTAATAAAGCATTCATGTAATGTAGAAGTTTGATATGAAAAACACAGAGCCAGACATGAGAAAAGCATCGAAAAACCTTTAACACAAGAACACCAGGTGAAACAATGGTGACAATAAACAGAAGGAAGAGAAGGAAAAAGAACTGGAGGAAAAGAAACAAGAATAACAATCAGCCCAGCAGTGTGGCTAAGCTGTTGAGTTACCTTGAACCAAGAGGTCAACAATTTGACTCTCCAACAGGGTATTTGATTTCCAGCTGACTGATGATGTTTCTCTCTCACCAGTGTTTCTCTCTCTCTATCCCTCTCCCTTCCTCTTTCTTTAAAACTCAATAAAAACATATTTTAAAAAACTAACCATCAGAAGAAAATAAAAAATAATAGATATGCTTTTTTTGTGGAGCGTTACCATGCACCAGGCACTATTGCCAAATAAGGCCTTTCTATATACTATCGCATTTAATCCATTCCTGACATGTACGCATGCTGGTAACCATCAGCTGTCATCAGCCCCATGGGATACCCCATTTCACTTCTAAGGATATCAAGTCACACAGCAAGAAAAGACCAGGACTGGAGTTTCTAATTCAGGTCACATAGCGGGGCCCAGGAAATGACAGTCCATTTCATCTCCATTCACAGATGGGAACAGGGGTTTAGAAGAAATAAATGACAGTACAGCTAATAAGTGACTGAGTGGAGATTTGAACCACAGACAGGAACAAACTGCATTGCATGCTTCTAGTCCAGACTGGCCCTCCACATACAGGCAGTCCAACCCACCTAATGCTGCCCAGGCCTCCTCCCTGCCTCTCGGGAAGGCAGAGGAAATGAGGGGCACCCACCCTGTTTAAGCTCAGGGAAGGGCCACAGAGCCCTGGAAGGTGAAGTTGTTAACATCAAAACATTCGAACCTGTGGAGAATATTGTGAGTTTATTTGAATCAAACTGTCGACAATTGCCAGGAAGCAAAACCTCAATGGATTGAAATAAAGCTTCTGAATATGGCAGGTTACAGCTATATTTATACATTGCAAACAAAGGAAAGGACATAGATGGGTTACATGAAATCTGTTGGTGATAGACTAGAGAGGTAGAGAAAGCACAGCAGGTATGGGGGGGGGGGTGGGAGGAAGGGTTAACCTCTGGGCTTGGATAAAAGGTAAAATGATAGACACATACTTAGGTGGGTGCAGGAACAATTAACATGATAATGAAGGAATCTGCAGTATTTGTCCTGGTGCCCAGGCACATTAGCTTGTGCCCCAAGGGGTCCAGAAAAAGGGAAGTTATAAGTTACCCAGACATTTCAAGGGATGTTATCATAGATGCAAAAAGACAGGCTCAGTTAAGGTGAAGGTTGACCTTGTCAGTGAAGATACTGGCTTAGGAGGTGACTACCCATCATCACTGCTTTTAGTTGAAGTTTAATTTCATCCTTTGTGGTGACTTTAGGTCTCTGAGTTTGCAAGACCACCACGCAGGCCTCCCCTGAGCTGGTCAGGTCAGCATGTAGCCCCTTTCGTCCACAATGTAATAGCCGGTAGTTCAGTCCTTCTGTTCATGCAGTTATCCAGGAAATGTCTTCAGCCCCTAAGTGTTCACATTCTAATCCCTGGACCTGTAAGTCTGTTACCTGACAGACAAAGAGTCATTTTGCAGATGAGATTACAGATCTTGAAATGGTGCAATTACCCCAGGTTATCCAGGTGGGCCCACTGCAATGATAAGCGAGATAGGGAGGCTGAACGGTCAGTGTTAGAGAAAGAGATGGGACGATTGCTGGCCTTGAGGATGGAAAGGAGGAAAGAGCCAAAAAATGCTGCTGCCTTCTGAGACTAGAAAAGGCAAAAAAAACAGACTCTTCCCCAGAGCCTCCAGGAGGAGCCAACTATCCTGCCACCTTGAACTTGGACTTCTGAGCTCCAGGACTTGTACGCTAATAAATCTGGGTTGTGTTGAAGCACTGAGCTTGGTAATTTTTTTACAGCAGCTGTAGGGGACACATGCAGTACCTATTTTGTGCCAGGTAGGGTTTTAGGAACTGGGGGTATAGTGAACAGGGTAAATTTTCTGAGCTTAGAGTCTATAGGAGGAGGGTGAAAGTGACATATTCCATGAAGAAAATAAAACAGTACGACCCTGATATTTGTTTTAAGTCAATGGGAACCTGGAAGTTCATTAGATTCGAGTCAGGATGCAAGGATGCTAGGTGTGGGGAGGGGAGTCATCTCACAATTTTAAGAGCTCCCTCTGGCGGTGGAGGGGAGAATCGCCTGACAAGCTGTGACAAAAACAGGAGTGCCCCACTCCCATTCTCCAACGCCCCACCCTCAGCATCAGGCCAGTGATCTCCCAGCCCAGCCCTTTCCCACTTGAGCTGCCAAGATCCCACCTGTTGCTCCCAATTAAAAACAAGCCAACAAACCCACACCCTGGGACGGGAGCAGTGATTAGTCTTACTGTACATATCCCAAGTGGGAATACACCTTAGAGCCATTTCTTCATTTAATGCAACAACCCTATTAGGCTGTACCCCAGTTTTACAGATAAGGAAACTGATGGTAACTTAAAGCTCATCCCTAGTACTCAGTGGACTTTAAAGTTGAACCCAGTTTCCTATAGAGCTAAAGCCTTGCTACTCTCTCCCCACCACATACACTATTAGCTTCCTATAATATGTCCACTTCTGAGATGTGTGGATCATTTATTGTTTAAAACATGCAGCCCTATGGAGGGATTGAGAGAGAGAGAGAGAGAGAGAGAGAGAGAGAGAGAGAGAGAGAACGGGAACTCACATGGACATGGACAACAGTGTGGTGGAAGATGGTATAAAGAGGATAAATAGTGATAGAAAAAACAAAGAAAAAAACCCCACAAAATAAACATGCGGTCCTAGAGTTGGAAAGGAGCACAAGAAACTCGGCTGACGTCTCTGAGCCTTTAAGCGGTTTTGGATAACAGAGGAGCTACTCTATCCTTAAATGCTTCCCTGGAGATAAAGGCCTCAGAGCACATAATACTATACTATCTAATAAAAGAGAAACATGCAAATTGACCGTACCTTTGCTACACTACCAGACAATTAGAAGCAGGGGGTGGGGCTGAGCGGCATGAGTGCCCAGCCCTGGGGGCAGAGACAAAGCGGCAGCGGGGAGCACCCGGCCTCCAGGGCCGAGTGGTTGCAGGCAGCCCGGGCTAAGGCCGGGGCTGGGGGTGGCAGCTGGAGCCAAGGCAGCCCCCAGGGCCGGGCGGTTTGTGGTGGCTGGGGCTGAGCCGAGCAGGGTGATAGCTGGGTGCTTAAGACCTTGGGCAGGCTGGGGGTGAGTGGTCAGTAGGACATCCCTTGAGGGCTCCCAGTATGTGTGAGGGGGCAGGTTGGGCTGAGGGATCACCCACCCCCAGTGCACGAATTTTGTGCACTGGACCCCTAGTCTATAATAATAAAAGCATAATATGCTAATTAGACCAGACAGTCAAACGACCTTCCAGATGACATTCCAAATGTCCTTTTGGACAAAGCCGCAGTGGCGGGGGCTGAGGCAGAAGCAGGAGCAATCAGGCAGGTAGGTGGGTGGTTAGAGATGATCAGGCAGGCAGGCATAAGGGTTAGGGGTGATTAGGCAGGAAGGCAGGCAGAGGGGTTAAGGGTGATCAGGCAGGCAGGCAGAAAGGTCAGGGGTGATCAGGCAGGCAGGCAGGCAGAGGGGTTAGGGGTAATCAGGCAGGCACGCAGAAGAATTAGGGGTGATCAGACAGGCAGGCAGAGGGGTTAGGGGTGATCAGGCAGGCAGAAGAATTAGGGGTGATTAGACAGGCAGGCAGAGGGGTTAGGGGTGATCAGGCAGGCAGGTAGAAGAATTAGGGGTGATTAGGCAGGCAGGCAAAGGGGTTAGGGGCAATCAGGCAGGCAGGCCAGTGTTTAGGAGCCAGTGGTCCCAGATTGCAAGAAGGATGTCTGAGGGGTCCTGAATTGTGAAAGGGTACAGGCCGGGCTGAGGGATCCCCCATACCCCATGTACTAATTTCATGCACCTGGCATCTAATTAATAATAACAGCTAACATTTATTGAACATGTACTACATGGCAGGACTCATATTAAGTGCTTATTTATTATTTAATTGGATCTCTGAAATTTCATTTCAGGTAGTAGAGCTGGGATTTGAACTCGGACATCAAGCTGCAGAGCTTATCCTCAGAAACACCAGAATTGGAGTGAAAGTTCTACACTGTTCCCAAGCTTCCAGCTCAGCCTGAGTGAGAATTTAACAATGATGCTGCTTTCCAGTCCACAGGAAGATTCTCTTGGGCCCAAAAATACCTGAAAAGAATACAAACTTAGACTATTCAAAGTTTCTTTGGAGGCCAGAGGCCCGTCGCCAGCTAAAGCCGCACTGATTTAGCCAAGGTGCCAGCCAGTTCTTGACGAAAGCTGCTCATAGCAGGGAATAGCTCTATTTGCTTTAATATCCAATTCAAATGGGTCAGATCTGAAAGCATTTTAATGACGTGTGCCTCTAAAGGTTATAGCTCTATGATTCTGCAAGGCCAAACTGAGTTTCTTGGTGAATATGGTTATCATTTTCTCCCTGAGACAATGATACCCACTTCCCAAGCTTCGAGTTCATCATCGGGGCGATGGTGGCTGTGCAGCTGTCCGGGAACCACTGGCACCAGCGAGTGTGTAGACAAGGTGGGTCCAGGTGCCACGACAGGAATGAGATGCTATCGATGAACAAGGATTGTGCTGCTCACTCTCTTTTTCCTCCCATTGATTTTTAGAGAGAGTAGAGGGAGGGGTGAGGGGAAGAGAGAGAAACATCGATGTGGGAGGGAGACATCGATTGATTGCCTCCCACATGTGCCAGAGATGGACACTGCAACCCAGGTCTGTGGCCCCTTACCTGGAATCAAACTCATCACCCTTCCGTGTGAGGGCTGATGCCCTAGACACTGAACAACACAGGTAGGGTCTGCGTTGCTCCCTCTGGATGGAAGACACCAATCCCAGGAGAGACCAATTCAGGATCCCCTGGCATTGAGGCAAAACAGAGCTACCACCTAGAAACACGAACATGGCAGGAACAGAGATATTGTGGTCAGCCCAATCTGCATGGATGGGGGGTTTAAACTAGAGACAAGACCTTGAACGTGGACCTCCTTTGAGTCAGAGCCAAATCCTTTCTGAACAAGAAGGGCCTCCAGGTCATCCCGTTGCCCACTGGAGTGCGGGAGAGCACGTGGGACTTTTGCAGCCCTATGTTCCTGCATCGGCTCTGCCTCTTACTAGCTAAGACACCTTGGCCACTTGCACCTGAGTCCCTGTTTTGTAGCCCATAGAAAGAGGGTCATAATATCTCCCTCATAGGAAAGTCAGAGGATGAAGTGGGGTAATATAATTGGAACGGGGCTCGGCTGAGTGCCTGACATTCTGTTATTACTGCTTTTGTCACTGTCATCGTCACTCTGCCTCTGGAATTAACACACCAGTTAGAACATGACAAAGCTCTCCAGGACTCTGATTTAGAGCAGTGCTTGGCTGTGACCCTCAGGCCACATCCAGCCGTCACCTGCTTTTTATAAATAAGGTTTGATTGGCACAGCCACACCCCCTAATTTACATATTGTCTGTGACTGCTTCTGCAAAGACAATAGGGCCCCCACCGCCAAAATTAATTATTACGTGGCCCTTGAGAGAAAGTGTGTCAACCCCCAATTTAGAGCTGAGGAACTCATTTCCTTGGCTGATTAGCAGAGATTTTTTTCTTTTTCTTTCCCCCCTCAGCTTTATGAAGGTATAATTGGCAAATAAAATCGTAAGATATTTAAAGTAGACCACGTGATGATTTGATATACATCTACATTATGAAAATTTATTTTTCTTTGAAGCCAGAAGACCTGGGTTGAAGACCCATTTCTGTGACGCACAGTGGGAATCCTTGGACAAATGGCCTGTCTTCTCCAAGCCCAAATATGCAGGACCCCTTGGTGTCACCGCCCTGCTCACGTAGTCCTAGCACCCTGTGGGGGTGCTGCTTCAATGCCCATTAACAGAAGAGTGGGGCTGGGCATGGGAGGACCGCAAGCAGTCCAGCCGAGTTCTAATCCACTCTGGTCTCACCCCCAACCCGGGCTCTTCCTAGCACTCACTGTCTCCAGCAAGGTCTCCAATGACATGCCACTGCTGAATCCTGTCAGCCGTGAAGACAAGGGAAAGGAAAATTAACTCTCTCCTCACTGCTTCTGTCTGGGCTAATTAACATGATTATCCACTTGTCACTTGATCAAGGCAGAGAGAAGACCCTGAGGATGTGTATGTTGCAACGGGAGGGGTGGTGGTGATGGGCATGGCCCAGAGGGTAGAGAGAGAAAGGGCCCTTGTGGAAGTATCTCCAGGCGGAAGCCTGCCTGGGTGAGACGGCTGAGAGTGAGGGCACTGAGAAAGTGGCAGCCCAGCAGACAGAGGCTGATGCACAGGGCAGAAGGCAAGAAAGTGCAGGGGCTGTGAGGGGAGGATATCACAAAGTCACAATTCAAGCCTTTTCGGTCACCCCTTCCTCCTGGCCCCAGCCCTGGCTAAAAAATTTTTTAATGGTGATACCATTGCCCTGGCTGGTGTTGCTCAATGGTTACAGTGTCATCTGTGCACTGAAGGGTCTCAGGTTCAATTCCTGGTCAAGAGCACATACCTAGGGTGCAGGTTCGATGCCAGCACTGGCCAGGATGCATGCCAGAGGCAACAGACAATGTGTCTCTCTCACATTGATGTTTTTCTCTCCCTCACACACCCTTTCTCCCACACTCTTTAAAAATCAATGGGAAAAAAAATACCCTGAGATGAAAATTTACAAAAAAATAATAAATAAGCAATTAAATAAATTTTTTAAATGGTGAAACCAATTTGGAAGCACCTTCAAGATCTAGTGGGGAAACTAGAATATATTTATTTTAACACCCTCCCCCCAAATCATTCTCCCCTTTTTAAAAGACCATCACCATCACCTTATTGCTGAGCTGGGGTCCCCAGTTCCCCATAAATCAAACATGTGGACAGTGATGGCACCAACGCTGGAGTCACCACTGTGGTTTATTTGAGCCCCTCAAATGGCCTCAATTAAATCCCCTGCTGGCAGAGAAAGAGAAGACAGCAAAGGCACTTAATTACATTTCATAATGTACTCACTACTGAATGTACTGAAGTGTATTGGAGATTTTTAACCTCGTAACCCAGTGGTCGGCAAACTCATTAGTCAACAGAATGCGACTCGCAAGCCACAGTTTGTGGACCACTGTCGTCAACAAATAATGGGAGACCCAGGTGCCACAGGAGTAATTATCTTCCTTTCGGGGAAGATGGAAGGAGAATCCACTATGTTAACTGTAGGCCAGGTATGCATGCCCGAAGGCAGGGGCGAAGGGGGGAGCATAACAAGAAAAATAAGGCAATGAGCCTCTAATTCCATGAGACACACCCTCAGATTGGAGGGGGAGTGGCACTGTCATTCACCCCTGATTCTAAACCAGGAGACTTATCAGGAAATCTCTCTTTCTTCCTCTCCGGTAGCCCCACCCCAACCCTGCCCCTGGAACTTCCCTTCCAAATAATTCTACTACTAGGGTCTGGAAAGAGGGAGGGGGTCATCTTAAAATGTCAGAATGTGTTCATGAAACAAGGTAATAAAATTAAAATGCAAAATAAAATCTTAATATCTAGAAAAATGCAGAAGAATCTCATTGTGGCAATGGATCCACCTTGGTTTGGTTGAGATGTGCTCGGGAAATAAATGGTCAAAGAGGAAATATGTGTGGTGCTACTCTAATATGATCCTGAGGGCGGGCTTGCTGTATTATTTAATATCATCGTCTCTAGGACTCCGCTATAGCATCCTATCTACTCAGGTGACTAAGAAAGGCAGATGGGGAGGAAGAACATGCCGATCCCAGGCCAAAGCGAAAGAAAGCCCCCGTGTATCTGAGAAAGCAACAGGACAGCACTAAGAGCCAGTCCGGGCTTACAATCACCCATGGCCATTGCTGTCCCTGGCCCTGCCCAGTCCTCCTTGAGTCCCTCATTCAATGACGCTGTTCACTCTTTCTAAAAACTCTTCTGCACCCCGTCCCTACTTCTCTTAACCCAACTCATGCCAACCTCTTTCCCAAGATCCAGCTTGGCATGGCTCCTCCAGGAAGCCCTCCCTGAATGCACAGGGGGCAGCCGCCCTGCCATGCCCCTTCCCCCGTAGCATCCTGCGCTTACCTCTCCAGGCTACATCCTCATTATGCATAGTCTCTGCTTACATGTCTGTTCTCCCCACCACCCTTGACTGTGAGCTCCTAGAAAAGAGATGCTACCAATTACTCATCTTTATGTGTTCAGTGTTCAAGCAGAGTTTGGCTTAGCGCTGAGAGGTGAAGGGTTTTCTTGCTAACTCCAGCAAAAACAAGCCAGCAGCCCAATGCTCTGAATGGTGACTTCACTTCCCCATGTCCTTCGAGACCTGCGACAGTCAGGCGACCCAGGGGTCCCACTCTGCCCTGACCCACACCTCCAGTCCCAGCTCCCAGGGTGGGACCTCGGCTGGGGCAGCTGACCAGATGAAGGCCATCTGTGCAAAGACAGAGCCCACCACTTTCTTTCCCATCGTTGTCCCCGCTCGCCTGTCTGTCCAGGCCCCACAGTTGCCCTAGCACCAGCAGCGCTGTCTATTCCTCCTGTAATGGGTTCCTCCTGAGGACAAACTTGCAGTTTAGGTCAATTTTCACATTCAGTCCTTTCAGCTACTCTGTCAGGGAGGTCTAGTATCGCTCCCATTTCACAGATAGAGAAACTGAGGTTCTGAGTGTTTAAATCAGAGAAGCAGAGTTATAAAAAGAATGGGGTTTGAAGTTAGGAAGACCAGGGTTTTTGCCCAGAGTTTGCCACTAACTGGACAAGTTACTGAACTTCCCCGAGTTGCTGCCAAGCAATAATGACAACAGCCAACAGGGCCGTGTAGTGTCCCCAGAACTGTCAGCTACTGGAGTCACCGATGCCTGTGCCCCCCTCTCACGCTGTGATTTAATTCAGGGGTCAGCAAACTATAGCCATGGACCGAATATGGCACATAGCCTGTTTTTATAAATAAAACTTTACTGTCACACAGCCATGCCCATTGTCTCTGGCTGTTTTTGCACTGTACTGGCAGAGTTGAACAGCCACACAGGGACCATGTGGCCCAGAAAGGCTAAATTATATACTGACTGGATCCTTAATAAAAAGTTTGTGGACCCTTGATTAATTTGTACTGCAGTCTAACCTGGGTTTAAAAGTTTTAAAAGGTCTCCAGGTAATACCAATCTGCAGACTAGTTTGGGGTCTGCTCACGTGGGTGTTTTACTTGCCTGAGCTCATTCCTCCATAACAACCATGACTATTTCGCTCCTGTGTCCTCAGCAACTAGCAAAGTGATGGGCATCTCCACAAACACTAAATGAATGAATTTTTAAATAAGCAAAAGGATGAATGAATAAATGAAAAACCCACCCCATGAGGTAGGTACTGATGCCTCCATTTTGCAAATGGGAAAACTGAGACTCAGAGGTCGGCTGGGATTTGAACCGCGTTCTCCCTGAGTGGGAGGCCCCATTTCTGATATTCAGGAAGGAGGAGACACCACCAACAAAGCTGTCGAGGGGGGTCCTTTTGTGTTACCTCCCTGGGAGAGAAGCCCTGAGAGTGAGGAGCGGCAGCCTGGAGACCCAGAGAGGCCGGGGCCAGCTTCAGTGCAGAGCCATCTCAGTCCGCAGGGACACGGGACCTGTTTCTTCCGACTCCGAGAGAATGCTAATTGGAAGAGGCTGGCTGGCTGCACCCTGGCTCAGGCTTAAGTGAGGACAAAACCAGAGCTGACAGACAGAGGCCCCGCTGCCATCACCACAAACGTCCCTGTGACGGGAGAGAAACAGCCAGCCCTGTGCCCCATCAATTTCAACTGTCAATGGTCTCACGCTGAAACAGATCTACAGAGGCAGCAGTCAGTGACGACGCCGGACGAGGCACGTGCAGACCACGGGTGAGGGCAGCTGGGACAAAGGGCTGCTGAGAGGGTCCCCACACAGTCATTCTGTGGAATTCGCAACTGGGGCTTGGCATCTGGACCCAGAAACTGGCAAAAGGAGCTGTTTGTAGACCTTGTGATCACTATCTGGGCATCCCAGGAGCCCAAGCCCCCTCTTTTGCCTAAGAAGCAGGGGCTGACATATGAAGCAAGAGGCTGGCACGTATTAGGTGTGCACTGAAAGACAGCTTTCCCCCTGAGCCACCCAGATTCCTGTTGGCAGCTTTCTTTATGAGTGCTGCTTCTCTCTGGCCGGAGAAGACAAAACCCGGGCAAGAGGCTCTTTGGGGAAGAAGGCCACAAGTCTAGGGAGAAGCAGCGGCGAGTTATGGGGAGGGCAGAGCTGTCTAGGTCCCTCTGGCCATTTATTCGTCCCTATCACCGTGTTCTGAGAGCGCGTCCATAGCCCTGGCTTGCCCCGATGTGATGGATGGGTCTTAAGTTCCTCGCACACTACATCATCAATTACTTTCATATTTATTGCCTTGAACTGAGTTTATGGATCTTAAATCAGAGCCGCTCAGAGTTGCCTGAGCTGAAATTCTCTCCCAATGGAAATGTGGCATTAAACAAAAAGATGCAGCCACCCTGTAGTTAATGTTCAGTGGACGTTAATTGTCTATGGAACAAAGAGCTGCTGAGAAGTTCCCCACGCAGAGTCATTCCGTGGAATTTACTGCCTGAGTGGGCTCAAGGGGGACAGACCAGGCAAGCGCATTGCGAGAGACCCTGGTTTCCCTTTAAGAAACCCCAGACGCCAGGCACCCTCAAGTCTGAACTTCAGGAAATAGACTGCCTCCCTCGCTCAGCTCCCCAAGACTCAAAGTGCCATCCAAAGAGATGTCATACTGTCTGCAGTTTGCAGACATAGTGGAGACAGCCTTGTGATGGATCACATTCCAAGGTCAAGATGGGGTGTCTATATTCCAAAGAACCCCAAGTGGGGCTGAGGTGACAGAGATGTGACCGGTCCTGGTCCTAGTGTGGCAGCCGTGAAGGTGAGGCCACCGAGACAGGGACCTCTGCTGCCATGGGGCCGGGGTTCATCAGTGAGAAGTGTTGTCAGTGTCAGGGACACAGAGGAGCCTCGCCCCCAAGGACTTGAAAATAAGGAAGGAAGTGGACCCCTCAAGAGTGAAACTAGCCCACGCCTTAGTGGCTCAGAGGCCAGAGAAACCACCCAGAGCTAACACAGCGGTTTCTGTAGAGGGGGGTGGGGCTCCCAGGGGACATCGGCAATATCCAGAAGCATTTCACAGGGTAACAGCGGGAGTGGTGAGGGGGCAGGTACTACTGGCTTCTAGTGGTGGAGGCTATTGATATTGGTGAACAGCCTCCAGCACTAAGAATTATCCAGTTCAAATGACACCCGTTTTCTAGTTCAGAATCCCCGCCCAAGGAGCGAGGAGGAGATGTGGATCCACAGCCTGTTGCAATCACATTAAATGGTAGACATATTGAGAGGGGGGCTCAGTCAACCATGAAAGGAGAGACAGAGAGAGTCACAGGGGTGGATGCTGGCTTGACCCTCTCAACCATCCAGGGGACAGGCATCTGAGGCACTGGACACCATTCCTCCTTCTAGTAACAGCAGCCTGGTTTTCCACTGGGGAATTACCCTTCCGACATCTCAGTCCTAGAGGTCAGAGCAGGCTGAACCTCCCTTCTAGTCCTGACCCAGGCATGGGGAGTCCAAAGCATTCCAACTCCTCGACCACCATGATTGGTTCAGGGTTAAGCATAAGACTCAAGATGGCCAATCAGAGCCCAAGAAACACCCTGGGGCCTGTTTTCCTTAAAGATATCCTCTAGCCCCGAGAGTAGCTGAGCTGGTGGGCTGCACCTGAGTGCCCAGGGCTACCTGCGAGAAGGCCCTGGCCTGAGTGAACCGCACACTAGAAAAGCAGAAGCAAAAGATACAGAGAAACCAATGGTTGATGTATCATTCAAGCCTTGGAGCATCTCCAGTTATGATTAAATTCTCATTTAAATAAATAAGTAAATAGATAAATAAATAAATAATTCATTGACTGCAGAGAGGAAAGGAGAGAGAAACATCAATGATGAGAGAGGATCACTAATTGGCTTCCTCCTGCACGCCCTTACTGAGGACTGAGCTGCAACCTGGCATGTTCCCTGACCGGGAATCAAACTGTGTCCTCTTGGTTCATATGTCAATGCTCAACTATGAAGCCACACCAGCTGGGCTCTTCACCTTTCATAAAGCTGACTACTCTAGGTCACTGGGTCTCAAACATCATGCATTGCAGTCCCCTGGAGGGCTTGGTAAAATACCGCTTTCTGGACCTTCGAGTTGTCAGTCAACTCACCACGTCAGGGGAGGCGGCCTCGATCTCTAATAGGGTGGTGCACTGGAAGATACTGAGTGGCGTCCCTGGCCTGTCTGCTGGAGACCAGTAGCACCCTGCTCCCCAAGTTATGACAATAATGTCTCCAAACACTGCCAGTGTCCCCCAGAGAATGAGGCAACGGGGCCCCAGGTTGAGAATCACTGCTCTAGATCAGACACCCAAAAAGGCACATTAAGAAAGGAACTACCAACTGCAACCCCAAAACTTCCTGGGCACGTGACCACGGTCCCAGCTATTTATCAAGGATTGAGGATGAATGTGGGAGTTAAACCTGTCACTTCTTACGGACATCTGATATCTGTGAGGCCAAAAGAGCCTCAGATCCTACAGCCAAATGGCTCTTTCTTCTCAAAGTTTCCCCAAGTTCTTAGGGAAGTCGTCCGCCCAGGTGCAGTGACTCAGCCCGGTCACGAAAGACAGAATGGCCAACCATAGCTAATCACTGAGGAAGGAGTCCGAGCCAGAGACAGCCAATGCTCACAGACCGTCTGACTGCAAGTATCACAGAGGAAACATAAATTCACAGTGCGGCCCCAGGTTCCCAATTCTCAAGCTCAGCAAACCAAATTTGAAGGTGCAATCTTCAGAGGGTTTTTAAAAAGCCGGGTGATGGGTAGTCGGTGGGGAGAGGAAGAGGTGCCGAATCTGGGCCTGATAGATGGGTGTGGGTGCAATCAGACTCATCTTCAGAATTCTTCGCTCAGACACCTGCCCCCTTTGTCCCTGGAGTTTGGCTCTGAATGTGCCCCTGGACCACACTCTCCATCTTCTCTACCTAGTGCTCCTATTCTTGTAGAAAGGCACACAACCTAATGATGGATTTGTTCAAGGCGATCATTCTCATATGCAAAACAAAGGCAGGATTGATGAACAGCAAGAAGCACATTCACTGGCCTGATCTATGCCTTTCTCCTTGGAGCAGGCAGCAAGGCCTCCAGGCTCATGTCAACATCTCTGCATCTGTCAATAGGACCTTGATTCTCTAAAGACTGAAAGGGTTGTCAGGGCTGAATGTGTAGAGTCAGCTCAGGGTTTTTGGAGCCCTAGTCAAAGCCTCCAGGTGACTCTTTCTGCATCTGCTAGCGTCTTTCATCCGGAAATATTACCCTTGAGTGAGGGCTGAATGGGGATGTTAAAGACATGGGGAGGAGGTTGCGGGAGGGGTGCTCCTGTGCTGGGAACAGCTCGGTACTGCTTCCTGAGCCCACACCTCAGTGCTGCCTCTGGCTGAGTCTTTCACCCTCTCTGACATCGGTTACTTCCTTACCTGCAGTATGAGACTCCAACCCTGCAAGGTGGCTGTCGGATTCAACAAGCCTCTCAAATCATGCTGCCGGACTGGCTCTGCCACTTGTCAGTGGTAAAACTCTGGGATTCTTCTTGCTTAATCTCTCTGTGCCTCACTGATAACCAAGCACTTAGAATGGTGCTTAATTCATATTTAATTTAATATTTAAATATCCCTCTCCAACTCTACCCATTAAAAAGAGTGACATCAAGCCTGCCCAGTGTGACTCAGAGGTTGAGCACTGACCAATGAACCAGGAGATCATAGTTCGATTCCCAGTCAGGGCACATGCCTGGGTTGTGGCCTCGATCCCCAGCAGGAGGCAGCCAATCAATGATTCTCTCTCATCACTGATATTTCCATCTCTCCCTTCCTCTTTGAAATCAATTTAAAAAAATACATACATACATATATATATATGTGTGTGTGTATGTGTGTGTGTGTATGTATGTGTGTGTGTGTGTATATATATATATATATATATATATATATATATATATATATATAAGCTTAATATGCAAATTGTCCCCTTGAGAGTTCGACCAGGAGACCGTGAGTTTGATTGCCACTTGATGTATGCTGACCACCAGGGGTGGCACAGAATGAAGGCAGGCCCCGATCTGTCCTGATCGCCAGCCAGGCCTATGGACCCTACCAATGCATGAATTTCATGCACTGGGCCTCTAGTATATAACAAAAAAGAAGAACAAGGGATGCACTGGTTCATCTCAGCCTCCCCCATGCTGGCCCAGAACCCGTGTGGCTCAGAGTGGTCACTACTAAAGGTCTAGATGCATTAAATTAAGGCAGGGCAAGGACAGTGTGCACATAGAGGAACTCGCTTTCTCTTACATTAATGACAATAACTGAGATGCATTCACTATGCTAAGAACTTGGGATGGGTGGCCTTATTCCATCTTCCCAAAAACTGTGGGAAAAGATGCAAATATCTCCCCTTCCACAGGTAAGCAAACAGCCCAGAGAGATGCACAGCTGGTGGGTGGAAGCTAGCACTGAGCCCAGGGTGGGCGTCTCAGCAAGCCCCAAACAATAAGGTCTGCAACATCTTCAAGGGACTTGTGGCCCCTCTGGTCTCAGCTCACCTCCCTGAGCTCCTGTTCCCTCCACAAATGGGGGATCGTATCTCCAAAGGGGAGTCGGGCAAAGCTCAGAGCTGCCTGGGCTCCTGCACTGCAGATCTCCTGGGAGAAGAACAGGCTTGATTAGCAGGAGTGACAGAGTCAGGCATCTGGCTGACAGATTAACCGGGGGTTCTGGCTGAGTGAGGCCTACAAACAGGAGTGACAGGAGGGGACAGGGTTTCTAACACTACTGGTGCCCTACTGGGGAGAGTGGGGCAGAGTGTGGGAACAGTAGCACCATGTATGAGACTGGGCTGTCCCCAAGGCCATTGAGTGTTACGGTTCCTTAGCACTAATGCCTGGCCTGCGGGAACTACTGACACATGACCAACTTGACTGCAAAGGAGGTGCCTCCTCAATGTTTCCTAAACTGTTGCAAAGGCAGGACGGAGTTGGGGTGAAGCAGTCAGGGTTTGAATCCCCTGGTCCACTCTGAGTCTCAGTTTTTTCATCTGTACATCAAAGCTGAAAACAGTGCCCACTTCTTGGGCTTGTGAATGACAGACTGCCTATCAAGTGCCAAAGACAAGGTCTAGCACTTGCCTGTGTTTTACTAAAAGCTTGCATTGACTACATGTTTCTCAGAGACATGAAGGTGCCCAGAGAGCTATTGAGCTGCTCAATTAAGAAAAAATATCCGCCAAATACCGGTATGAGCAAACAAATGCATGAAACCTTGGATCATTTGATCATCACCTCCTGATTTAGATTTATAAAATGTCATAATTACTTTTAAAACAAGGAGATCTTAGTCCAGAGAATGGAGAAACTTGCTCAGGGATAAGTTGTGACTTGGCAGCTGCAGCTTGGCAGCTGTGACTCGATCCCAGAACTGTGGGGACCAGCCCCAGAACCGCTACCATGCTGGGCACAGGAGGGACAGTGCTGGGGCCCCAAGATTCTTACAGGTGTCTGTGAAAATGCTTTCACTTTCATTTCTTTTTAAATTGAAAGAAAAAAATGAATGTATAAATAATCCTATATAATAAAAGGCTAATATACAAATCAACAACAGCAGAATGACCGATCACTATGATGCACACTGACCACCACGGGGGAAGATGCTCATTGCAGGAGCTGCCCCCTGGTAGTCAGTGTGCTCCCACAGCAGGAGTGCCACTGAGCCAGAAGTCAGGCTCCCAGAAGTGGTGGCGGGAGCCTCTCCTGCCTCTGTAGCAGCGCTAAGGATGTCCAACTGACGGCTTAGGTCTGCTCCCCGTTAGGTCAGTCTCAGGGAATGGATCTAAGCTGTCAGTCAGACATCTCCCAAGGACTCCCAGACTGCAAGAGGGCACATGCCAGGCTGAGGGACACCCCCCAAGTGCACAAATTTTGTGCACTGGGTCTCTAGTCTATATATATGCAAGGCTAATATGCTAAGTGTCCGACTGTCCAACTTGTCGCTATGACATGCACTGACCACCAGGGGGCAGACATTCAATGCAGGAGCTGTCATCATATTCACCAACTATTTACAGAAAAACGGTACCATGGACCTGGCACCCACAAAGTAACACTCGGTTCCCCTAAGTGGGCTATGGTCCTGCCACCATCACGGAGCAATAGCCCACCAAATTGCAACCAATGCTGCTAAGACCCCATGGCGCAAAATACAGCCCACAGCCCAATCCAGCCAAGCCTGGAAATGGTCACTGTGGGCTGTGGGTAATGACGTCATGTAGCAATACCCGGCTTCCTCTCTCTAGCGACTAGCCTCCTTGGAATTTCTTCAGCCCATGAACATGATTTGCTTTATAGCCAGGTGGAAACATTTTACACTTTAACCAAATGTCTGTGAAGTGTTTTCCCATGCCTCATCTCATTTGATCCTCACAGAAGTCCTAGAGAGGTAAATATGAGACTTAGTGGAATCCTATTTTCTTTTCATTAGCTAGAAAACAGAGACTTAAACATTTGACCTGAGTGAAAAGAAGAAAGAAATGGTGGACCTTGAAAATGATTTCATGTTTTCTCACTGCACAGAATATAGTCAAATATTCTGCAATTAAATATTTTACCCTTTGTTCTCCAGTGTTATCTACAATAACAATCTGCTTCATATTGGTATTTACTGCTGTGTTGCTGACAATTACTTGAAAGAGAAGTTGGGGTGCCTCACTAGGGTGGGAAAAGTTTAGCTAAATCAGAAAGCAGGTCTAATTAAGCAAGTTTATTCTCTCTATATAAGAGACTCATGCATGCACAATACATATAAAGCTCTTGCTGGAGCTGACTGCAAACATGTGTTTTGATTTGTCATTGTCTATCATGAATTTGGTTAACACTTGTATTATAGAAAAAGAGCGAATAGCAATATTAAAATATTTCTCCTAATTAATTCCCTTTCAATGTGCATGAATTCATACACCAGGCCACTAGTATATAATAACTGCAGCATGAATTGTGGTTGTCTTGATGACAACATAGCCACAAAACAGAATTTTTTATTTTTTTAATGAAGAGAAGGGCTTGTGAAGGCTGAAGTGGCTCACTGGGGCCCTGCTGGACAGCATGGAACTCAGTGGGGACACACCCACGGGAAGAAGCAAGGAGCTCTGAGCTGAGGCTGATGGATGGAGCTAAGCACTGAGGCCTGGGATGAACACAGTTGGGGAGTAACAACTCAAACTGGGGGTGAACAGGGAATATTAGGAGCCCACCCATAGCCAGAGAGCCTCCTCCCTACCTCATGTCAACAGGAAGCCACATTTTCTCCCAGCCTTCTTTACATGCGTCACATCCCCATTACTCCTTATGCCCTACTCTCTTTTTTTTTTTAACCTCAGAGAGAGGAAGGGAGAGGGAGAGAGGGCCAGAAACATCAATGGTGAGAATCTTCAATTAGCTTCCTCCCATACCTCTTACTGGGAATCAAGCCTGCAACCCGGGTATGTGCTCTGACAAGGAATCGAACCATTACCTCCTAGTTCATAGGTCAATGCTCTACCACTGAGCCACACAGGCAAGGCCCTACACCCTACTTTTTGTCCCTGTCTTTATCTCCACTCTGCACCTCAGTCCCAATCTCAGACAGACACCTGGAGACTTTAGGAAAAAGCATGTGATTTTGGAACCAGGTGGCCAATTGATTTCATATGCTGGGTTCAAACCCCAGCTCCACTACTTTGTAACTAAGAGACACGTGACTTCACCTCTCTTGGCCTCAAGTTCCTCATCTTTAAAATAGGGAGAAGAACCCCACCACCACAGGGTTAATATAAGAATAAACAAGACAATGACCCACATACTTTAAACGGCATATAATAACTACTCAATGAGTAATATCTGTTGCCACCATCAAAAGAATCTCCCTACAGTAGAATTCAACTATCCCAGAGGCCAGCAAAGTGGCTGCGGGCCACACCCAGCTCACCATCTGTTTCTGTATGGCCTCACTCTAAAAATGACCTTTATATTTTTTAATGATTGAAAAATATTTTTAATTTTTAAAAACTTTTAATGAAAAACATTTAGAGCATTTTATGACATGTGACAATGATATGAAATTCAAATTTCAGCGTCTGTAAATAAAGTTTTATTGGGACACAATCACACCTATTCACTCTGATGTCGGTGGCTATTTCTGGAATAAAGTGACAGAGTTGAGTAGTGACAGAGACCATAATGGCAGCATTGCAATGGTGGCACCATTGACATTGGGGCCAGGTGATTTTTCTCAGTGAGGGCTGTTCTGTGCCTTGTGGGGTGTGGAGTGGCATCTCTGGTCTCCACCCACGAGACAAATGTCCATGGCCCTCCTCCCGAGGTGTAACCAAAGATGCCTGAAGACATTGAGAGCACCATGTCACATCACCACACCACCTTCCTCCTCCTCCCTCAACCCCGTTGAAAATTACTGCCATATGACCCACAAGACCTAAATTATTTACTATTTGGCCCTTCGTAGGGAAACTCTGCCAATTCCAAGCTAACCCAACCCCTGACTGCATAACTGAGGAGACAGCCTGGGCGGGGAGAAGGGTATACCGGGGCTACCGGAAGAGCAGGGAGTGCCTGAATGGTTTCCTTCTGTTTGTGTTTTCTCTGAGTGTTCTTTCCTCTGTATTACCCGGTCTCCGGGGTAGGAAGGTTTTTAGCTTTTAGGGAGTATAAATCAATACACTTTCATAAGGTAATCTGGCAACATAATTCAGTGGCTTTATAATACGCACACTCCGTGCCACCTAAGGAAATAATCATGGATGCACACAAGCTCGATAGTTGTGGCAATTGTTTTGCACTTGTAGAAGTTTTCAGAATGCCCCTGAAGTAGAGAACAACCTTAATAAAACACTAGGCAGCCAATGAAACTCGTTGCAATTAAAAAAAACACACACACATACTCCCAAGTTTTATATATAAGAATAAAGAGAGCTACTGAACTTCAAAATATTAATAATAACTCTAAGTAGTGATGTAATTTCTGCAATAGACTGTTCTTAGTATTGTGTGAAAATAAGTTGTTAATTTATTTAATTTCTTAAAGAACTTGAACCCCCCCTTTCCCTCCTTTCTGCAACCTCAGCACCCAATGGGGTGCTGAAATGAAGGAAACCAGAGAAAGCGTGACTCCTTGGTAGGGATGGGGGGTCAGAAAAGAAAAAAGCAAATCTGACTTGGCTCTGATTTACAAGGAAGCTTAGGAAATCCCACAGGGTGTGGCAAGGCTGGCGTGAGCTTATGCGCTCCTTCTCCTCCCCTCCCTCTCCCTCTCCCTCTCCCTCTCCCTCTCCCTCTCCCTCTCCCTCTCCCTCTCCCTCTCCTTCTCCCTCTCCCTTTCTCTTTCTGTCAGTCTGCGGGGCCCATGATCTAACCACTGATCAAAACTGGCCAGGGCTCAATTTGTACTTTTATTATTGTTACTAATACCATAAGTATATATGTACTCATCTGAAAGATGTCCTTCATAGTTAGATGAAACTGTGCAAGGTATAGAAAAACACAAATTTCATGAAATTAAAAAGTAGGACAGTACTAGATGGATAGGAAAATACTAAGGAAAGATATATACATTCAGGCTGGATTAAGTAGACACACTCCAGTAGAGGGATTTGCCTGTTTTACTTGGTACACTGTTTTGTTTATACGTATTGCAATAAGCATAAATTGCTCTTTGACTAAAAACTGAAGTCGTAAAAATTCTAGAGAAAAATGACAACGTGAATTTAATATCACTATTAGGAGGAAATGATTGATCCCGTTGAAAAAAGGAGCCTAACAGAAGATAAAAGGAAAGGCTACTGACATAGTCATGTGGAGAAAGAAGGGTCTCTTAATATCGCCCTCCTGTACTTCAGTGTTTTCAACTGTGGCGACTTGGGGAGGAGAAAATGAATCCACACTACAGGGCTGACTTTTAATTTACACCCGTGAAATAATTCTGACGTCGTTCAAAAGTGTTCAACCAGTGTGTATTCTGCAAATGTCACCACTGCCCCTGAAATTTACTTTGATATTCTCTGAGTATTACCTATTTAAATTTTTTTATTGATTTCAGAGAGAGGAAGGAAGAGGGAGAGAGTGATAGAAACATCAATGATGGGACTCATGGACCAGGTGCTTCCTGCACGCTCCTCCCGGGGATGGAGCCCATAACCCGGCACATGCCTGGACTGGGAATCAAACTGTGACCTCTGGTTCAGGGTCAGTGCTCAACCAGTGAGTTACACCGGCCAGACTTACCTCTCAATTTAATATGTGAGTGTGGAGAGACCAGCTCTCTGACTCCTGTCCTGACACAGGCTAAGCCTTGGCATAAATTTTATACTAGTGGTTGTGGTTAAGATGAATTTACCTTAAAAGAAAATCTACCTTGCTCTCTTGTGCTCCCACCTCAACATAAACCCGTGGTACCCTGAGCCTCCGGGGTGCTATCCACTTCCATCTACCTTCTGTGGGAGGAACAACCTTGCAGCAACGGCAGAGGTGACCACCACCCTCTCTCCTCCTGGTGAGATGCACCCACAGGGCTGAAAAAGCACGTCCCCTTCTCTGCAGTTATTCACACCTACATGGGCATCATGTGTGATTTTTATCTAGACATTGGAGTAGCTTGGGCTCAGGGGTTAAATCCCTCCCAGTGACTCCAGAACTTGAGAAAGGATGGTGTCTGCTAGCCAAAGTTAAACGCTTTGCTGTTCCTCCCCTCTCCCCTGCCTCATCCATTACCTGCCCATGCCAAATCTCTAGCCTTCCATAGACATCAGGACCATCACTAGGTCCTCCTTGGGACACAGCAGACTGGACAGACCTATGAAGATACAAAACACCGTAGTGGCAGGTGTAGAGACCTGTTGAAACCCATCCAACAGGAACTGTAAATGGGTGCAACTTATTGTACCTCAATAATTGGATGTAACCCTAACTGGTTTGGTTCAGTGAATGGAGCGTCAGCCCCAGACTGAAAGGTTCGATTCTGGTCAAGGACATGTACTTTGGTTGCAGGCGTATCCCCAGTAGGAGGTGTGCAGGAGGCAGCTGATCAATGTTTCTCTCTCATCAGTGTTTCTAACTCTTTATCCCTCTCTCTTCCCCTCTGTAAAAATTCAATAAAAATACTTTAAAAAACTGGATATAAAATATCGAAATCAGACCTAGGCCAGTTGGGAGAGAGCTCCTCATTCTGGAACGTCCCAAAGCCTATGAATTAAGAAATTAAACCACGGGTAGGGGGCAGGGTCGGGCTTGAAGGGGCCAATGGGAAAAAAAAAGGTCATATGTAATACTTTCAACAATAAAGATTTTTTAAAGAAATTAAATCATGATGAAAATAAAAGATGAAGTTCACATTTCCTAACTCCACTATCTGGATCTCCTCTGGGACTGATTGCATCTTCTGGTTTGGAGTCGTGTCTTCTGCCTCCTAACATGCCTGGCAATTATTTTATTGAATTCCTAAAATTGTACATGAAAATTGAAATAATTCGTGTTTCTGGTTGATGTTATCTTTCTCCAGAGAGGACTGAAATTTTGCTTTTGGCAGGCAGTTAAGAGAGGGGCCAATCACATTAATTCAATCAGGAGTTGAGCAGATTGGAGGCTAGGCCTCATCTTTAGAAGCACTGCTCTATTTCTAGTTGACCTTCCTCCTAAGGTGGAGCCCCTGGGGCCCCTGCTGGACACACTGGTGCTTACTGGGGTCCCCCCCCCCCGTTTGTCCCGAGCCCCAACATGGAGCACAGACATTCTCAGCCTCTGGGCTCTGAGTGCCACATTGGATTTAGCCAATACCTTGAGGGGGAAACAGCATTTAACTCTGGGCTCAGTCCCCTGTATCTCCTTTCTTTCTTGGGTCCTCACTCCCCGAATTGCTTGTGATGCCTTTAAACACGGTTTTAAAAACACCCTGCCCAGCATTTACAGTTATTCTTGGCAGGAGGAGTGGTCCACAACCTTGAAAGCAGGAATTCCTGCATACTCTGGGGGAACACAGAGCCAGCCTCCACCTCTAAGAAATTTACAAATTTCCAATTTTCATTGAATTACGACAGGGCATCGCCCACATTGTTGGGCTACCAAGCGGTGCAACCGCTCCCCCCAGCAATGTTTCCAGTGTGAGTGGGTCTCAGAGAACAATTCCAATCTTGAACATTCTTATGAAAATGCACACGTGTGCAGCACGTCAGAACGTCCGAAGCAATGCCAAGTCATCATCTCACTTGAGCCTCGCAATTGACTTTTTAAAAAACAGCATTATCCAATTGAAATTTACATACCGTGAAATTCACTCGTTTTGAGTGTCCAGTTCAGTGACTCATTAAATTTAGAGTTTGCTCATCATCACAATCCAGTTTTAGAACATTTCTGTCACCTCTGAAGACATCTCTGGCCCATTAGTGGTCACTCCTTTCCCACTCCCAGTTACTGTCTCTACATAGTTGCCAAACCCAGGAAAATGGCATTGGTATGATACTATTAACTAAGAAGGTCTTTGATATTTATATGCACATATATGTGAATGCAGTAACTGAATTCTTTCTCCGTACCAACCTACTGACATGCTGCTCTCATTAAACCCCTTTGAGCTAGATAGTATCATCCTCCCCATTTTAGAGATGGGAAGACTGAGGCACAGAGAGGTTAAATAACCCGCCTAAGTGCATGCAGCTCATAAGAGGTGGAGTTGTGATACGATCCTGGATTCTGTCTCCAGAGGCTATGCTGTTAACCTATTTTATTCTGCCTCCTACTCTATAATAAAATTCCTGAACATGGGGACTTAGATCAGATATCCTCTTGATCTTCCCCTGGTGCTCTACAGATGGCAGGGCTGGATACATGCTTAGGTCACGCTTTGGACACATAACTCAGGACTACGGGGTATGCTAGACTGGACCTTTTTCTCTTCCTGCTTCCTAGAACATGCTGATCAGTCCAACTGATAAGAACTACCTTTTGCTGCCCAGGCTGGAGCCAGGGGGAGGACCCCCTATATACAACTGATCTTTTACATTGTATTAACCCATTCACCTAGCTGGCATGGATTTGCCACTGGCTTGTTTTCTGCGGGTATACCAGGAAGCTATTTTGCTGCTCAATAATAAATGATTTATGAGGCCTTTCATTATTTCTTTTTTTAAAAACTTTGGCATTTTGTTTAACAAATGATAAAAGCAGCTCACATTTTGTACAGTGCTTTTGGGCTTAAAAGTACTTTTTGTGTGTTATATCATTTGATAAATAATGACAATTATCCCCATTCTACCCTCAAGTAACTTGATTCATCTTATTTGCGAACACATCTAAAACACTGGAGGTTTTGCTGGGTTCCGGGTCTTAATTAGCACTTAGTATGCTTAGAAAAGGAATGGATGAAAGATTATCTGGATTTATTATTATAATATTTAGCATATTGGAATATAAATGAAGAAAGATAATTAGGCATGAAAAATATAGATAAAAGTCAAGATTTTTTTCTTAAGAAGACCTAGATTAATGAAAATCATAAAGAAGAATGAATCATGCAGTATTTTTAATCATAGAAGAAGAGTCTAAAATGTTTTAAAAACAGAGAAGGAGTTACACAGGATAAGGCCTTCTGGTTTTAAAATGGGATCTCCCTGGCAGCTCCTGACTTAGATACTGATTCATTCTTTCAGCAAGCATTTATTGGGATTCTTATTCTACCACCTCTCATCAGCCTGGGAAGCAGCTCTACTTCTCATGGAGCCCATCACCTGGGGTGCAAATCCCCAGGTCTAGGGGTTCAATACCAACAGGAAATAGTACCATTGTCCTTATCAGCAGGCTTCCTGCCTTTTTTGCAGAAGTCTTGGTTCCCACCGCCACTTTCTCTAGCTGCCATTAACACCTATCCTGAACCCATGCAATCAGTGACCACAACTTGCACAAAACCTTATGTCTCCCATTGCTTCTGTCCATCTGCATTCCTACTGTTGGGTCAAAGACACCACCACAGCCACAACCTCCTAACTCTTTCTCTCCCTTTGCCTTTTCCAATCCATTCCCCAACTGACTGTCCCAAAGGGAAATCTGATGCATGACTTCTGCTTATAACCCTTCCATGACTCCCATTGCTCTTCAGTCAAAGCCTTAACTCCTCAATTCCTCAGTGTGGCCACCAGGTTCCATGTGCTCTGTGCCTGCCTCATCGGCTTTGTTTTGTAATGTACATCCCCCACCCACCGACTCCAACCAATAGCAGTTCCTAGAAGGGACACTGGGCGATGTCACTCCTGAGAATACATGTGGCATGGGGAACAGCACTTCCTTGGCACTTTAGCATCTCCTGCTAAGTGTGGGAGGAACCCAACACTCCTGACAGAGCTCTCCTTGGCCTGTCCATGGGCACTCCCATGACCCACTTCTGTGTAGGCCCAGGGGGCTGAACATCAAAGCCAATGGTGGCTCACACAGTGAAATTTGGGGGGTCCAATTAGTAGAAGATTCCCTGGTGTTTCTTCTTTTGCAAACGTGACACTGAAGGCAGTAGTTTCTGGAGGGCGTATGCAGTTCTCCTTGAAGTGCATCGCTTGGACTCCCTGCAAAACTGCTTTATTGACCTACATTTTGGTTCTTATGTTTCCTCGTCATTGCGTGACATTTTAGGCCAGTCCCAAGAGGGATTGGTTGAGGATGTTGATAGCTACAGTGATTGGTGCCCTGTCAAGGACCTCTGATGTCAGGAACAGAAAGAGCTATGATTCTTACACACTCTTATTTTGTTTCTTATATTATGGAACCAGTGACTGAGTCAGGTGATTGATTGTGTTTTCCTCTTTGCTCTGGCCACCAAGAAGTTCAAAAACAAATCTTTGGCCAGCTTCTCACAATTGCCAGCATAGGTGTTATGTCTCTTCTCCTTTCTTTTTGCCTAGCTTTTTCAAAACTAGTTCATTAAAAAAAACCTTTTTTCTTCTATAATGTATGAATATAAATAGCTTTCAATTTTTTCTGGGATAAAGGAAGGCATAGATAAATAAATGTGCAAGCGTGCCCAGCTGGCGTGGCTCAGGGGCTGAGCATCGACCTATGAATTAGGAGGTCACAGTTTGATTCCCAGTTAGTGCACACGCCTGGATTACAGGCTCCATCCCCAGTGTGGGGCGTGGAGGCAGCTGATCAATGATTCTCTCTCATCATTGATGTTTCTATCTCTCTCTCCCTCTCCCTTACTCTCTGGATAAATAAAAACATTTAAATAAATAAATGCGCAAACGTGAGGTATCATTATATAATTCCTCCAATGTTCACCCCTGAGAGTGAGCGAGCATCCACCACATGCCCTGCCCTGGGCTACATCATCCAATTCACTTTCTGACATTTAAAGAAATGAAAGTGAGGCTCAAAGAGGTTGGGTAGCTTGCCCAGAGTCGCAGACCAGCAATGGGCAGACTCACGTTTTAATGTCAGCTCTGCTTTTCAAAGACTGTGCTTTGAACTACTACCTTCCAACTCCTCCACTGGAGTCCTGGCTGACTCAGTTACTCAGCTCCTTGTCTGCCTCTCACACCCACCTATTCCAGGAGTGCTCATGGCTTGTCGCGTTTTCCTGGCATGCAGCACCGTGTCTGGGATATGGAAGAAGTCCAACAAATATTTGTTGAGTGGGCATGAGCTTGGGTGTGGTGAGTATTTTATTTCTAAAAGTGGGATAAATAATTCCACTAAACAATTCAAGCATTTGAAAATTCCATTTAACTGAATCTTTTTAGTATATAATGAACCTGGACGGTTTTGCGGATGAGAGAGAAACTTCCCAACCATCTGAGTGAGACATTGTGACCTTTAAGACAGTGGGAGGTGTTAGTTAACCTGTTTAATCCTGCTCCACCCTGTCTACAACAGGAAATAGTACCATTTCAGGGAAAGGACTACAGTTGTAACTACAGTTCACAACACTACCACAGCACAAACAGATGCTTGAAAAGCAGACGCTAGTTGAATACATCAACTTTTGTTTAACCGAAGAGGCTCTCTGTAAAAGAATCTTTCTTTTGCTTTGCAGCATGTTTTTGTTGTTTTTTGTTTAGTTTTATTTAAGGTGGGTTTGGAGTACAAAGTCTATGAAGACTGATTGTAAACCTCGGCAGTGCTGACTCTGAGCTCTTGAATTACACATGTAAAATAATATGCAAGAAATGATTTAACCTTGAGCAAATCACATACCAAATCCTGGATTCCCAGAGGACTGGGCACTTTTCCCCCATCCATGACACCTGCACAGGCCAACCACCAATGCAGGCAGCTGGCAGGCCAAGACTGAAAGGAGAGAAGTCACACTTAGCATATATAGTGAGGAGGGATTGCCATGCCGGGGCCTGTTCCCATTTCTTTGAGAACCTGCCACCAGGCAGACTGCAGCTCAGCTGGGAGGATTCTGAGCCCAGCAGGGACCTGCCTGTCCTGATGAGACACCTGGAATCATGTAGGTTACCTCTGAGCCCGACACCGGGCTCTGGATGTTCAAGATAACACCGTGTACATGTTCCAGGGGCTGTGGATGCTGCTGCCCCAGTAAAGCAAGCATGCCACGCGCACACAGACAACTGCAGCCCTCACAGGCCAGCCCACAGCCCTTCTCTCAGGGTGCAAGCCCTCACCAGAGGCCAGAATCTACTGCTAAAACTCACAGGCAGGGGGAGTCAGGCCTCCCACTCCCTGTTCTCAGCGAGCGCTTGCTCCTTCTTGTTCCCATGGCCGAGCTTTCCTGCTGTTACAAACACGGCCAAAACTAAGGTGTATTCAGAAAGAAGCACTGGAGCCAAGTATCACATATTTTAAATCATGAAAGGAGAGTAGATGATTAGGAAGAGATTAAACATGAGCGAAAACTAAAGAAGACGAATGACCTAGGCATTAAAAATGAGTTAGAATTCGAATAAATAGAAGATATTGAAAATTTTTACCTTCAAAGGTAAGACAAAAGAAAGGAGATTTAAAACGAAAAAGACTGCCAGTCAGTGACTCACAAATGTAAAAGATGGTAAGCAAAGGAGATGAGAGGATAAGATAAATGGTTTAAAACTAAGAGATGATAAATGAACAATGTAAGAGTAAGTGATGGGTTTTAAGGATTAAGAAAAGGAGTTAACAGAAAAGGTAAAAAATAAATTTAAGAAATGAGGGAAAACTTTTTTAATCAAGATTTTATTCTAGAATACCTTTTGACTTACAGAAAAGCTGAAAAAGTAGTAGCAACAATTCCTATATACCATTCACCAGCTTCCCCTCATGCTAACATCTTATGTAAATTAAGTTTGCCCCGATGGTGTGGTCAGTTGGTTGAATATCAGCCCATGCACCAAAGGGTCAGCCAGAGCACATGCCCAGATTTCGGGCTTGATTCCCAATAGGGGGCATGTAGGAGGCATCTGGGATTTTTTTCTCTCCTTTCCTTTCTCTCTCTAAAATCAATAAAAACTTTTTTTTAAAAGAAACCAATGTTGGGACATTGTTATTAACTAAACACCATACTTTATTTAGATTTCTCTAGTTCTTACACTAATGTCCTTTTTCTGTTGCAGGATTCCATACTGCATGTAAAAGAGAATAATTTTTAAAGAAAAGAAAAGAAAATATTGTAAAATTACCCAGATACATATAAAAAAGAAAAATGGAAGGATAGAAACAAGATGACAACCAGTGGAAAAGGACAGAAAACACAGGAGTAGTCCTGGGTGAATGTAGATACCTGATAAATGACACACTGGTGTGGCAGATCCGTGGGGGAAAGAAAGGTTATTTGATAAATAGTGCTGAAGAATTGGTTATCCATTTGATAGGGTAGGAGAACTAGAACTCTGCCTTATACCATACACCAAAATCAATTCCAGATGAATTAAAAATTTTAGAAGAATATATAGGACAATATGTTTACAACCTCGGGGCAGAAAGAATTTATTAAATAAGATTTTTTAAAGCCAAAACCATAAAGGAAAGAAATGATGCATTTGACTACATTAATGGTAAAATCTTCTATTCATCAAAAGCGCCAATAAATGAGAAGACATACCACAAATCAGTAGGAAATACTGTTGCCACACATTTATAAAAATAATTAGAACCTAGACTGGTTTCTTTTAGTTCTTAAAAGTCAGGAAGAAAAAGAGACAACTCAATAGAAAAGTAAAATGAGAAGACATTTCACAGATGATGAAACACAAGAGGCCACTTGAGAGAAGACCCTCAACCTTGTCAGCAGTCAGAGAAAAGCAAGCTGAAAAGGGCTGGGATACCATTTTATCCCACCAGGCTGGCAAATCAGTTCAACAGTCTGGCCTCTCGGAGGTTGGCGAGGACGAAGCAATAGGAACACCTATGCATTGCTGATGAACAAATAAATCAATGCAACCATTCGGGCAACCAATTAAACATCACTTCATCCAGGGGTTCTCAACCAATCAGGGGTGATTATGCCCCCAGAGGATATTTGGTCACGTCTGGAAGCATACGGTTTCCTTTTTTTTTTTTAAGTTTTTTTTTTAATTTTTTTTTTTTCGTATGAGACAAAAAGAGAAAGAGAGAGGAAGAGAGAAACATCGATGTGAGAGCAAGATATTAATCAGCTGCCTCCTGCATGCCCCCTACCACAGACTGAGATTGCAACCTATGCTGCTCACTAGGAATTGAACCCACAACCTGGGCATGTGTCCTGACTGGGAATCGAACCAGGAACCTTTTGGTGTACAGGATGTTGCCTAACCACCTGAAACATACCAGCCAGGGTAACATCCTAGTTTCTTACATATGCTTGTTGGTTGGGAGAGGTGCTACTGGCACCTTACAGGTAGGGGCCAAGGATGCTGCTAGACAGCCTACAATGCACAGGACAGTTTTCACCACAAAGAATTATTCATGTCCAGTGCCACTGTGCGAAAGTTCAAATAATTTGATCTCATCAGGCTGACTACTCTCAGACCCAGCAGGTCTACTCTCAGGAATAGTTCCCTGACTGGTCTTTTCCAATGCTTTCCTGACAAAAGTTAAGAAGTGTGTTTATATTTAGGACTAAATCCTAGACTTCCCCCTGGAGAGGCTGATTCAAGAGGCTCAGGGCGAGACCCGGCAATGGAGATTTTTAAACCAATGCTCCGGTGATTGGTCCCACCTGGGAAGTTTGGGAACTGTCCTGGGTGCTCAAGCGCACCAGGAGAAGACCCAGGAGTGCTTCAGAGTGAAAAACGGAGAGAACCCAAATGTCCCTCGATGGAGGCATGCATGCAATAACTGTGGTCTATTCCTACAACAGAATGTCACATTTCATTGACTTTTAAGATGCCACTGAGTGTCAGGTCATTAATTTATGAACCACTAAGAGAGAAAGAGGCTGCCAATTAGCCTATGACACAGTGCTTTCTGATACTTAACCTGTTAATTTAGGGTTATTTTAAAATCTCTTAGATTTATTTAGACATTTTATCATGTGTCATGATGCTCTGTTCTCACAGAGCCTTTCCATATAGACAACAGGCATGGAGAGTTATTCTGTTTCAAGGCCAAACTGCAGCATAATGCTTTTGAAGACCTTTAAACTCCCGTTAAACTCATTCACATGAGATGGACAATGCACAAAGCCCCAGAAGTGACGCCACCTGAGGAGCATGTCCACGTGCACTGGACGGGTGAGCAGTAATGACAACTGCAGCCTGCCCTGCCAGGCAGACAGTGACAGCCAGGTGCCAGAGGTCACAAAGCACAGCCCAATTCCAGGGGTGCTAACCTATGGGCAGACGTGAGCACCTTAGAGTTGGGGAAACCAGATGTGACAGCATGAAATGAAAGAATCTCCAAACCAGAATATTTCATTTTAAAAGCAAGAGAAGACATGAAGTAGGATCCTATTTGTATAAAGTTCAAAAACATGCGAAACTAAACTATGTATTGTTAGTGCCATGTGAGGTGGTCTCAAAGATGAGCAAGACAAAGAAAACCAAATTCAGGATGATGTCATCTGGGGGGTGAAGGGGATGCAATCAGGAGATGCACATAAGAAAATTCCAGGAGTTCATGATGTTCTGTCTCTCAAGTTCAAGTTTGAGGCACAGGCCTCTGGCACAAAATTTAAGGGTGTGGACAAAACACTCCAGGAGCAAGATAATAATATTTGTTACATTTTGTAATGGGATACAAAAATATCCATGATGAACCAACTATCAAATTTTTATACGAGGACAGGAATTGACCCTGCACTTCCATGATCTTACCTCCCATCATTCTCTAATCCCAGCCCAGGATCAAATTAAACTTTATTAACAAAAACAGACAAGCAGTCCACGGACAATAACTTGTCCACCTGATTTTTTAAAATAGCGCACTAAAGTTTACTTGTATTCTTTAAAGTGTATGTAAGATCATAAACATACACACATCTGCACTTACACACATACGCAAGGACACTATTTTAAAAAAATATCTGACAGGGAAAACCAGTGAGAAGAACACGCGTCACAGCACTGGGCTGGGCGGTCACTGCAGCAGCCACGCCCCGGCTGGAAGGAACATGCTGCTAGGCCTTGTCGGCCGTTACAGGGCTTCGTCCGACTGCAAACTCCCAACGGGTGGTGGTTCCACCCAAGCCCCTGCAGCCTGGCCGAGAGTCTTCTCAGTCAGCCTCCCGGTGAGCAGGGCTCTGCATTTTAGAAGCCTCTTCACCATCCACATTTGAATTCAATCTTTATCACACTGCTGTGGGTCACGTCAAGAATCCCCACTCTCCAGACAGAGAAACTGCGTCTCCGAGAGGGAGACTGACCCGCCAAAAATGGCAGTGAAACCACTCGTGTATGCTGGTTTCAAATCCATCCAGCACCCATTCCATCCTATGGAAGTGACTGGTGGCCTTTGGGCATGAAGACGCATCTGACCTGGTTTACTATTAAATCAGAAAGGGGGGTGGCAACAGGAAGCAAAGGGGGTTCCAATGAACCTCTTTGGGCTGGGAACACGGAAAGCCTGTTCCCACAGTGCTGCAGGCAGTATAGCCCCGGCCGTGCACCAGAGGGTGGGCGGCAACAGCTGTGTCTAATTGGCTCCCACCCCTCCCTGCCAGGAGCCCCCATGGGCTGCAGCCAGATTCTCTTCCCTGGCAAACAGCTGTCCAGGGAGCCAAGAGCCTTTTTGGGAAGCAGCACTTAACTCTTTATGGTCACCGGGAGGCCATCTGCAAGGCGACCACTCGAACTCACTGATGGATGAGCAATTTCACAGCTGAGAAGAGCGCGTGTCATTTTCCCGAAAAGCACCCAGTTTACTCCCAGACTGATCACGCAGTCACGGGAGGCTGGCTCCTCGGCATGGCCTCAAGAACCTCAGGGCTGAGAGGGCCCTGGAGAGACGCTTGTCAGTGTCCTAGGGTGACTCTAACCCCAAACTGGGAGGCTTAGAACAGCCCAAGTGTGCTCTCTTGTAGTTTGGAGGCCAGAATTCGGGGTATCAGCAGGGCCAGGCTCCCTCTGGGACTTGGCGGGATGTGCCCTGGCCCCTTCTAGCTTCTAGGGATGCTGCACCCCTCTATCTCTGCCTCTATGGTCACATGGTACTCTCCTGTTATATCTGTCTCTGTGTCTGAAAACCTCCTCTTAGAAGGACACCAGCCATACTGGATGAAGGTCCCACCCTCCTCTAGTATGACAGCATTTTAACTCAACTGCTTGTGTTTGCAGCAGCCCCATTCCCACACAAGGTCGTGTTCTGGGGGCTAGAACTTGGACATACCCTTTTGGGGAACCCTATTTAAACCACAGCAGGACCACCTGTCAAAGAGAAGCTGCCACTGAAGGGAAGTGTGAACAGCACAGGTGAGCCTGAACCCCGGTGCTAAACTAAGCCCTGGATCTGGCTCCCACTCAACTCTCCAGCCTCACCTCCATCTCTCTCCCGTGCTCCACCTACAGGTACATGTGCTCCTTCTGCCTTGAATGCATGGCCATCCCCTTGTCATCCACTGTCCTACTTTGCTGTCAGGTCGTACTAGTACACGGAAGCCTTCCCTGATCCCCTGGCTAGCTCAGGTGCCCTGCTCCCTGCCCCACAATCAGTGCTCCCCTGTTCTAGTTTGCACAGCATCCCGGACACCCGCTTTGCAGCTCTCATCACTGGTATGACTGGCTGTTCTGTCCGTCTCCCCAACAGCCTGGAGGTTCCGTGAGGATGGAGGTCTTGAATGTCTACTCATCCCTGAATCCCTCACACCCACGAGGGAAGTATGCACTCAAAAATATTTTTGGTGAATGGACAGATCGGGGAGTGGCTCTTGAAGAGCCATTTAGCAACTCAAAGGTTATGCTGTGGGAAAAGCCATAGTTCCCTGAAGGCCCCAGAGCTGGTTTGTAGCGTAAGCAAAAGTGGAGAAGGGCTCGGGAGCCCTGGCCCCTTGGTCAGGAAAGGTTTAGGAAAATGATTTAATCCAAAGAGCCTATTCCCACAGTGAGACCCGGAGGCTGGGTAATTCCTCCCTGGACTGCATTCTCCTCTTTGCAGTGTGAGAAATTAGATCCAGCTGCCTCCCAGCGCTGTTACAAGGAAGACCCCGCCCTCTGACAGGCCCCAGGTGCTAAACCCATACTGGGGTAGGGGAGGAAGGGGTCTCTTCAACAGCCTTGGGATGACTGAACCCAATTAAGAACCAGGAATTTGGGGAAATATTCTCCCTGCTAGGGGCTCGGCTTCCCATTCATAACATTTCTAGGTCAGCAGTTTCCTGAGTTTCAGAGGAGAGTCTCAAGAGGCCCCAGGGATGGGAGGAGGGAAGACCCCAGGGATGGGAGGAGGGAAGGTCCTAGAGATGGGAGGAGGGAAGACCCCAGGGATGGGAGGAGGGAAGGTCCTAGAGATGGGAGGAGGGAAGGTCCCAGAGATAGGAGGAGGGAAGACCCCCGGGGTGGGAGGAGGGGAGGCCCCAGGGATGGGAGGAGGGAAGGCCCCCAGGGTGGGAGGGCAGCCCCTGCTGCCCATAACCCAGACGGCTCCACTTTTACCTGCTGGTACCCAGACTGGGAGTATATGTAAGATTTCTTCCCGAAGAAAGAGATTTTTACTGAAGAGTAATAATGATCAACCTTTAAAACTCCTGACTAGAAAAAAAGTTCCTGACTTGAGTTTTATGGGCCAGAAAATTTACTAAATAGGGGAAATGCCTCGAGTTGGCAATGTTTTTTCCAAGCAAGGACACTGCATGAAATGCAATCATCATCTATAATTACCCATCATTTCACTTTACAAAGGACATTTAACACCAAAAGATTGGAAGAGTGTTATTGCAAACTAAAGGCTTGTTAGGTTCACTAACATACTTCATGGAAACAGTACTGTGTTTCTTGTTGGTTTTTTGTTTTGTTTTGTTTTTTAATCTGGCTGGAAGCCGGTTAAAAACATCACCATGTCGCCACACGGGTCTCTGTGTCATAATCCCATGGGAGCTTGTTCAAAGCCTGGAGTCTGGGCCCAGCCATCAATGGGGCATTGGGAATCCCAGCTTCAAACCCCAGCTCTGTAACTCTGAGCAAGTCCCTTCTACTCTCTGGCCTCAGTTTCCCCATCTGTATGAGGGGTTGGACTCAATGATATGAGGCCCTACCTATTCTAATCTCTATGATTCTAGAACAGAGCTTAAAAATTGGGAGCCCCAAAACCCAATACAACCCACACATGTTTGGGATTAATACCACCTCACACAATGTTTAAAGATTTGTGGTTAGGTGTTGACATTTATAACTTGGAGAGGTTTCTTATAAAAGTCATGATCTTCAACTTTTGAAAAATTCCAAGGTCTAGCAGCCCCGGTCCCTCCAAGGAGGGGTGCACTCACAGAGAAGGACACAGCTCCACTGAAGGCTTCCTGCCAACACTGCACAGCCTCAGTCTAACCGAGAGGAAACACCAGAAAATCCAAATGAGGGCTATTCGGTAACGTAGCTGGTCCCCACTCATCAAAGATGTCAATGTCACAAACAACCAGGCTGAGAGGCCACTCAAGTTTGACACACTGCCACATGTAATATGCGATCTTGGGGGTGCAATGCCAAAAATTTTTTGCTATCCAGGACCCTATTAGAACACTTGCTGATTAAAGACTTGATTCATGGTCAAGTTTACTGAATCTTGTAACTCTGTTGTTACGTAAGGAAGTATGCAACCTAGTCTCAAATGGTTCATAAAATTAAGAGAGAATTCGGGGTGAGAAAGCAAAAATATATCAGTTAAAAACAGACAGGTCTAAGTAAAGGGGGTACAGGAGTCCTTTTGTGTTTTCTTTCAACTTTTCTGTAAATTTGAAATATTGCAAAATAAAAACTTAAAAGTAAAGATCATCATAGAATTGAGCGATTCTCAAACGTTCGCCTTAGAATCCCCTGCAGGGCTGGTAAAACTGGGGCGCTGGACCCTCCCAGAGCTTCTGAGACAGTAGGTCTGGAAGGAAGAAGGCAGGTATGTGAGTCTCTAGCAAGCTTTCCAAGGTGATGCTGCCGCTGTGGGTCCAGGAAACACTTTGTGAAGCCCTGGTCCAACCCGATTTAAACTGTGGAAGTGACCACCAACAGAACTAGATACAGAAAGCACTTTGTAAAAGCAGGACTGGGAGAGGGATGGCATGTGGGACCGTGGTTTTCATTATGAAAGTTCTGTATCATTCTGTTTGCTTCTGGGTATATATATTGATGCCTCAAAGCATCTAGATCAGCATCTGCCTGGCAAGTAGTGGATGGTCAGTGCATGTCAGGGACCTGCTGGGACCTGGGTTTCCAAAACACAGCGCCAATGACAGGCAGTAAGATGCTTCCTGCGTTTGCTGGGGGTGGAGGGGATGGAAAGGTGGGGAGCAGCATTCTTGGGGAGGAAAGTTCTCTGGATTGCTCCTGTTTTTCCCTTGGAATTGCCGCCACTGGATCAGGTCAGACACAATCTTCTCCATCTCTTTCCTGATCCCGAGGTGAGAACGTGGTTTTCAAGCAGCAAATTTTGGTCAAGACAGGCTCCTCCTCCCCCTCTTCCAGCAGGTAATGAACCTTGGCCTCAAGGCTCATTAAACTCCATTATATAATCACCCCCATACCGAGGCTCTTTATAACCCTCCCTGTGGCTGGTTTCTTGGGAGTAGGCAGTTTGGCTTCATTGGTCTTTATTGCTACCTGCTGCTGCCTCCTCCCCCAAATCAGGTCCCCAGGCCACCAGGCCAGGCCCTGGGCAGGACAGCTGTCTGTTGCCTGGTTCCAGGACAAAGAACAGGAGCTGCTTGGAGAAGAGATGGGGAGAGGGCAGAGTTAGATGGGGGAGGGAGGGCATGCCGCCTTCTAAGACACCTCCAGAAGGGCAGTATTTCATGAGACAGGGGCGTCGGACAGAACACCAGCTGGTATCATTAGGTCCAAGATAGGGACGTCCAGGGACCATCAGTCACTTGTTCCCTCTCGTGGCTGCTGCCCTGAGTGCTGGACCCCCACAGGCAGCTCATAAAGCAGCACACAGAAAACTGCAGGGGGGAAAGTACCCTGTCATCCTTCATCCCCAGGACGGAGGAGATGCAGAAGCTGGAGCTGAATTCTTGCAGCTGCCTGTCCCTCACCCCCGCCCCCAGGGATGGCCACCCCTAGGACCAGGGATGCTCTGAACATGGACTCTGAGTCCCGGGCAGTACTGACTGGGAAGCCAGTGCAGGCACTGCTCTCAGAGGCAGCCTCGAGGCCAGGCTGTTCTCCCAGCTGCCAAGTGAGACAACCTGAACAAGGCCCCTACCTAAGAGCAAGCAAACTTCTGTGAGGGCGGCTTTGCCATCTCATTCCTCAGGACATGGTGGGGTGGCGGGTTCGAATGAGTGCAAACTCCACTTCCTTCCCGACTTGGTGACCTTGGGTCAGTTCCATAAACTCAGCCCATTTCCTTGTCTATGAAATGGGGTATGAAGAGCACCTACCTTATGGAGGAGTGGGAAGCTTAAGTGAAATAACAGGTATAAATTGCTTTAGCCAACTTAGGGGTACCTGGAATCTTATCAACACACAATAAATGCCAGTGGCTATTTACTATCACCACTGTCATCACTGTCACACACTATCCCAGCGCACAACATCCAGCAATGCTCCCAATGCCCCCTTTATTGAAACTTGGTGATCGAAGCCCCAGCCCTGTGCTAGGAAACTTACATGCATCCCTCCTTCTGTCCTCACTCTGCGTCCCTGCAGGTAGAGATGGGCTCAGGAGCTCCGTGACTTGCCCAGTGACACCTCAGCAACCACTGAGTTGCTGTCAAGCCGAAATCACTTCCACCCGCTGGCAGTGAGTGAGTGACTGCCTCCATCCAGGGGGCATTTTTTTCATTTTGAAGAAGCCTCTTTACAGGGGTTACAGAGGCTGCCTGACAAGGCAGCTGGCATCAGAGAGACCCTTCAAGGAGTCACTGGCAAACAACTTATTGGACCAAAACGAAGAGGGCATCCAATCAGATGGTCCTCAGGCAGCGGGGCGGGCAAGAAGGCAACACCGAGGAAATACAGCGAAGACAGGGAGCCGTGTCCACCACCCTCTGCTTCTCTGGGGCGCCGTTCCCTCCTGAGTTAGCACCTTCCACAGAGCACAGTGGAAGCCCATCTCTCGTGTTTTGTGCGTGGCTAACCCTGGACAGATCCCTCCATACTTGGGGGCTCCAGCCACTCCCTCCCTCCCCAGCTGGTCATCCCAGACCAGGCAAGTAGGACAAGCCCCAAGGAGGTGAAGTCCTCACAGCCCATCCGAGGTGGCTCGGCATCCTGAGGGCCCGAGGCTGGGCCACTCTTTGGCCTCACGCTTTCTCCCAGCATTAGGGTCAGGGGTAACAAGATGGCATGTCACCTCCCCTCACACTGAGGCCACAGCCAGAGCTAACAATGACAAATGGGAAGGCAGACTCAGCCTGGCAGGGACGCCACGCCAGGGGCTCTATTGCCTGGCACGGTGTGTGGGGGGCAGTGGAGGGGGAGGGCACTAGAGGCAGGAAGCTCTCTTCTGAAACTCAGAGTGGTGGGAGAATGGGGCGATTACAAGCCCGGCAGCTGGTTCTCCCAACAGCCCGGCCAGCCCTCTACACCAGCTTCCGAAATGAGTTAGGAGGTGCCCGGGAGAAGCTCTGAAATAGACGCTCATGGAGTCTTTCATCATCCAGTTGGGGAAACTGAGACCCGGAGAGATGGAGACAGGAACTCACGGCAGGAAAGAGACGGAATCTGAACAGGCTAGAATGGAGCCTGAGTTCAAAACCTACCACACATTTCTGAAACCTAAAACACCATTCACCTTCTGAGCCTCAGTTTCCTTATCTGTAAAATGGGAATAACAATGCCTGTCTCAGAGTGTGGTCAGCCTTAACGATGACAAGGCAGGGACAATGCCACACAGGCATTTGGTGGCAGCACAGAGACTCCGAGAGAGAGCTTCCCACATCCCGACGTGGAGCCTGTGCCACCAGCTGCCTCATTCTGTCATTTGTTAGGGTCAACCCAAACAGGGCTGGTCCACAGGGTCCAGCTATTATTTGGTTACACACTCATTCTCCAAGGGAGGCGCGATGCTCTTGTCCTCCTCTCAGAGACCCAGGGACCTCCCTATGCACAGGGACAAGCCGCTCCGCTCCTCTCCGTGGAGACCAGGGCAGGTGCGAATGTTGGGAGCTGTGGTGCACTCGGCCCCGGTTTCCTCCTCTAGAATCCTCTCTTTGGCAGGAGGAGGGATCTAAATGTGCAAGTCCATGGTTTGGTTTTGTTTTAAACAAGCTATAGATGTTTCTGCTCTGGCCAGAACTAAAGAACAAGCTGTGGCCAACCCCTCCGAGGTGGGGCTAGAGAAAAGAGCTAATACATATCCTAACAGTTGCCAATTATGAAGCACTTACTGTGCAGACAGCTCGACATACACGAACTTATCAGTTCATCACAAACATCTATGAGATGACTCTACTGTGATTCCCATTTTACAGAGGAGGCGGCTGAATCTCAGTGAGGCTCTTCAATTGGCTCATGGTCAGGCACAGGGCTCAAAAGTAACCAAGGTGGGACTGGAACCCAGGCACTTCCCCCCAGGGCTAGGACAGCCTGCCTCCTGCCACTGTCGTCACTCATCTGCTGTCATGACACCTTTTCCTCGCCCGGGCCCACTGAGCCACCCTCTGACGGCCACATGCTGCCACGCAGCCCTGTCACGGGACAGGTCTGGTCTCTGACAGTGATCCCTGCTGACTAGTTGGCAATTGGCTTTCTGGTGCTGACATGGGCCGGGAGTGCTGTTGTGGTTTGCTCTGTTCAGGGCCTGGAGCCCCTGCACCTCAACAAGCCAGGCTCTGGACCTTCCACTCGGGCCTCCTGCTCCTGAGCGGATGCAGGCTCCACATCAGTAGACTGCAAACTGAGTTCGCCCTCACTCCTCCCGAGTTCCCAGGAAATAAAAGATCTTGTGTTGGCCCTGGATGGTGTGTTCAGTGGTTAGAATGCCAGCCTGCATGCCCAAGGGCGGCCTGTTCAATTCCAGTCAAGGACATGTACCTGAGTCATGGGTTCGCTCCTGGGCCACGGGTGTGTGTGCGAGGCAACCAATCAATGTGCCTCGCCCACATCAATATTTCTCTCTCTCCCTCTCCCTCTTCTTTGTTCTGTCCACCACCTCCCTCCCTCCCTTCCACTCTCTAAAAAGCATGGGGAGAATATCCCCAGGTGAGGGTTAGCAACAGCAACAGGAAGATCTTGTCTTGGCCAGAAGACTAGTTGGGCTCTTCTCAGGGGCTCCCCTCTGAAAATGGCGGTGCCTTTCTGCAAAACGGGCCTCTGTACGGAGAAGATTAAGTGCCTTCTAAGACCTCAGCCCTTGATCGCAAGAAAGTTCCATTTCCGCTCTGAGTAATAACTTTATCTGCAGCAGACTCCACGGGAGCAGAATGTAAACCACGTTGGGCCATGCTCAGCCCAGTGTGAACCCAAATACATCTTGGCGAGGGAAAGGTGCTGACCTGTGTGTGGGAGGGTGAAATAACAAAATGTAATCACAGCAGCCTTATCCACACAGAAAGAGAAAAAGGCTGGGACCCACAGCTGAGAAACAGGAGAGAGAAAGCTAACATTTCCATCCTTGAAACCCTGTTATTCCTACACACCTGCAGGGCCAATGGCAACAGCCAGTAGACCTGGAGCGCCCGTGACACCCCTTCCCTGGAATCCATTCAAAGAGGCGTGTGTGGCGCAGGTAGGAGGTGGCAGGCAGATGCAGATGAGGCGTATTCGGCGAACATTTAAAGAGCATTTTCACCAAAGAAAAGGAACACGGAGCAAGCGTGCACCTGGCAGAGAGCACAGCCCTGGGGCAGGGACTTACTTGAGGAGAAGTTGGCCTCGGTGTGGACTGGAGGGGTGGAGGGCAGGAAGGGCCCTTGTCCCACGAAGAAGGAGCGGAGGGAGCGCTCGCACAGGAGCGGGGAGCGCTGCTGAGCTGGGATGTTCTCACAGCTGCCCACGCTGCTGTGGATCTTGAGGTTCAAGGGCTTGCTTTTCTTCTTGGCTCTGGAAGGGAGACAGAGAGAGGGGAGTGTATGCATACACACACAAAATGAGAGCGCCAATCTCCTTAGCAAGGTGCCCAATACCCACTCCTTCCTTAATGGGGTCCTGTGGCCCTCCCCACCCCCGTTTTTCACCTCCAACCTTTTGCTTATGCTGTCCCCAATGCCAGGAATACCCTCCCCTTCTTTGCCTGGTTAATCCCCACCTGTCTTTTTATTATTATTATTAAATTGATTGGGATGACATTGGTCAACATGAACATACAGGTTTCGTGTGTGGGTTTCTATGTTACAAGATCTGTATGTGGTATCGTGTACCCACCATCCAAAGTCAGATCTTCTCCTGTCACCTCATATTAGGACCCTCTTCTCCCCTAACCCCCTTCCCTCTGGCTACCACCACACTGCTGTTTGTGTTCTTAAGATTCGGTTTTATATCCCACATATGAGTAAAATCATATGGTTCTTAGTTTTTTCTGACTTATTTCACTTAGCATAACGCTCTCGAGGTCCATCCATTTGGTGCAAACGGCACTATTTCATCCTTTCTTATGGCTGAGTAGCATTCCCTTGTGTACATGGATAAAGATGTGGTCACTATGCCCACTGGTTCTTTATGACTTGTCTCTGGGTCCTCCCCTCCAGGAAGCCTTCCCCGACACCCCAATGCCTCAGCAGGGCTGAGTGTCCCCCTCTAAGAAGCCCCAGCTTGGGTTGGCTGTTCCTCCTCAATCCTCCTAAAACAGTTTGTATATAATATTTCTGTGGCTATACTTTCCTATTTCCCAAATTCGTTCTTTCAGTTTTTATCATCCAAGTGGACTGTGAGTCTTTGAGGGCAATGATTCTGCATTGTTCATTTCTCTGTCCTTGGCAAGGATAGCACAGAACCTGCACACAGTAGGTGCTCACTGAATGCTTACTCGGTAACTAACATGGATTAGGACTCTGGCACTTACCACGCTGCATTCTAATAGTCTTCCACACGCAACTGCCGGCTCCTTGAGGGCAGGAACCTGTGGATTTCGTTGTTGGATCTCCCAGATCCATGCTTGGCACCCGCTGCATAGAGTGAACCTCCCCAGCTGGTTTGGAAACATGTCCCACTTACAAAGAGCTTAGGTGACCAGTTTATAAGCATTTGGTTTAAAATGGCATCCAAAGCTAACCTCACTGCTCTTCCCCCACCTCTCCACAACACCCCATTCAGGTCTGGCCAGGAGTTGGGTGCCCTCTTGTGGCCAAAGTGAACCCTGCTTGCAAATTTCCAAGTTCTGGATGGAGGGCCCAGGAAAGTGTGTTCATAGAAGACTGGAGGTCTCCCATTTGAGCAGCCTGCCCAGGCGGCTGCTGCTCCTCTGCTGTACAGAGCTGAGGGGTGCCCAGAGTCACCCCTCACAGGGCCTGTGGTCAGCCCTGCGTGTCATCTCCCCAGGGGCCTGTGGCCAGGCCGAGGACATGCCTCCCGCTGCAGCAGCACCTGTTAGTGGCTCTCCCTGCCCATGGCGGAGAAGAGAAGGAAACAGGGAAGGGGTGACACTCATTCCACACGAGTGTCCAGTGGTGCAGTGTCATTTAAGAGTGAAACTCTCAGGCCATGGGGTCAGGGAGACCAGGGCTCGGGTCCTGACCGTGACCTCAGAAGAGTGCTCTCACCTCTGTGCCTGTTTCCTCACCTGGACAGTGAGAAAATAACAGTGCCTACCTACGGAGGATGTCCTGACAATTCTACGCAATCATGCGCCTGGCACAGGGCCCACCACAGAACAAGGGTTCAGGTCACCCACCGTTAGCGTCACCATGACCAGGTTAAATTCGGTGTCTATAGCATGGGAAGAACCTCTAAGAAGCCAGAAATTGAAGCCAGGCTGTGTTTTTCACCTGAAACATCCACCAACTCTCAACTCACTCCCTCTGGCAAATGAAAAGGGTGCATTCAAACCCTTTAGCCAGAGTTACTGTTGTCATCTCCAAACCACAGGTGGGAACCTTGAGGACCACCAAGTGACGAGGCCAGATCCTTGTACAACAAGCACGTCAAACTCAAAGGCTCACATGGGCCAAATAAATGAGGCATGTGGCCTGAGGGCCACCAGTCTGACATGCTTGTTGTACAAGGAGAACCAGGTCTAATCCAGCACAAGTTTAACAGTAGCTTAATGAGAGTCGAATTGCCTTAAACAGATGGGGCAGAGAAGAGTATGTATAAACAAATGATAGTTGGACAAATGGATGGATTAAAAAGATGAATAAATAGATGGATGGGGGCAGATGGGTAGATGGATGAATAGAAGGATGGATGGAGGTAAGAATGGATAGATGGGTGGATGGATGGAAGGATGAGGAGGAGGAAAGGAGAGGATGGGGAGGGAAGAAGGGAGGAAAGAGGAAGAGAACATGGAAGGATGAAAATGGAAAGAGTAAATGAATAAAGGAAGGAGAGGATGGGAGGAAGGCAGGAAGAAAGCATAGGATCCCTGAGGACAGACACAGCTTATTTTTCTTTTTCTAACCCCTGGCCACCCCCTGCCTAGGTCTCTGGCTGGCTCTGCACACAGAAGGCTCTAGCTCAGTACATACTGGCCAGTTGCCTCTCAGCGCCCTCACCACAAAGAACACCGAGGGACCTCCCCATCTGGTGTTTCGTCGCTGCCCCATTTCCTGCTTCAAGGGTCTGTTGAGCCTTGGGATGAGCAGAGCCACCAGCTCACATGGCCTCTTCACGCTCAGCTTCCTTGAGTGTGGGGTTGTGTCCTCTTGAACTCAAGAGCCATAACCCGGCCAAGTCCCTCAGCATCTCATTAGCAGAGTCTGGAGTGTCTGGCCCGGCCAGTTGGGAGGAAATGACAGGGCTGAGAACGGGCAAGGTCCTTGCAGGCGTGGTGGGAGGACAGGCATGAGCTCACATTCTCCCACACCACCCTGGGCAGCACTACGCGCTAATCCGTTTATTGGGACACAACCATTTCCCCAAACTGGAACAAATGCCCGCTGGTCTCCCACGTGCTCAGTGAGCTGTCCAACCTCTCTATCCGGCCCTTTAAGTCCTTTGCAGGTGGCCTGGTCTGATGACCTACTAGGAGGCCTCCAGGAGAGGCCCTCTTCGAAACCAAAGAATAGCACCAGTTCTTGGGTGAGAAGGGAGGGGCAGGGTACCTATGGACCCTCAATTCAGGTGCTCAGATTCCAGGCAAGGGGGAGGCTTGAAAAAACAGGGGCCTGCCTGGCTGGTGTGGCTCAGTGGCTGAGCATTGACCTATGAACCAGGAGGTCCTGGTTCGATTCTCAGCCAGGACACATGCCTGGGTTGTGGGCTCAATCCCCAGTAGGGGGAGTACAGGAGGCAGCCAATCAATGATTCTTTCTCATCATTGCTGTGTCTATCTCTCCCTCTCCCTTTCTCTCTGAAATCAATAAAAAAAAATATATTTAAAGGAAGAAAAACCAAGGGCCTGGTAAGGACATTTCATGAGAGGCCATTCTATTCCTTGGCCACAGGTGGCCACCCTCACTTCTGGCTTGAACACACCACAAGCGTGGCATTAATAAGCGAGGGCCCTGGTGAGTAAGGAGCACAAGGACTCCTTCAAAATGCAGAGGCGGGAGCTCACGGTGTGAGCTGTCTTCTTTCCCCAGGTGTGAAGGAGCATGCCATGCTTTTAGATGACACATGAATGATATTTTTGTATTTTAATAGTCAAAATTTGAAAAATAAGCTTTCATACCATATCAAATTATTTCCTGGCATACAGCTTTAAATAAAACCCACTAAGAAGAAGAAAAAGAGGAAGAGTATGAGGACAAGGAGAAGAGAAAATGAAAGGAGGAGATGAAAAAGAAGAAAGGAGTAGGAAGAGATGATGATTGAAAAAATGTTAGGTAAATTCATGGTTCAAATCCCGGTATAGGTCCCACCAGAATGCCCTGTCCCCGAGCTACCCTTCCACCCAAACTGGACCCAGACCCTTCTCTTTTCTGACTTTGCCTGACCATGGAACAAGTCACCCGAAGTAACCCTCAAATCCTACTTCCCAAAGCCTAATTCACCCCAAGAATGGACATCCCTGCCACCTGGTATCTTTTTCCACATCCTAACCCCACTCTCTTGGGGTTGGTTGGGTCTTATCATAGCACCTCTATGGTTCTTCAAGTTCTGACCACACTTTCGAAGGACACATATGTTTTTTCTGATTATGTGATAACTGTGGCCTTGACCACCTGTCTGGAAGTGCAGGAGGGCAGGGATCATGTGTGACTTGGTTTTTGTGGATCCCCAGGGCCCAGCACAGACCCTAGCACATCCGTAAGGAGAGCTCCTTTAACTAAATGAATTCAAGAACGTCCTTGTGCTTCCAATGCACCATCCCATAAAAGCTGGTGGGCTCCTTGTGGAAGTGAGTTGGAGGGGCGGCCCTCCAGTGGATCCCCTTTGCCTGGATGCTAAGAACAGGCCAGGCTGGCCCCCCACCCTTACTATTCATTTTAATAGGAAGTGTTTGCTGCAGAGAGTGCCTGGGGAGGGAGAAGGGTGGTAATGAACCTGCAGGGAGGGTAAGGGCCTACACTAGCCCACCTGGAGGGTGATTTCAGCACTCAGGACTGCTGACATCAGCAATGAGATCGGGCAGGCTGAATGGGCAGGAGTCAAGCGCTATGCTCCAGATATGCTATCTCATTTGGGAGAGGAACAATTATGACCTCCATTTCATAATGAAGGTGGCTGGGGTTTTCAACCCCAGATCACACCCAGATCATAACTCCATAAAGACTTGGAGGGTGGGCACAGATTTCACTGACATCCTATCTAATAAAGAGGGAATATGCTAATTGACCCTCACATGGCCGCAAATATGGCAGCACCCATAGCCAATAAGGAGGGAATATGCTAATTGACTGCCCTGTTCTCAAAGATGGCGGCACCCACAGCCACAAGATGGCAGCGCCCAGTCCCCTCAGCCCTGCTGGGGCAGAAGGCACGTGGCCTGGCCACTCTGCATGCCTGCCTCCAGAGTCTCCCAGTCCTCTCAGCAGCCCAGGGCCGGCCTGAGGCACAGGTAAGCCTCAGATAGTAACTGCCCAGCCAACACCTGAGGCGCAGGCAAGCCTCAAATGTTGAGTACCCAGCCAGCCACCCAGGGCAGCCCGAGGCTCAGGTAACCAGGGCCGGCTGAGGCTTGCACTCCCGGCAGTGGCAGCAACAGAGGTGTGATGGGTTATTGCCTTCCCCTAATTGCTGGGACCTCTCCCGCCCCTGAGGGCACCTGGATTGTGAGAGGGGGCAAGATGGGCTGAGCCCCCCCCCCACCGCTCCAGTGCACGAATTTTCATGCACTGGGCCTCTAGTATATATACAACTATCCTATCTAATAAAATAGTAATATGCAAATTTTACCGTACCTTCGCCACACCCACAGGCCACGCCCACAGCCATGCCCATCAGCCAATTAGGAACAAATTATGCAAATAAACCCCAACCAAGATGGCTGCTGCCACTGAGAGCAGGAGGAAGGCTTGGGTTTCCCTGGCAACAGAGGAAGCCAAGCTTTCTGCCTCCCTAGGCCTCCATTCAATGTTACAAAGTTTCAATTATAAAAGACAGAAATGGCGGCAGTCACTGAGCTGGAGAGAACAGAGGCTTGGGTTTCCCTGGCAATGGAGAAAGCCAAGCTTTCAGTCTGCCATTGCTGGCCTAGGCCTCCACTCTAGGCTACAATGTTTCAAACAGAAATGGCAGCTGCCCTGGAGTGAGCAGAAGGCTTGGCTCTACTCCAGGCTACAAAGTTTCAATTGTAGAAATAGATTAATCCCGGATCCCAGGGCCTCCACTTAGATTGCTGTGGAGCGTGGCCAGCCTGCAAACCTCCACAGGCCCCTCGCCCAGGCTGCTCCTCACCCCAAGGAAACCCCCACCCTGATCCAGGACACTCTTCAGGGCAAATCAGCTGGCCCCCACCCATGTACCAGGCCTCTATTCTACTAATAAAAGAGTAATTTGCAGATTGACCATCACTCCAACACACAAGAGGGCTGCCTCCATGTGGTCAAAGATCCTGCCCCCATGTGGACACAAGATGGCCACCACAAGATGGCCAGCAGGGGAGGGCTGTTGAAGGTTCCAGGCCTGCAAGGGAGGGCAGTTGTGGGCAAGCAGGCCAGCAGGGGAGGGCAGTTGGGAGGGACCAGACTGCAAAGGAGGGCAGTTGGGGGCGATCAAGCCTGCAGGGGAGGGCAGTTAGGGGTGACCAGGCTGGCAGAGGAGGGAAGTTGGGGGCAAATATGCTGGCAGGGGAACAGTTAAACATCAATTAGGCTGGCAGGGTGGTGGTTAGTGGGTGATCAGGCTGGCAGGCAGAAGTGGTTAGGGGCAATCAAGGAGGCAGGCAGGTGAGCAGTTTGGAGCCAGCAGTCCTAGATTGTGAGAAGGATGTCCGACTGCCCAGGATCGGGCCTAGATGGGCAGTTGGACATCCCTCGAGGGGTCCCAGATTGGAGAGGTTGCAGGCTGGGCTAAGGGACATCCCCTGCCTCCTGTGCACGAATTTTGTGCACCAGGCCTCTAGTATGTATGTGTGTGTGTATATATATATATATATATAACTATACATAACCAGAGGCCTGGTGAATGAAAATTCATGCACTGGAGTGGGGTTGGGGGTCCCCTCAGCCCATCCTGCCCCCTCTCACAGTCTGGGAGCCCTCAGGGGCAGGAGGTGTCCCGGCGATCAGGGGAAGGCAACGCCCCATCACACCTCTGCTGCTGCCACTGCTGACAGTGCAAGCCTCTGGTTACCTGAGGCTCAGGCAGCCCTGGGCGGCTGGCTGGGTAGCAGACATCTGAAGCTTGCCTGTGCCTTGGGCCAGCCCTAGGAGGCTAGGGGGCTGAGCACTGCCAACATGTGGCTGTGTGCCTCACCAACTTTGAGGGTGTGGCAGTCAATTAGCATATTCCTTTCTTATTGGCTGTGGGCACTGCCATCTTTGCAATGGCATGAGGGTCAATTGGCATATTCCCTCTTTATTAGATAGGACTGATTTCAGAGAGGGAGAGGAGAAGAGAGGGAGAGATAGAAAAAAACAGCAATGATGAGAGAGAACCACTGATTGGCTGCCTCCTGCATGGCCCTATTGAGGATTGAACTTGCAACTGAGCATGTGTCCTGACTGGTTCAACCACTGAACCTGTTCTTAGTCACTGCATTAATTCCACTGTAGGAGCTCATCACACACACGCCCATTGTACAGCCGTGCTTGCACAGACCCAGAGCTGTCTAGGCCATCAGTTTCAGGATTAGCTAGGGAGAACCAATCTTTCACTCACAGCCTGGGCATCTTGCCAGAAGACTGGTCTTGGCCAGTTCTTGACCTGGACATGGACAATGCTGCCTTTGCCCCATGGAATAATCCAGAATCCACGGCCCCCTCTCCAGGCAAACACCACGGTCGGCCGGCACAGCCTCCCCCACCCCTCTGAGCTCACCCAGACAGCCTGGGCTCTGCCTCCCAGGCCTGCTCTGCCCTGGCGTCCAGGCCCGCTGATTTTCCTGCCTCCCTGTGATTAGCGACTAATCTTATTTTTTTGTTCCCTGACCCATAAATCAGTTACAGACCAAATATTTACACAGGCCATCATTTCCGACTAAACCAAGGCGCACGACAGCCCTCATTATTAAAAAGGATGACTGATTTGGGGCAGAGATTTCACGGCATGTGGCTGGATTTTTCTTTTAGGTTTCCTTCCCCATCCCCTTGACCAAAGAAAAAACCAAAGTCCAAGAAAAACTGGTTCCGAGATCTGCTCTCACTGCCTCCATGGGGCCAGTGGGACATGGTTAGACCCCAAAGCGCTGGCCTGCGCTGGCTTCTCCCCCTTCTCTGGCCTCCCCCTGAGCAGGGAGCCATTTGACTTTCAGACATCCCCTAAACCAGGAGCCCTAAAGAAGAAGGGGGAGGGGCCAGGAGGGGAAAACTGGACAGCACCATTACTCTCAGCCCAGGGCACCCAAGGGGACCGAGGGAAGCCATGTGTTGAGTTGGTAAGATCACCCGGTGGGGCAGCTGGAGACTCTGTCATTTCTTAGCAAGTCACCTTGGGTTATGAGGCTGATCTTTCCTCTGGTCAAGTGTAGGGATTTGCTGGGTGGTCTCTGTCCCTTTCTGCCCCCTGTATCTTGGTTCTAATTATAAAACAGCTGCCATTCATTGAGCCCTCACTACGTGGCAGGCCTTGTGCTAAGCATTCTACAGGCATTAATTCATTCTGTCCTTTGTTGTTGTTAATCCTCACCTGAGGATATGTTTCCATTATTTTTAGAGAAAATGGAAGGGAGGGGAGAAACGGGGGGGGGGGGGGGGGGCAGAGAAGCATCGATACGAGAAAGACAGCTGATTGGTTGCCTTCCCCATGTGCCCTGACCAGGGCCAGGGATTGAGCCTGCAACCGAGATATGTGCCTTCAACTGGAATGAAACCTCAGTCCACAGGCCTATACTCTATCCACTAAGCCAAACTGGCCAGGGCTCATTCTGTTCTTTAAGATGGGCTTTGTCACCTCCAGATGAAGAAACAGAAGGTCAGTGACTTACCAGGACCTCAGAGCATATAAGGAACAGAGTGAGGATTTGAACTTGGCTGTTTGACCCCAACGCTCTTAGAGTTAAAATATTCTGCAGCCTCCCTAGGACCTGATTCTGCTGCTTGGCCCACTTCAGCAAAGAAGCACCCTCTCACGTGGTTTCCTACCACCCGAGGTCTCCATATGAAGGCATCCAGGATTGGCGGTTGTCTGCTTAGGTGGGAGCCAGCAAAGGGCTTTCCCTCTGCAGGGCAGCCAGAAATATTTTTTTCAGGCGAACTGAGATTTTGCCACTATTGAATATTTCACCAGAGCTGCTTTATGCTAGGAAAAAATGAATTGAGAGTGATTCCTTATGGACATGTCTAAAGAGGCTACATTTCAATCTAGCAATTCTATGAGAAACACACTGGAATGCGTCCATCACAGCCTGAGAGAAAGACAAGAGCATCTACCCACTGTGGAGGGCTTGGGAAGGACTCAGACTTAAGTTCCTGGGACTGGCTGGGCACCTGCCAGCCACCAATCCTCAGCTGCTCTTAGTGTCCTCACTTGTAAAATCTCACCCTAGAAGCTCCTCTGTCTTCACAGTGATGTCTCCCCCCTTCCTGCAGACCTATGGCATGACCTTGGGCAGGTCAGGCTCTGCCAGCTTGGAGTCCTCCCGTTTAGACAATGGGATCACCCCTCCAGACCTTCCGTGCACCCTGGCTTCTGTGAGGGCAAATGCATCAGCACTTGCTGAGCAGAGGGCACAGTAAAACTTCAGCTGGTGTCACCCCAGCAGCATGGCGTTTTCACTAAGTCACTCATGACTGTCTGACGGTGACTCTGGGAAGAGAGTCTGGAACTCTTATTTCCATGTGAGTGTGAAGAACTGTTGCCTGAAATCTGTCTGTATTGTTGCTTTTCCAGCCAAGCCCTTCAACCTGCTTTCAGCTTTTGCTGATGAGGGAAGAAAACTCACTGCCAATCAACACATTTAGTGTGATTTCATCTATATAAACATAAACATAAATATAAATATAAGAATGTAATTATGTATAAACACAGGTTGATGTTTGAATATATCTACTATATATCCCTCTGATATATTTAAGGTCACAGAAAAAGAATTGGAAAGGTTTCCACTGAGAAAGATAGTGAAAGTAAGGGGATGGGGGAAACCTCCAAATTTGACTACATGTATGAAATCTTTTGCAGTGATAATGCCTACCATGTCTGCAATGCATGTGTAATCTACACTAATAAAAGAGAAAGATGCAAACTGACCATATCTTCATGATGCTCACCAGCCAATCAGGAGTATGCAAATTCACCCAACAAAGATGGTGGGTTAATTTGCATACACAGGCGCCCAGTGGTGGGGGGGGAGGCAGGGTGCTTGGGTCATTGCCATGGTGACAACAAAGGCGTTTTTTTGCACTGCCCCAGCCACTCCGGGCCTCTGGCAGCGTGGGAAGGCAGAAAGGCAGCTCCTGGCCAGAGCAAAGGCTGTGCCGGCAGCCATGGTAAGGAAGGCCCATTCTGCACGAATCTTCGTGCACTGGATGTCTAGTTTGTAAGGAAGACAAAAGCAAGGCGGGCAGGAAGACCAAAAAGGAGGCTGTATATCAATAAAACTTTACTTTAAAAATAGGCAGTGGCCATGATTTTCTGACCATTAGTCTAAATATCAATTCCAATTGAACTAATGGCTGCCAGAGGGGAGGAGGGAAGGGATTGAGAAGTACAGACTAGTAGTTACAAAACTGTTCTAGGGATGTAAGGTCCAGCACAGGGAATAGAGTCAAGAGCATGTGATAGCTATGTACGGGTCTGCTGTGTGCCCAAAACTAGTACAAAGTAATTGAAAAATAAAATATCAGCTCTTGGATGTAGGGTCGTGGCAGTTTTGGTAACTACTATACCCCTGGTATCCAGGACACACCCTGGCACACAGTAGAAGCTCAAAAAACAGTTGTTGGAAGAATGAATAAAATCCAGCCTCTCTCTGTTCACCTGGAAAACTAACAATTCAACTTCTATCCTAAGCCCTTGGTGGGGAATGTGGCTGTTACTCCTTTAAGTGATTTGAACTAATTGTTGCCAGCATGCAGGTTAATGAAACTGACTGATCTTAAAAAAAAAAAAAAAAAAAAAAAAAACCCAAAACCTGAAATAAGCCAGTCGGAGAAAGATAAATATCACATGATCTCACTCATATGTGGGATATAATGATCAACATTAAAAAAAGTAGATCCAGAGACAAATGGCAAGGGAGGGCAGGGATTGGAGATCAACCAAAGGACTTGTATGCATGCATATATTAGCATACCAGTGGACACAGACACTGGGGCAGTGGGGGCTTTCGCTCGGGAGTGGGAGTAGCAGAGGGTGGGAGGGGTCAATCAGGGAAAAGGGAGACATATGTAATACTTTAAACAATAAAAAATTAAAATAAAACAAAATTTTTTAAAAACTGCCTAACTGGTGTAGCTCAGTGGTTGAGTGTAGACCCATGAACCAAGAGGTCACTGGTTTGATTCCTAGTCAACACACATGCCCAGGTTATGGGCTTGATCCCCAACAGGGGTCATGCAGAAGGCAGATGGTCGATGTTTCTCTCTCTATCCCTCTCACTTCCTCGCTCCCAAAAAATCAATAAAAACCATTTCTTAAAAAAATCAGTTCTCATTCTCACATCAAAAAGGCCTCACTCTGGGGAACTTTGCTGGCTTAGAAAACAGAGAAACAGGGCTGATGGCTTCTGCTCAGCATCGAGTGAGGTTTCTCAGCCCCTACCAGGCACAAAAGCCGGTCCGTGGTCCTGTGGGTTCCCAGATCTGCGGGCAGAGGCTCCCATTTCCAAGGAAACTGCATCTATAAATGCTATGTGGTGTTTTCCAACCGTAGGCAGACAGATTCTGATACAGAGGAAAAGTCTACAAACTTTTGCTCCAAAATAGAGAAAGGGTTTCAGGGGTAGCCTGACATGGTTGGGGGCAAGGCAGCAAAGGAGACTTTCAAAAGAATCAGGGATATATTTTTTTTAAATATATTTCTATTGATTTCAGAGAGGAAGGGAGAGAGAGGGAGAAACATCAATGATGAGAGAGAATCACTGATTGGCTGCCTCCTGCATGCTTCCCACTGGGGATTGAGTCTGCAACCCAGGCATGTGCCTTGAAGGGGAACTGAACCATAACCTCCTGGTTTGTAGATGGGCGCTCTATGTCTGAACCACAACGGCCAGGCCTGCCGGTGAATTTTTAAAGTAGGGGGAAACTGCTGCATTTTGGACACTTTGTTCCATGGAGCCCTGGACTCAAGAGCCACTGGCATTTCAACAGGCAGACCAGGGAGTAATGCCAAGTACAAACCGGTAAGCCTCTGGAGTCTGACTGTTGCTGACAAAAGACCGCAGCAATGGACTGAGTCCCGGCCCTCCCCTTGCTCCGCACCTGGGAAACTGGCTAAGAGGCTCCCTTCCTCCTCTGCCTAATATGCAAATGTACCTGTCCGTCAGCATAGGATGAATTATGCATCAGGTTGGGCAGGTTGACAGAGACAGGCAGCTGCCCACCAAAGGCCACTTGGGGTACAAACAGAGCCGTCACATCAAGATGTTGCGAAAGGCCCCTCTGCCCCCATCCTCCTCGACACAAATCTCTGGGCTGTGTGGCTGTCTCCATCCCTGTCCACAGCATCCATCCCAGCTTGCTTGTGGATGCAAATGCATCTAGAGGGATAGTATATGTCATGGGCCAAGCCGTGAGCTGCAAATTAAATCAAGGAGTGAAGTGAAAATCACAATAAGAGAAGTTTCACCATCTCTCAGGGACCTCCCGGTGCTGGGCACTGGGATATGCATCTCCCCAACATGACCTCCAATCTTCAGAGCCAATGTGGGCGGAGAGGATCATGTCCCCATTGAACAGAAGAGGAAACTGTGGCAGGGAGAGTGGAAGCTGCTCATCCCCAAGACCCACAGAGGTGGCTGGTTTAGGGTGTGTGCTCCTTCGCCTCTGCAGGTTGTCACTGACACAATCAGGCTGGCTGGGGCTCCACAGGAGGAGGTGACAAATGTGGAGGGTATGGAACAAAAAGACAACCAACCCAAAGACAAAATGGACAAAAGACTTGAATCAACATTTCTCCAAAGAAGATATACAAATGGCAGCCAACGGACACGTGGAAAGGTGCTCAACACCATTAGCAAAATGAAAAGTAAAACCACACTGAGATACTACCGTACACCACGAGGGTGGCTATGATTAAAAGAATGAAACATAAGTATTGATGTGGAGAAACAGGAATCCTCACACATTGCTGGTGGGAAGGAAAGTGGAGCAGCTGCTATGGAAAGAATGGGTGCCTCTTTAGAAAGTTAAACAATTACCACGTGGTACAGCAACACTGCTCCCAGATACATAGCTAACAGAATTAAACTCTCAAACAATTACACACGCATGCATGTTCAGGCAGTGCTATTCCCAATAGTTACAAGGTGGAAACAGCCCAAATGTCCATTCATGGATGGATGGATAAATTGTGGCAAATCCATACAATGGGATATTGTTCAATCTTAAAAGGAAGGAAACTTTGACACACGCTGCAGCCTGGATGAACATGAAGACATTATGCTGACTGGAAGAAGAAAGTCACATAAGGACAACTCTTACATGACTCCACTTACAGGAGGCACTCAGAACAGGCAGTCACAGAGAAGGGAGGCAGAAGGGCAGTTTCCAGGGCTGGGGGAGGGGGGATGGGGACTGAGCTTCAGGTCAGGGAGATGGAAAAAGTTCCAGAGCGGACAGCAGTCATGGCCACAGAATGTTAATATGCTTCAGGCATGAACGGCATATCTGAAAATGGGTCAAATAACCACCAAGATGAAATGGGGAGGAGGGCCCTGTGGGGGTAAAGAGGAGGGGAGGGGAGGGAGAGAGAAAGAGAGAGAGAGGGATATGGAGGGACTTGGAGAGGTAACTGCTTTTCTTTAACACTAAAGGGAAGGAGGTTTCCTGGGAGAAGGAAGCCGAGCTGGGGGGAGGAAGCTGGAGGGAGGAATTCACACAGTGAGAGAAGCCATCATCTAGCTCGTCTATTTTCCTCCCCATCCACCTTCTCCACAGCTGTCACACATCTTGTCTAGCTGTATGCTCTCCACCTGCTCAGACCCAATTTAATTGGAGGTTCAGGGCTCCCCAAGTGCCAGAGCAAATGCCAAGATGGTGACCACCAGCGAAGGAGCCGAGAACCCCGTTGGCTGAAGTGCAGCAAAGCACCGTCTGCCCTCTGGGGAGGCTGCCGGGCCACTGCCTGGGTTTCCTGGAGTCCCACTCCACACGGTCACCGGTCCCTGTGCTGTAAATGCAAGGAAACCAGTGACTGGGGAACCCTGACTGAGAGCGGACACTCGGAGGCACAGCGTGTGCCAGCTTTCAGAAACAATCAGGGCCCCGATCATCCTGGAATGCCTGAGCTGTGCCTACAGCAGAGTTCCGCAGCAGACACCAGGAGAAACGCAGACTGGAGTCAGACAAACCTGGAATGACTGCTCTGCACCTTGGATTTCACTCCTGTAAGAGGGGTGACCTCTTTCCTAGTGTGGCTGGAGGCAGTACCTGCAGTTCCTTTGGGTGTAGGCTCGGAATAGCAATGAAATTAGGAACCCAGCTCAACAGTGACTAGCAGCTCCATTTCAGGGAGATGGCCTAAACTCTTCAGTAAAGGGACCGGATGGAGGCAGGTGGTGCCATTCCCACAGGGACTCTTCTCACTCCGGTGCTCCCTGGGACTAGCTAGCATGTCCACTAATGAGAGAGTGCGGACACCCAAAGACAGCTGTGACCTCCCCTTGCCACGTCCAGGTGACACTGGACCCAGGAAGTCACCTCGCAGAGCCTCACCTGTAAAATGGGACTAGCTGTAATGCCCACCTCCCTGGGTTGCTGGGTTTCCTGAGATAACACATGTCACCTCATGACACACACGGGGCGTGACACAACATATGCACCAGGATAGGCAGATAAGGGGGTCCAGCTGCCCCAGGCGCCCAGGAGATTAAGCCAACTTCGATGCACCTTTAACCATTTTACAGGACATGGGGGGGGGGGTGGATCCACTAAAAAGCTCCCAGCACAGGCAGCAAGACACTGCTCTCCTTGTCCTCCTTGTCCAGGTGCAGGGAGCTTGTGAGTTCTTTCTCCCCAGACACCCACAGACTCAGGCTCTTTATGGTTCAAGTTCAATTTGGTTTTCTTGTAAAAGGACGTCCACATAGTTTTAAAGTGTGGCTACAGCCCAGGAAGGTCGGTGATGAAAAACAAAAGGCCCCCTCAGGAGGGCTGCAGGGGAGCTGGGAAGGTTCAGATTCTTCATCCGGGCGCTGGTTACACGGGTATGTTTCTCTGATAAAAACTCAAGGAGCTATATACACTTATGAAGGCACATTTTTGTGGACATGCATTAGATTTCAATAAAAAGAGTGTTAAGTCCCTTGTTATGGGTTGAGTTGTGTCCCCCCAAAGAAATGTTAAAGTCCTGACCCAGACCTAAGACGATGACTTTATTTAGAAACAGGGTCACTGAAGATGTAATTGGCTAAGTTTAGATGAGGTCACAATTGAGTAGATATGATTTGTGTCCATATAAAAAGAGAAACTTTGGGCACACAAGTGCATATAGGGCAGACGATGTGAGAGACGCAGGGGGGCACCACGTGCAGATGAAAGCAGAGGGGGAGGCGATGCTTCTACCAACCACGGAACGCCAAAGACGGCCAGCAAACCAGCAGAAGCTAGAGGAGAGGCCTGGAGCAGGCTTGCTCTGCAGGAAGCAGCCCGGCCGGCACCTTGGTTCTGGACGTGGAGCCTCCAGCAGCGGAAGAGTGTTCCTGTGGCCAAGCCATCCCATGTGCAGTGCTTTGCTAGGCAATGGCATCTCTGGGAACTAACACAGCCCCTTTGTTCCTCCCTCGATTTTCAGGGAGGCTCCAGAGGGGTCCCCACTGTTAACACTTTTTTTTTGGTTAATCCTCATCTGAGGATATTTTTCCATTGATTTTTAGAGAGAGTGGAAGGGAAGGGGAGAGGCACATCAATGTGAGAGACACACTGATTGGTTGCTTCCTGCACCAGCCCCAACCAGGGCCGGGGATCGAACCTCGAGCCTGCAACTAAGGTCTGTGCCCGCGACGGAATCAAACCCAGCACCCTTCAGGCCACTGAGCCAAACTGACCAGGGCTATTAACGGCTTCTTGTGTGTCCTCCCAGAGAATCTGTTCTAATCACGACATCTGTAATCCCTTCCTAGCTTTGTCCAAGGCTCAGCTGTGGGTGGTCAAATACCCAGACTCGGAGCTCCAGGCCCAGTTCTCAGAGCGAAGCCTGGTGGGACCTCTGGGAAGTCCCTCCACAGCTCACAGCAGCCCACACACCCACCCATCTGAGATCACAATTACTTCAACCTGGGGGAGCAAAAAGGATGCTCCGAGCAGCTCCCACGCACGAGCTTCAACACATACACAGCCCTGGCATCAAGATCCTCAGAGAGATCTTCCCGAATACATCCCCCCAAAAAGCCTCCAGAAATCTCGTATGTCCCCTCACTCACCTTGGTTTTCTCTAAGCACCACCTGACATTGTGTTATTTCATGTTTATGAATCCTCTGCATAGGCCATCAGTCTTATTGGCTGCCTCAGGCCCTTTGCACATACCGTTCCCTTGACCTGAATACTCTTTCTACAGAAACCCATACAGCTTGATCCATCATTTCATTCAGTTCTGTATTCCAATGTGTCCTCATAAGAGCAGCCTCTTGAACCACCTCATCTGAAAGGGCAGGACTCCCCCCCAGCTCGCTCTACCTCCTCTCCTTGGCTCTCATTTTCTCTGTGGCAGTTATCATCAGGTGAAGGGCCTTTGCATGTTCTGTTCTGCCTTTGGCTCAGCATCTAAGATGGGGTATACCATATGCTAGACATTTAACCAAAACTGTGAGCAAATGCAAGTCACAGCATGTAAAATGCCAGTCAGGCCCTGATCAGTTTGATTCAGTGGACAGAGCGTCAGCCTGTGGACCGATGGGTCCTGGGTTTGATTCTGGTCAAAGGCATGGACCTTGGTTGTAGGCCCAATCCCCAGGCTTGGTTGAGGCCCATGGTGGAAGCAACCGATTGATGTGTGTCTCTCACATTGATGTTTCTATCTTCCTCCCTCTTTCTCTTTTTCTTCTTCCTCTCTCTTTTTCTTTCTCCCCCCACTTCTTCATTCCCTTCCACTGTTTCTAAAAAGAAAAAATCAATGGAAGAAATACCCCAAGGATAAAAAATAAAATGCCAGTGATAATTATCACTACCCCATTACTGAGTATTGTCTGTGCATTCTCTCACTTAGTTCTCCCTTCAGGCCAGTAAAGTAGGGATTCTTGGGAGCTGAAGATGGCTGCTGATGGAAAGGCAGACTGCAAGATAGTGCGTGAGTGAGAGAACAAAAGGAGAGTGTGTGGTTGCATGGAGTGTGTTTATTTGTGAGTTGAGGGACAGCTATCCTCCAAGGAACTATGGGGGATTGCCAGACGGGGTTACCTTGACCGGGCAGCCTCCATGGCTGCTGAAATCCCTTCCGGAGAAATTGGCTCTGACTAGGAGACCACGCCATCTTGAAGGTGAGAGTGGATGTTATCGGAAGCCTAAAATTCCCATAAATCTACACCACCACCACCCAGCGAATAGCTGCAAACCCAGGAACACCAGACCCCAAGCAAGTGAATACATGGATTTGTAGGAACTCTGCACCTGCTCACGGAAAGATCAGATTTTGGCTAGGATAAGGTGAGGTCTGTGATCCAGGCAGGAGAGAGAAACACAAACAATAGGAGCTAGAGGATATTGGGAAGTCTGCACCCCCACCCACCCAAAAAAAAAATCTGGCTGTTGGGGCTAGCATGATCTGCAAATGAGGAAGGGGGTCTGCAGGGCCGCTAACAGAAAGGAACTCTAAAAAGAAACTCATAGCTGAACTGGGCACAAAAAGGCAGCCTAAAAATTTTAACAGTGTGCTGGCTGCTTAGACCCAAGAGGGAAAACAACTGGACAGACTGGAGAAACCAAGATGGCAGCATAGGTAAACACCTAAACTGCTGCCTCGCACAACAATTTCAAAACTACAACTAAAAGACAAAACAGACATCATACAGAACCACAGGAAGGCTGGCTGAGTGGAAATTCTACAACTAGAAGGGAAGAGAAAAGCACACTGAGACTCAGAAGAGCTATGGAAGGCCGAGGTATGGAGGCACACACACACCTGGAGAGGGCTAGCAATTGAGTGCACAGCTGGCTTTCTCAATCGGAGAGAGACAAAAGCTCCGACCTCTCTGAACTCCAGTTCCGGGCGAGATTCTGGGGACCCAGACTCACCCAGGGAGAAACTGAACTATCTGACAGTGGGTCAAACTCAAGGACAGCTTTCTCTCAGAGGTGCTTACAGTGATTACCGTGGGACACTGAGACCCAGGGGCCTCTTAGGGCAGGGCTGACAGAAAGCCATAGCTGTTTGCTCCGAGGCCCAGAGATCCTGTCCCTTAAAGCCACTGCTGGTTGCTCTGCCCTGCAACTCTGCCCCATCCAAGCTGAGCACAGAGGCTTTTGCATATGAATGTGCTCTTTGAATTCTAAACTTACCTAACAAACTGCAGCAGAGTCAGTGAGACCAAGAACATCCAAAAGAAGGCCCAAGGCCCCACAGCAGCTTACACTGCTTCAAAGCTGGGCCTCATCTGGGCCCCTCCAAAACCCAAACAAAGAAGAGGAATCTATAGATCTCTTCATAGCTTCTACTGGGTGGCCTTAGGCAGAGGCTAAATTAGCATCTCCTTGGAGATCCAAGAGCCAGTGTACCCAGGGGTGAGAGTGGGACCATCCAGATTACAAGTCGTCAGATCCATAAGGGACATACTCAGGGGCAGACTCAGTGAGCAGCAAAACCCCACCAAAGCAAGTCTTATCTCATAAGGGTGTCTCCAACACAGAAGTTCTCCCATCATATACACAGCTGATCCTCACAGCCAATTTGCCTGGAGGTCAGTTCCTCCCAGTGATACAATAAAGGCTTAACTACAACAAGACTGTGCACAAAGCCCACAAAGGGGTGCACCAAGAGTGTCCACCTCAGGTGATTGGGGAGGCTGAGCCACTAGGCCCTATAGGACACCTAGCACACAAAGCCACTCTTTCAACACAGGGAAACAGCCAAAATGCAGAGACAAAGAAACAGGTCACAAATGAAAGAAATGAAGGAAAGCAAATGACTGGATACAGAGTTCAAAAACAGTTATAAGATTTTTTCAAGAATTTCCTAAGAAAGGCTGATAAATTTAGCAAGACCCTTGAGGATACGAAAAAGGACCAACTACAAATTAAGCATACACTGACTGAAATAAAAAAATAATAATATACAGAGATCCAACAGCAGACTAGAGGATCGCAAGAATCAAGTCAAAGATTTGAAATACAAAGAAGAAAAAAATACCCAACTGGAAAAGCAAAAAGAAAAAAGAATCCAAAAATATGAAGATAGTGTAAGGAGCCTCTGGGACAACCTAAAGTGTACCAACATCTGAAGTATGAGGTGCCAGAAGAAGATAGAGAGCAAGATACTGAAAACCTATTTTAAAAAATAATGACTGAAAACTTCCCCCACCTGGTGAAAGAAATAGACTTACAAGTCCAGAAAGTGAACAGAACCCCAAAGGAAAGGAATCCAAAGATGACCACACCAAGACACATCATAATTAAAATGCCAAGAGCAAAAGACAAAGAGGGAGTATTAAAAGCAGCAAGAGTAAACATTTAGTTACTTACAAGGCAGTACCTATAGAATTGTCAGCTGATTTATCAACAGAAACTATGCAGGTCAGATGGGAGTGGCAAGAAATATTCAAAGTGATGAATAGCAAGAACCTACAACCAAGATGACTCTACCCAGCAAAGCTATCATTCAGAATTGAAGGTCAGATACAGAGCTTCACAGATAAGAAAAAGCTAAAGGAGTTCATCACCACCAAACCAGTATTACATGAAATGCTGAAAGGTATTCTTTAAGAAGAGGAAGAAGAAGAAAAACGTAAAGATAAAAATTATGAACAACAAATACATATATATCAACAAGTGAATCTAAAAATCAAGTGAATAAAAAATCTGATGAACAGAATAAACTGGGGAATATAATAGAATCAGGGGCATAGAAAGGGAGAGGACTGACAATTCTCAGGGGAAATGGGTGTGGGAAGAGACTCGACAAAAATCGTACACCTATGGATGAGGAAGGTGAGGGGGGTAAGGGCAGAGGGTGGGGTGAAAACGGGTGGAGGGGAGGTATGGGGGGGGAGGAACAATTGTAATAATCTGAACAATAAAGATTTGTTTAAAAAAAGAAAAGAAAAGACTGCACAGATTTGCGCACAGCACCAGAGTTCATGCTCTTACTCTGGCCCTTCCTTCCTTCCTTCCTTCCTTCCTTCCTTCCTTCCTTCCTTCCTTCCTTCTTCCTTCCCTCCCTCCCTCCCTCCCTTCCTTCCTTTTCCTTCCTTCCTTTTCCTTCTTAAAATCCTTCCTTTTGATTACTAAGCCCAATACACAGGCTCACCTAATTGGGGACACTCTAAGAGACTGCAGGGGAAAGTTGTTTTTGTGGAACCTGGGGATCAGGGCGGGAATAACGACCAGAGAACCAGCTCTGGGTGGCCCATCCCCCCAACCCGGTATTAAGTGCCACTAGGAAAACAAAATCTAAACACTAGCTAGAGACCCGGAGGTCCATCTAGAAACACTGCCACCCAGGGGTTGAATCACAAACTGACTCTTGTGTAAACACAAATAAAGGAGTATAAGAAACAAAGAAGTACTTCCTGCTTGAAAATCAGGACTGTGGCTTACAACACTGAGGAGCAGTGAAACACAGGGAACTGCAACACTGTCCGGACTGGGAAACAGGCGTGCCACACAGAACAGAAGAGGAAGTGAATGACCTTCACTACTGCACGTTTTTTTTTTTCATCTTTTACTTAAGAAACTTAATTTTTATCTTTTTTCCTAACTTGATTTTACCTTTTTAGTTATTACATTTTTATTTTTAATCAGTATTATTACTACTACTATTTTACCTTTTTAAAAAAGTGTCATTTAATTTTCTCTTTATTTTATTTTGGGGGTTAGTGTTCTACATTCTATTTTCATCTTTCCTTTAGCATCTTTCCTTTAGATAAGATAAGATAAAAAAGTAAAGTAGGGATTCTTATCCTCTCATCTTACAGATGGGGTACAGAGTGACCCACAAAAAGCCATACCGCTCCAGAGCGGTGGAGGAAAGATTTGGCCACAGCTATGTTAACTCCCAGAGCCTCCACTCGCCCTTCACCTTCTATGTGACAGTGACCGTCATGGTCCCCTTTGCCTCCCAGCCAGGGTCTGACCTCAGCATCATCGCAGTGAGGTCCTTAATGAAATGCAAAGTAAAGGCAGCCAACTGTAAGCATCAAATTGCCTTTCTTATTTATTCTTCTTGCACAGGACTGGCCTGCTTGTTATAAATAATAGTAATAAGTCAGTGAAAAATGATGCTGCCCCATGCTATGGAGATTCATGGAGATAGAATAAGCCTGCCGGGCTTTAATGGGCTTCCCGCCACTGGGTGTATTTAATAGGTGAGGACACTATTAACTGCACTGATGGAAACATTTATTCACAAGAAAGCCACAGAAGGAGGGGAACTGCTGTGTGGGAGCAAATGTCAGCACTACTCCAACGGCTGCAACGTCCTCTCGCGGGCTTTGTACAGCTCAGCGCCAGTGCCATGCAGGGCAACACTGAGGACCTGGTTCTGGGTAATAAAAAGGGTCTTTTGGTTTACCTCCATTTGCTTTTCAGCACCCCTGCCTCCCCCACTCCAGGACAAGTCCCCATCATCTCCCACCAGCTGACTGAGGAAAAACCTCTTAATGCTCCTGAAGGCTCACCAGTCCTCTTTCCGCACTATAGGAAACTTTTTAAAAGTTTAAAGCTGGTCACACCACATCTTTGCTTAAAACCCTTTAGAGGCTTCCCAGGGCTCATAAAATAAATATCAAATTCTTTAACATCACCTCTGATTGATACCTCTTCCCAAAGGATATATCCAATGGGACTTACGAAGGTTGCCTTATTTTTTTTTGGGGGGGGGGGGGGAAGGGGGAGGAAAAATGTACTGGTAGGTTTAATTCAATTAGGAATCTTGAGGTAAAATAATCCTGGATTGTCCAGCTAGGCCCTAAATCCAATGATAAGTGTCCTTATAAGAGAAAGGCAGCAGGAAAGGTCGACAGAAGAGAAGACACGGAAGGGGGGGGGGGGGAGGCCAGCTGAAGGTGGAAGCAGAGATTGGAGGGGATGCGATCACAAGCAAAAGAACACCTGGAGCCACCAGAAGCTGGAAGAGGCATGGAGGTACTCTCCCCTCACGCCTTGGGGGAGTGGGGGGCACAACAGCCCCTGCTGACACCTTACTCAGACGCCTGGCCTCCAGAACTGAGACAATAAATTTCTGCTGTTGCAAGTCAAGCCATCTGGAGTAATTTGAATGTGATCGGACCCCTCTCACTATCTCCTCCATCAGAATGCTCTTCCTCATTCGATGGAATACTACAAACATGTTTCTCTGCCCTGCCCACTCCAGAGCCTTGCACATGCTGTTGCCTTTGACTGCCCCCCAGTTAACTACTTCTATGCTTTCAGATAGCAATTCAATCATGACTCTCCTAAAGAGGTTTTTCTGGTATCAATGGTCACATGTGATTCTCCATTCCAGCCCCATCTCTCCTCGCTAGACTATCAGTTACCCCCTCCCCCCAAGGTGAGGGATTCAATGAGCTCCAATCCAAACCTGTCGTCTTCTGTCCCCAGGCACTCTTCTTCTGCCTGATATGTAATAGACACCCAAATATTTGATTGAATGTTGAAGGGAGGAGTAATTTAGAGAATCTCAAAAACAGGTTCTATAACCAAACATCAAATAGACCCATCAAACTAAAAGGGGGGAGTGTCTGTGGGTGAGCAGACAATTCAGGCTGACTCATTTTCCCAAAACCACATCAGAGTCTCCAGAAGCCATTTCCAAAGCCTGTGGATGGTGTCAAACTAGGACATCTTGTCCTCTAGACTCGCCCGTGTCGGCAGAACTAATTTCCTCATTAAAGGACCTAACTGGAATATTTCCAGAGACCAAGGCAAAGGCTCAGGTCACTTGCAAACAGGTTCCGTGCAACTCCTGGAGCTAGTGGCCAGCACACCATGGCCCCTGCAGAAGCTCCTTTCTGGTGATGGGTTGAGCTGGGAAGATCACCCAGAGCCACCATGACCCAGGCAGTGGGACCACTTGCAGGAGGGGAAGCCAGGCAGTTCTCCCCCAACTTGGGTGAATGGGTGAGGAAGGACCGGTTTCCAGCAACAGACCTGTTTCCTTCTCACTCTCTCCAAACTCCAGGTCATCTCTCCTTCCCCCACCCCCTCCCTACTCACCTGAAAAGGCAGCCCAGGAATGAAGGGGAACAGAAGGAAGCCAGGACCACACCAGGGTCAGGGGGAGAGCGAGCGAGATGGCTCTGGGCTTGAGTCACAATATCAGATCCACCACGTGCCAAACCGTGGGCAAGTTATTTAACCTCTCTCAGTCTCATGCTCTTGTCTATAGAGCAGGAATTAATTTGTCCCTTTGGCAAACAGTTACGGAGCACCTTAGCGTGCTGGGAGGCCGGGACTAGGGGGAGATGAGCAAGGCACCAAGGACACAGGATTTGAGGCAGCACTGATTTTCAGACCCTCGCCCAACCCCAAGAGGGAACGGCTCTTGAAATGCTGTTCTCCATGCCCCTCTCTAGCTTCTAGCCCCGCTGCCGGGTGCGGGGTCCAGAACCCCATTGAGGCCACTCCAAGGCCATGAACTCTAGGAGCCGAATGGGGAGAAAACCAGCCTTCACTTCATGACACTGATCCCAGGGCCACGATGAAAACAGCAGAAAAATTGCACCTTGAAGCTCTTAAAAGGCAATTCCATCTCCCACTGGAAAACCACTTGTATGTCCCAGGCTAGACTGAACTTATCAAACACACACAGCTACCCAGCAATCTTCCCAGAGAGCAGGATTAGAGGCCAAAGGAAATGAACGCTAACAGACCCCATAAATATCTGTCTCTTCCAGACTCGCTCTGCTGGGGTGCCCACCCGCTCCTGACCTGAAAGCTGTGCGCTCCAACCACATGGAGATTGCAGGCACCGAAATCACCCCGCTCCACAAGGAGTAAATAAAACAGGGAAATCAGCTAGTCTCTTTACTTTGGAAAGAAACTGTGCAGGAAGAGAGGGCAAAACAGCACATTCCTACCACCAGGATGTACTAACATACACAGAAGGCATGTGGACAATCTCCGGGTAAAAGCTGCATCTCATTTCAGGGCAGTATTTGACACCTGCACTGTCCCCATGCGATTCCAACAAAACCTATAACCTTCGGGATTATCTGAATTCCAGGAGGCCATTTGGCATTCATGGAGGGAGGCAATTCATAATCACTCCTCTGCTGTAAATGCCACCTGAGCAGCAAGTGCCCCTTTCATATCAATTGTGTTTAGTGAGGGAAACACACAGCTTTCCAAAGAGGCGCAGCCAGGAGGACCGCCTCCCACCACGGCCACCTCCAGCCTCGTGGGCCAGTGAGAAGCTGTGGACGGGAAAGGCGTGCTGGGTAAAGGGAAAAGAATCCGATTGTGGCTGGTCTCAGAGCACTTGCTGCTGGGCCTTTGTGCAGATCCCAGGAGATGATGCACCACAAGCCTTGGCTCCGAGGACGCTGCACGTGCAGCTGTTGACATTTCCCAGCAAGGAGAGGACCTGATCACCTGCACTGGTTTCCTTAGGCTGCTGGAACCACCCCCACAAACTGGGTGGCTTAAAACTAGTGTTTATTTTCTCACAACTAGAGGCTGAAAGTCTAAAATCAAGGTGTTGGCAGGTCCACACTCCCTCTTCCAGCTCTGGTGCTCCATGGTACTTCTTGCCTTGTCACTGCTCACTCTAATTTGTCTGTTTTCAGGTGGTCCTCTCTGTGTGACTCTGAGTGTCCTCTCTTCTTACAAGGACAGCAGGTTCTAGGTTTAGGGCCCACCATAACTCAGAATGGCGTCACTTCAATTCGATTACATCTGCAAGGACTTTTCTTCCAAATGAGGTCATGTTCTGAGGCTCTAGGTGGACATGACTTTGGAGGGACACTATTCACTCCCACTTGTTGCTCATGCTGGGACTGTTTTATTAGAAGCTACTACCTCTAAGTTTAAAGAATAGGTTAAGGTCAGAAGGAATCACGTGTCTGGCCTTTTCTTTAGTTAGTTGTCCTGCAACATTCCTTAAGGGCCTACTGAGTACCAGGCCCTGGGATAGATGTTGGGGCTGTGACTGTGAACTAGGGGCTGGGAGTTAGGTCCATAAAAGATGGCTTAATGACTGAAAGAGAGTCCTACAGACAGGCAGTCCTGGGGGTCCGAGAGTGGGTGAAAAGCTCGTGGACATATAATCTGGAAAGGTTCCCAGAGGAAGCCAGAACCAAATGAGGGAGCAGACTGGTCAGGCAAAGGACATTCCCAGAGAGGAGATGCACTTGCCTATTCTCAACCCACAATCCCATTTCACAGATGGGGAAACCAAGACTAAAGAATATCAGCCTTGTCTACTCACCCCAACCTTCTCCCAGCTATACAATAGGTCCACGTATATATTGAGGAACTATTAGGAGTTTGGAGTCACGGACACAGGACAATGTGGGTCAGTGGCAGGTGATCTGATGGGGTCCCAGGGGTCACCAAACAAAGATCCCTAACCCAGTTCTTATCCTGCTAATGTCAGGACCTAAGCTTGGTGGCAAACAGCTGCCTTTTGCTTCTGAGTAACAGTTTCCATCTGCTTCATTACCACCATTACCCAGACATCTCATTTCCAGCTAAGTGCTCTCATCCCTAATTGGTTCCTGATATACTGGGCTGTGACAGAGCACTCAGAACCACCAGGCCGGGCTGGGACCAGGGGCTGCCCTTGTCTCTGGAAATCTGGGAGGTGATGAGGTGGGAAGATTTAGGCTCTGGAATCCAGCAATCTGGAATTGATTCCCAGCATCTCCACCCACTGCTCTGAGCCTCAGTGTAATCATCTGTGAAGTGGGGCTGATGGCACCTGCCTCACAGAACTGTTAGGACAAAGGGAGGTGGTGACTGCAGTGTCTAAACTTCACTGAAGCCCTGCTGTGTGAAGAACATTAAGCTGAATGTTTAAATGAATTCCCTACTTGCAACTTCCCATCCTGTAAACCGCCGGCAGTAATCAACCCCATTTCACAGGTGGGAAAACTGAGGCTGACAGAGGTGAAATCACTTTCCCAAGCCACAGGCAGTGTTACCTCTTCTCTTACTGGTCATTCTGCATGAAAAACAGACTTTAAAGTAGTCCATCACGTGGGTAGAGAGACAGAAAGCAGGTTGGTGGTCGCATGAAGTGGGGATAAAAGCGGGGATTAACTGCAGACAGGCACAAAGGATCTTTTGGGGTGATGGACATATTCTAAAACTGGGGTGTGATGAAAGTTGCTCAATTCTATAAAATTAATAAAGTGCACCGAATTGTACTGACAATGAGTGAATTTTATCATATGTAAGTTAAAAAATAAGATTTTGCTTCAAAAAAGTGATTTGGTCAGTGGCATGGCTAAAAATATGAACTATATACATGGTAATAAATAGAAAAGATAAAGCAGATATGAAAACATATGTCCACATTGCCTAGCCAGTGTGGTTTAATAGTTGAGCATCGAATTATGAACCAGGAGGTCACAGTTTGATTCCTAGTCAGGGCACATGTTAGGGTTGCAGACTGGATTGTGCAGGAGGCAGCTGATCAACAATCCTCTCTCATCACTGATGTTTCCATATCCCTCTCCCTTTCCCTTGTTCCCTGAAATCCTCCTATATAATAGAGGTAACATGCAAATTGACCCTCACACCCTCACAAGATGGTTGCCTACGACTAGGCTGGCATGGGGGTTAGTGAGGGATGACCAAACAACTGAACAAGCAAGCTGTGTGGGGTGACTATGCCAGCAGGGTAGGGCAGTTGAGGGCAACCAGGCTAGCAGAGGGGGGCCGTAAGAGGCGACTAGGCCAGCTGAGGGGCCGTTAGGGATGACCAGGCTACTGGGGGAGTGCAGTTGGGGCAACGAGGCCAGCAGGAGGAGCAGTTGGGGGTGATTAGGCTGGCAGTGGGGGCAGTGAGGGACAACCAGGCAGGCAGGCCAGTGAGCAACTAGGAGCCAGTGGTCCAGGATTGCAGGCTGGGCTGAGGGGACCAGCCTCCACATGCACAAATTTTGTGCACGGGGACTCTAATCCTATCTAATAAAAGAGCAATATGCAAATTTGACCGTACCTCTGCCACACCCACAAGTCACACCCACAAGCCATGCCCACCAGCCAATCAGGAGCAGATTATGCAAATAAACCTCAACCAAGATGGCTGCCGCCACTGAGAGCAGGAAGAAGGCTTGGGTTTCCCCGGCAACAGAGGAAGCAAAGCTTTCAGCCTGCATTGCCTGCCTAGGCCTCCACTCAATGTTACAAAGTTTCAATTATAAAAGATACAGAAATGGCGGCAGCCACTGAGCTGGAGAGAACAGAGGCTTGGGTTTTCCGGGCAATAGAGGAAGTCAAGCTTTCCACCTGCCATTGCCAGTTCTAGGCCTCCACTCTAGCTACAAAGTTTCAAACAGAAATGGCTGCCGCCCTGGAGTGAGCAGAAGGCTTGGCTCCACTCCAGGCTACAAAGTTTCGATTATAGACATAGATTAATCTCTGATCCCAGGGCCTTCGCTTGGGTTGCTGGGGGGCTTGGCCGGCCTCCATAGGCCCCTCACCCAGGCTGCCTCTAACCTCAAGGGAACCCCCACCCTGATCTGGGACATTCTTCAGGGCAAACCAGCTGGCCACCACCCATGCACCAGGCCTCTACCCTATCTAATAAAAGAGTAATTTGCAGATTGACCATCATTCCAACACACAAGAGAGCTGCCCCCATGTGGACACAAGATGGCCACCACAAGACGGCCAGCATGGGAGGGCCATTGGGAAGTTCCAGGCCCTGCAAGGGAGGGCAGTTGTGGACAATCAGGCCAGCAGGGGAGGGCAGTTGGGAGGGACCAGGCCTGCAAAAGAGGGCAGTTGGGGGTGATCAAACCTGCAGGGGAGGGCAGTTAATGGTGACCAGGCCAGCAGAGGAGGAAAGTTGGGGGCAAACAGACTGGCAGGGGAGCAGTTAGACATCAATTAGGCTGGCAGGGTGGTGGTTAGGGGGTGATCAGGCTGGCAGGCAGAAGTAATTAGGGGCAATCAGGGAGGCAAGCAGGTGAGCAGTTTGGAGCCAGCAGTCCTGGATTGTGAGAAGGATGTCCGATTACAGGTTTAGGCCCAATCCTAGCAGTATCAGCCCTAAACAGGCAGTCGGACATCACTTGAGGGGTCCCAGATTGGAGAGGGTACAGGCTGGGCTAAGAGACATCCCCCAACCCCCGTGCACGAATTTCGTGCACCAGACCTCTAGTCAATAATAAAAATAAACAAGAAAATATAGGTCCATAAAAACTGGTATGTGAATGTCCATGCCAACATTATCCTTAACTGAGCACACCTGCAAAATCACTCTAAATCCAATGACTATTTTTTTTTTTTAGAGAAGGGAAAGAGTGATTGGAGAAGGCTGTATGATTGATGGGCTCATATGCCAATGAGCATCAAGGACTGCTAGCAACTTCCAGGAGCTCAGAGAGAGGCCTGGAATGGGATTCTCATTCAGAGCTTGCAAGAAGAACTGACCCTGAGGACACCTTGATTTTGAAATTCTGGCCTCCTGGACTACAAGACAATAAATGTCTATTATTCAAGCCACAGATGGGGTCATCTGTTACAGCAGCTCTGGGAGACAAATCAACTTCCAACCCCAGAAATGGCAGCTCTTCATCTTGATGTGATTTTTTTCCGAGAAAAAACTTTTGGGGGACGGTGGTCAGCAGGAATTGGAAGCGGGTCAGGAGGTGGCAGATTACAATATAGGCAGGACACTTGCGAGGGAGGAGCTACACCTGATGAATTTCACATAGTAACAAGCCCTGTGATTGGGAGTGGAGGATGTGATGGGGTTTATATGTGTGGGGCAGCCTCAGGCAAGACACCTAGAGCATTCTTTAAATCTTTGTGCTGGCTGAATTCAAGGCACCTGGAAAAACCAGATCTTGGAAAAACAGATTCACCAATGAGGCTGGATTTGTTATCAGCTTGGCTTAACTTGGCCTCAGGTGTCCAGGAGAGGGCCTTGATATGTAAATGCAGGCTTGCCCCGGGAATGGGGGAATGAATAGACCCTGGGTTCACAGAAATTCCTTTGATCCTAATGTTGGAGAAACCCCTTTGTATTGTGGAATATAAATAAACACAGCTTTGTGGGCTCAGCGTGTGTGCCTGATTCTCCATGAGAGCGAGAACAGATGCCCACCTAGCCCCAGCTTTTTAATCCTATTTCGGTGTCTTTCTCTTTTATTCTTCACTTTTTCTTCATCCCCAGCTCCTCCACTCAGAAACTGAACCCAGTCTCTCTCCATGCTGGACGTGGGAGAGAGAGAGAGGAAAAAACACCCTCGATAATAGGAGGAGCACCAGCCTGAGGGAGTCGAAGAAAGCTTGCTGGAGGAGGTGCCACCTGAGCTAAGTGTTCAAGAATAAATGGGGAAGAAGACAGGGGAAGAAAAAGGCAAGGAAGGGCAAAAGAAAAGCAACAAGGACAGGAGACACACATGGTTGGAGATTGCTGGGGAGGAATGTGGGAGGATGGGAGATGCAGATGGAGAAGCAGATGGGAGCCATCCCCAAACTCCCTACAGAGAGAAGCCAGATGAGAGCATTCATTCAGCCAACATGTACTGAGTCTCCACTGAGTGCCAGGCATCAGGCTGGTGGCCATGCATGAATGAGACAGCGTCCCACAGGAATCACTGAGGGTTTCTCAGCCTTGACAAAAGAAAACCCCCTGCATCTTGACATTTAGGTCAGACATTTGTTGTGAAGGCCTGTCCTCTTCATTGCAGGATATTAAGCAGCATCTCTGGTCTCTACCCAACAGATTCCAGTAGCAACCCCTCCTTTCCCAACTGTGACAACCAAACTTGACTCCAGGCATGGCCTAATGTCTCCTGGGGAGCAAAGTCACCCAAATTAAGAGCGACTTGCCTTTGGGGGAGGCAGCTATTAAATGTGCTTAACTCTGGGTCCACACCCAGTTCTCATCCTAAGAAAAAGGTCACAGAGTAAGTTTGCTTCTTCCTCTCCAGGGGATGGATCTGGAAAGGACCTTGGCATTTGAGAGGTATTTGAAAAATCACTGCAATATTGAATCCAAGCCCTGTATCTACGGAGAGACATGAGTGAATCAAACATAGTGAGGCCCGACAAGTAATGACACCATTTGAATATGGCCTCTTGCTCCGAACCATCAAACCATTGCTTTTGTTTTGTTTAAAGAAAAAAAATGACCAAGAGAAAAACTGGCAGGTGACATCAAAGGCCTTGAGGGCATCTGGATTTGATTATCTGCTTCTCATCTTTTATTTAACAAGGAAATGGGAAAGTTTCAGAGCATTCTGGGGGAAGGAAATAATGGAGCATTCAAATGCATGACAAAGTAGGAATTAGGGCTAAGCAGAAAGCTGGGTTGTGGGGTGGACTGTAGGGGAACCTGAGGTGTTTGCACCTCCCCACACTCCAGGTGGTCTTGGATGCTGGGGCAAAAGCACCTGATTTTGGGACTCAATGTGGACAGAGCAAGTGTTCTGTGTTGAAAAGCTTTGGAGTCCAGGTTCAAATCTCAGTCTGCCCCTGCAGGCTGTGGGGTGGGGCTCTGGGCATGTCCCATGGCCTTCGGGAGACTCAGATTCTTCATCTAAACCCTGAGAATAATCAGACCTGTGGTTGTAAGAATGCAAAGAGCTGTGTGAAGTATTAGCTCAGAGCCTAACAAACAATAGCATGGAATAGGTGGTAAGTCATGATTTTTAACAAATGCAAACTCAGACCCCTGCCTTCCTGCCTGGCACCATGTCATATCTGCTCACTCACCAAGCTTCATCCATGCCAACATTTTTTTCATGAGCACACTAACACTGTTTCTGCTTTTGGACCTGTGCACACGCTGTTCCTGTTCCCTCTGGACAAGACCGTCTTCACTCCGTTCTCCACTTGGCTAACGTCTACATACCCATTAGAGCTTGTCTTACATGTCACTGAATCAGAGACACTTTCTCTAACTGTCCAGTCTAAATAACATCCTCCCCACCTCATCCCTCACTGTGCCCTTTATTTGCCTTCCCCATTTTATATAACTAATTGAGTAGCTATCTGTTTAAAGAACATTGCTGCCTCTAAGTTCCAGGAGGTCTGGGATATGAGTTGGCTGACAAGCTTGCAATCAAATAAACAAAACCATTCCAGTTTCCTGAGTGCTATGAAAGAGAAAGAAACGCACAGGATGCTGAGATAGAGGATGACAGGGTGGTCAGGAAGGCCTCCCTGAGCAGCTGGAGCTCAGACTGGAAGGATTAGGAGGAGTCGGCCATGCAGAGAGTGGGAGTGGAAATGAGGAAGGCATTCCAGGGAGACAGAAGGCATGTGCAAAGGCCCTGAGGCAACGAGTGCTTGCATGCTCCGGGAACTCACTGAAGACCAGTGTGGTGGAGCTGTCTGGAGAAGGGCTTGGAGAAGGGAATCATGGTTGAGAGGCCAATGGAGATCCAGTGGGAACAGTCACATCAAGGGTGGATGGAGTCAAGCTAGATTTTCGTGGTGGGATTGATACTCCTTGCGGATTAGAGAAGTCTGGCCGTGAAGAGATCCATGGATCACACAGATCACAAACCGGATACTTTGGCGAGACCTCTGAATTCTTGGCAGGCTCTTTCTGAAACTCTCCACGGTTCTCTCTATCCATCACCTTAAGCTCTTGCGGAATGCCTTTTGCTACTTCCCATGATATTCAGAACCATGGGCAATCCTGTGGTGAGCAAGAAGGCCTGAGGGCCTGCCTGTGGCTGGCTGTGTGTCACCACGAGGAGTCAGCCTGGCGATATGGGGATCAGCGAGACACAAGTGACCACACCTTTCTCTGTTCCTCCCACAACCACCACTGCCTGGCGGAGCTGCGCCGAGCTCAGGGCCAGGATGTCTCTCCATGCAGCTACAGGGGAGCCAGCCAGGGCGGGAGGCACTCAGAGCCAGAGTTAAGTCAACCACCTCCAGCCTCCCAGGCCCCAGGCCCAGAAACGGGCTGCTGGGGGGGCTCGTGCCTGTCTCATCCCCATGTGGGCAGTGACCAGGCCTCCCCAGCCTTGTGCTCTTTAGCAGGAGGCAAGGTAGAAGCCCAAGGCACCAGCTGTATTTGTTCAGCAGCAAAAATCTCATCTCTACTAAAAAGACGCTCTTGCCCTCTTCTCCCGGAGCCTCTGCCTTGAGAGGTGATGGCGCCTCTTCCAGAGAAAAGATGCACCTGGAGCCAGAGTCTCAGGGCGGAGCTGGGAGGCGGGAGAGAGGGGGAGCCAGGAAGACCACAAAAACCCCATAAATACCACTGGCTGGAGGCAGATGAAGGGGCTGCTCCTTCCGGTCCAGAAAGCAGGAACACTCTCACCAGCTCCCTCCCAGCCTCACCCCTCCACCTGTGAAATGGAACAATGAGCTTGAACGGTCTGCTAGAGCGAGTGCTCACAGGAGCTGATGATAAACTGCTGTTTGTTAACGGAATTCACACAGCGCCCAGCATGTGGAGAGGAATTCGTCTCCAGGCTGCCTCTCAGGAAGGCAACATCAGCTCCAGAATGTCCAGCCTGCTAGCCCGCTGGGAAGGTTCTGGACTTGCCAGCCCCACAATCGCATGAGGCAATTTCTTAAAACAGAGATAGTTACAGCTATAGATATAGATACAAGAGAGAGAGCAAGATAAAGGTGATATTGATCTAGATATAAATGATATAAACATACATGACACAGATGAGACATAGACATAGGTAACAGATGATATTGCTATAGATAGAGATGGTGCAGAGAGACAGAGAGACAGACAGACAGACACAGCCTGCTGGCTGCTTCTCTGGGAACCCTGATACCACAGACTTGGGCATGTTAGCTATTACTCTCCCAAAACAACATTTCCCAGCCATGGAAGGGTTAAGAGCAGTGACTCAGGGACTAAAACAAGTCAGTATTGTTTCACTTACTTACATAGTGTGTTTGTCACACCAGCACCGGGTACCTTTATTTAAAATGGGGATAGGTGAGGACAGGAAGGGGCCGGAGGAGGACAAGGCACACCACAGTCACAGCCTTTGCCTCTCTTCCTTCCTCCCTCTGTGCGCCCTGAGGAGCAGGTACCAGCCTGAGGGATGAGGTGGGGCTGCATCCTGGCCAGACAACAGGTGCTGGGCACGGGCACAAACACAAGTCTCTCCGGAGGCTGACTCAACTTCGACTGCCTCGGCTCCCTGAAGGCCAGCAAACACTGCTTCTAGGTTGGAATTAAATGAGTTCAGCACAGAATTATTGAGCTGTTTGGGGGTTGAGAAGGCAAATCACTCCCCAATACTTTATTCCTTCCGCATTCGTTGAAGAGGTCAGAATGATTTGGAGGCAGGATGGGGAAAGCAGCAGCTCTTCATTATCAAAACCAGCTCTTTAAGTCTGTCTCCAAATGCCTATTACTGATGCAGAGGGACGATCGGATCTAAGGCTCCAATCTCACTGATTTATTATTCCTTTTGGAGCTGCAGGTGGAACTCTCTCACGAAGCTGCAAATTCTAACACCGCCCCGTCCTCTGAAGGAACTTTAACTAATTAAGTGAGACTTTTCCTTTACCCCAACCTGTGCCTTGCCTGCTGAATTGCATGAGGAGAGGTGAGAGAAGCAGCAAAGGAAACCTGGGGGCAGCCTGCACCCATCTGCCCCTAGGGATTAGCTAAGGGGGGAGGAGAGAGAGGAAGAGGGTGAGGAGGAGGATGAGGGAGGGTCTAGAAAAGGAGGAGGGAGAAGAGGGGAGTGGGGCAGAATCTACCTGGTGCCTACACTTCATTGACACCATTCCAGTTCATGTCTACAGCTATTATACTCAGAGAGGTTAAGTGACTTGCCCAAGGTCACACAGCCGCAGGGATCTGAATCCAGTCAGAGCAGCTGCCTCCAGGCATCGGCATCCAATGGGCCCCACTATTAACAGTGCTTCCCGACTGGAGAGAGTTTTGCACTCCAGGGGACACTAGGCAATGTCAGGAGACATGTTTTTGTGGTCACAACTTGGGGAGGGGGTTGCTACTGGCACCTAGTGAGTTGAGGTAAGAGAAGCTCTTAAAGACCCTCCAATGTACAGGGAAGCCCCCCACCACAGAGAATTCCATAACCCTAAAAGTCAACAGTGTGGCAGTGGAGAAACTCTCCACTATGGGGAGAGCACACGAATCACCCCCATGTGCCCTGGCTCTGGCGTTCCCCTGGAAATCTAGAAGTTCCAGCCAGCATTCATTTTTTTGCCCAGCACCCAAGATTAAAACTCACCTAGCAGTAAGCAGATATTTGGGGAATTCTTGCCTCTCCGTGTTGCCCCTGGATACATAAATTCTCATCTAAATTCACGGTCACACTCACAATTTTACAGTGCAAGAGAGACACAACTTTCTCATTAAGGGGCACATTCTAAGTTTCTCTCCACTGATATTAGCAAGAATCTGGGCTCCCTTGAAATGATGTGTGGCTGTAATTAACATTAATGAAACACTAAGTCGCCCATGCCAGCTCAGGAGAGTCACTGTTGGAGCGTCTATGAGCTACAGACCACCCCATCCTCCCCCCAGTCCCCATGCAAACACAATACAACAATCCGAGGACCCTAGAGGGAACACAAACCCACTTTGGCTGCCAGGGAACATGGAAGGGCCACAGGAGCACTGGACATGGAGCTCCAAGAAGGATCTGGAGAAATAACAGCTACAAAAATCTGCATTTTGTGGGAAGAGCCAGTGTGAGATTTAGTCACTTGCAAACAAAAGAATCCTGTCTAACACAAAAGGAGATCAAGTACAGCACCTTTTAAAAGAAATTTACTTTCATAAGTTTTAATGTAGCAACTCCCTCTGGGTGAAGAGTATGTCTAGAGGAGCTGCAAGAATCTTTAATAAAACAGAATAAAACAGGTTCTTCTCCAGGCACTGGGAATGCACAGAGGTTCTTGAAAAGGGCACTTTTTATGGGATCATTTTGGTGAAATCCGATTGTTTGGGATCCATTAAAGTAAACTTCAGACAAGTCATTCCTGTTGAAATAACTCAGAATTGGACTGATGGGGCATCAAATTAATGTGGCCCTCAGGCTTTATTCTTGTTCTTGTCCAAATGCCATCCAGGAAGCTCCACCTTTACCCTCAAGTCCTGGCCCAGGAGGTTGGTGGGTGGGTGGCTCTTGGTCAGATGGGGAAACTGAGTCACACATGCCTAGCCAGAATTAAATGTGTGAACTTCAACCCTCCAAGCCAAGCTTCCTAATATGAAGATTAATGAGATGACAACTGCCAATGGCCAGGAGGTGGTTAAAACAAAACAGCCACCCAAACACCTGGGACTGTTTTTAGCCTCTTGAATAGGTAGGCCAACAGCAGCCCTGGCAAAGCATGGCATAGGGTGACCACCTTCCTAGAAGACAGGACAGTCACCCTCCCAACCAGCTGCCCTGCGATGGGCCCAGTGGGCTTTCCATTTTGGTGGACGCCAAGGAAAACATTTATGAATGGCTGTGCAGGGTTTTACATTTAGTATGCAAAGGTGACCTGTGGCCTAACATCTGGACAGCAAACAAGTTTTATCGGGCTCATATGAGGCTTAAATTTGGACTCGTTGGCAACATTTTTAAAAAATAGAGAAATTCCACACTAAAAATTCCATACTTCTGGCTGCTCTTGATAAACTCTAAGTCTGATAGTATCCCCTCTTGAAGGCAAGTTTCTCACTTTCCCACCGTCCCCTCTGCTGGCCTCCCTCCCCCTCCCCCCGGCCCTCCCGGGTAAACTCTTCCCTCTCGGCAGGGTCAGCCCAGAGGCACCTCCTATGGAAAGCCTCCCCAGGCGCTCTGAGGATGGATCTGCAAAATCTGTCCATGTCCAAACCAACAAAAATTATTATATGAGTATCTGAAACCCAAGCTGTCTTTAAAGCCTGCACTTTCTAGTTCAATGTTCTCTTTAGAACATAACATGTTTCAGGGAGAGGATTTAGTGTATATTTTTTGTTCATTTTTTTATTTTAAATTTCTTTCTATTATAGTCATTGCATAGAGGTTAGACAATCATATACTTTACAAAGTGATCCCCCTGATATTCCCAGTCCCACCTGGCACCAGGCACAGTTATTATAGAACTATTGATCATATTCCTTGTGCTGTACTTTACATCCCCAGGACTATTTTGTAACTACCAATCTACCTCTCAATGCCTTCATCTTTTCCACCCAGTCCCCCAGCCCCTCCCCTCTGGCAGCCCTGTCTGTTGTCTGTGTATATTAGTCTGTTGTTGTTTGTGTGTGTGTGTGTTTTGTTTGTTCTTTCATATTGTTTTTTCGATTCCACATATAAAGGAAATCGGAATGCAAGTATTTTAAACTCTACCTGGAAGTGAGCAGCAATGTCCCCTTGGGTACAGGTTCTGACCTACCATTTGCAAACACAAATGGGCCTTTTCCTAAATAATGATGCAATGAATGGGCAATGTAACCTTTCCATTGGGCCCTGGAGAGTCATGAGAGCCGAGGTGGCTTTGCTGCTGGGCAGCTACACTACCAGCATCATCTCCTCGGTCATCAGCAAGAAATAGTCTTGCCCCCACCCTGCCATGCAGTTCTGGGCTGCTAGGTGCTCCATGGTCTACGTCAAACAGGCGAGGGGTCTGAAGCACAGAACACCACCAGCGGCGTCAGAGGCACCAGAACATGCCAGGAATAAATGGGAAAATCAGCAGAAACAAACATTTTCAATCCCTGGTAGGGATGGCTGTTTGCAAGTGTTCAGCCCTAGCTTTGATGAGTCACTCATTAGAAGAGAAAAAATATGACCTTTTGTAACTGACTCCAGGAAGACTTGGGGGTGGGTGGTGGGTGGGAGTTTCAAGAAGTCAACAGAGTCAAAGACACTGGAGTAATGAGGCCTGGCTGTTTAGACAGTATGTCCTCGGGGCAAGTGAGAACTACATTGGGTGAAAAGTAAGAAAACAGTGAACAAAGACGCCAGGTACACACATGGGAAATAGCATGCAAAGAGGCATCAACGAATAAAAAGGAACAATTAACTTACTTTTTCTCTCCCAATTGCCCTCACGGGAGCTCAATGAAAGGGGGAGGAGAGCTGAGAGAAGGAAAAACACAGAAAAGATGGAGGAGAGGGGGCCAGGGAGCTGATGGGAATCAAGACAGCGCGACACCGGCATAAAAACAGAAGAAAATGCGGGTGTGAAATGGGCCCGCATAATCATGGCTGATTTATATTTGACAAAGATTCCTCGTAAGTCAATGGGGAATAGGTGGTCTCTCCAACAAATGGTGCTGTAACAACTGAATTCTTAGGTGGAAAATAATGAGGCTTGACCCTTACCTCATACCATATGCAAAAATTAATATGAGACCGATAATAAACCTATCATAAAAGCTAAAACTATAAAACTCCTAGAAGAAACCAGGAGATTATCTTGGGACTTGCAAAGATTTCTTAGACAGGATACAAAAAGCCTTAAACACAACAGAAAGGTGACTAACAGGACTTCGTTACACTGAGACTGTCAGCTCTTTGAAAGACAACAATATGCAAGTGATAAGAGAAGCTACAGATTGAAAGAAAATATCCACAAGACATAATCTGACAAAGGGCTACCACACAGTTAAGAAGAAGACAAGCAACCCAATTAAAAATTGGGCAAAAGACTTGAACAGATAGCTCAGAGAGAGAGAGAGAGAAATGGCCAGTAAATCAACAAAAAGATGTTCAGCATCTTTAGTCCTCAGGGAAATGCAGTGATTAATTAAATCATGCAAATTAAAACACAACAAGATACCACTTCATACCTACTGGAATAAATAAAGTGAGAAGCCTGACAATATCCAGCGATGACAAGGATGCAGAGTAGGGTTCCTCAACCTTGGCACTCCTCATATTCTGGGCTGGCTAACTGTTTCCCAGGGGCGAGAGAGGGCTGCTGCACATGCTGTAGAATGTTCTATCGGCATTTTTGGTGTCTACCCCTGTGACAGGTGCTAGCAGCACTCTCCTGTACCCCACCCCCAAATTATGGCAACTGGTAACCAAAAACAAGTCTCCAGATGTTGCCAAATGTCCCCTGGGGACAAACTGCTCCTTGCTGACAACCACCGATTCCTCACACATTGCTGGTAGGGATGTGACAGTACTACTGTTCTGGAAAACAGTAAAATGATTTATTTTAAAGGTAAATGAATAATCTGGCCAGTACGGCTCCGTGATAGTGTGTCCACCTTTAGCCAGGAGGTCATGGTTTGATTCCGGTCAGGACACATGTCAGGATTGTGGGCTCCATCTCCAGTGTGGGATGTGCAGGAGGCAGGCAATCAATGATTCTCTTTCATCATCATCACCTCTCTCTCTCTCTCTCTCTCTCTCCCCCCTCTCTTTCTAAAATCAATAAAAATATATATTTTTAAAATAATAAAGTTAAACAAATATGCTATGACTTAGGAATTCTACTCCTAGGTATTTACCCAAGAGAAAGGAAGACATTTGTACTTAAAAAATAAGTAAATAAAACCCTGTATAAATGTTCATAGCAGATTTCATCCAAGATCCCCAAACTGGAAACACTCTAAAATGCTCACCAATGGAAGTGTAGTGAGCCCTAACCCTAGTACTTGTGAATGTGGCCTTATTTAGGAACAGGGTGTTTGCAGATGTGATCAAGTTAAGCTAAAGTCATAATGGATTAGAGTGGCTCTAACTCTAATGGCTGGTGTCCTCACAAGAAGAGGAAAGGACATACAGAGGAAAGAAGGCCCAATGCAGACAGAGGCAGGGACTGGAATGATGCGGCTACGAACCCAAAACACCAAGGACTGCCCTGAGTCCCCAGAAGCTAGAAAGGAAAGAAAGAATTCTCTATCCTGAGAAATCAAGGCCCAGTTAACCCCTTGATTTTGGACGTCTAGCCTCCAGAACATGTGAGAATACATTTCTGTTGTTTTAAGCCACCACATTTGTGGTACTTTGCTGTAGCAGTCCTAGGAAACGAATACATAAGGAAGGGATAAATAAACTATTGTGTACTCACACAATGCAATATCAGTAACCCACAGTAACAAAGTAATACAAAAGAATGAACCACTAATCCATACAACAACATAGATTAATCTCAAAAACATCATGTTAAGTGAAATAAGCCAATTGCAAGTGTGTATAATGCATGATTCCATATACAGGATGTTCTATAAGAGACCTAAACTATGGAATAAAAATCAGAATTGTGGTTGCCTTCAAGGGGGGATATGATCAGAAAGGAGACATGACAGAATTTTCCAGAATGAGAAATGTTGTATACCTTTTTTTTTCTTTTCCATGTTATTTCTCACCCAAGGATATTTTTCCATTGATTTTTTTTAGAGTAGAAAAGAGGGAGAGGAGGTGGAGAGAAACATTGATGTGAGAGAGACACATCGATTGGCTGCCTCCAGCAGGTGCCCCAACCAGGCCAGTTGAACCCACAGCCCTTTGGTGGGTGGGCCAACACTAATCACTGATCCATACCAGCCAGAATAATGTTTTATATGTTGCCTGAAGTGGTGGGCACCTGGGGATATATGTTTATCAAAATTCAATGAATTTAGGAGGAGGAACCAAGATGGTGGCATAGGTAAACACCTATTTTGCTGTCCCACACAACAAGTCCAAAACTACAACTTAACAACAAAATAAACAGCATCCAGAATCACCGGAAAGCTGGCTGAGTGAAAATTCCACAAATGTAAAGATAGGACACCGTGACTCAGAGGAGCGGCGGAGTGCAGCCTTGAAGATACGCCCAGAGAGAGGTTCAGATCCGTGTGCGCATGATCTGTAGGGGGGGCATCAGCAAACCCGGCCGGATTTCTCCAACAGGGGCGGAGACGTCCCACTGCACTGATCCCCCAGTTCCACGCAAGGTCTGAGGTCCAGGGTAGGCACGCTAAAAGCTGGGCGCGGCAGAGGTCGGCGAGTTTGAGGAGAGTGCGCTAAACTTGGAACAGCAGTTTGCACGTAAACTTGGGGACAGAACTTCGCGACCAGCACAGAGAGGACAGGTGACTTGCTCCCTCGTTTGGGAGACCACCAGACTGCTTTGTTTTACAACCCTGGGCGAGACTTTGGGTGTGCAGACTCATCTGAAGAGAGGCAAAGTTGTCTGGCAACAGGTGGGGACCAGCGGCGGCTTTCTCTTGGAGGTGCACAGCCGTTACCGCCCGGCACAGAGACCCCCACGCCGCATAGGGCAGAGGTGATGCTGCGTGCTCAGTCTGGAGACTCCGCCCATCCAACCTGAACACAGCTTTCCTTCACACCCAATTGGCCTGGAGGTCCAACCCTCCTAGTGCTAACAACAATTAGCTGGGCTTAACTCCAACAATACTGTACAACCCATAAAGGTTTGCAGTAAGAGCACCCACCTCAGGTAACTGGGGAGGCTGAGCCACTGTCTCTTAGAGGACATCTACCACACAAAGCTAATCGACCAACTCAGGAAAGCAGAGAAATGGAAAGAAAGCAGATGTGAAACAAATGGAGGAAAAAAGATGACTAGATATAGAGTTCAAAACCACAGTAATAAGGTTTTTCAAGAGGCTCCTAGAAAAGGCAGATGAACTTAATAAGAACTACGAGGAAATGAACAAGACTTACGAGGAAATGAACAAGACCTATGAGGATATGAAAAAGGACCAACTAGAAATTAAGCATACACTGACTGAAATAAAAAATATTACACAAAGTCCTAAAAGCAGTCCAGAGGACTGCAAGATCCAAGTCAAAGATTTGAAATACAAAGAAGCAAAATCCACTCAGCTGGAAAAGCAAGAAGCAAAAAGAATCCAGATAATTGAAGATAGTGTAAGAGGCCTCTGGGACAACCTCAAGCATGCCAACATCTGAATTATGGGGGTGCCAGAAAAAGAGAGAGAGCAAGGTAATGAAAACCTACTTGAAGAAATAGTGACCGAAAACTTCCCCCACCTGACGAAAGAAATTGACTTAAAAGCCCAAGAAGCACACAGACCCCCAAAATATAGGAATCTAAAGAGGACCACACCAATACACATCATAATTAAAATGCCAAGAGCAAAAGATAAAGAGAGAATATTAAAAGCAGCAAGAGAAAAACAGTTAGTTACCTATGAGGGAGCATCCATACGACTGTCAGCGGATTTCTCAACAGAAACAATGCAGGCCAGATGGGAGTGGCAAGAAATATTCAAAGTGATGAATAGCAAGAATCTACAACCAAGATTACTCTATCCAGCAAAGCTATCATGCAGAATTGAAGGTCAGATAAAGTGCTTTGCAGATAAGAAAAAGCTAAAGGAGTTCATCACCACCAAACCAATATTATATGAAATGCTGAAAGATATTCTTTAAGAAGAGGAAGAAGAAAAAGGTAAAAATATACATTATGAACAACAAATACACATCTATCAACAAATGAATCTAAAAATCAAGTGAATTAATAATCTGATGAACCAGATAAACTGGTAAATATAACAGAATCATGGACATAGAGATGGAATGGACTGACAATTCTTGGGGAGAAAAGGGGTGTGGGAAGTGCAGCAAGAGACTGGACAAAAATCATGCAACTATGGGAGAGGACAGTGGGGGAGAGGTGAGGGCAGAGGGTGGGATGGGTACCGGGTGGAGGGGAGCAATAGGGGGATAAAAAAGGGGGAACAATGTAATTAATAAAATGAACAATAAAGATTAAAAAAATTCAATGAATTTAAAGTCTATGTTTTTTCTTGTATTAAATTAATACTTTTAACAATTGCCAATAAAGAATCTAAAGAGAAGAGGGAGGACAGTTGGGAAGCATGTGACCTGCTCACAGTGAAAAGAGGCAGATGAGGAAAAAGGAGGGAGAAGGCAAAGGGGTCATGTGAGAAAAAGACCCACTTTGTCCCACCTGCAGGAAGTGCCGTCATTTTGCTACACCTGAACTCACCATGGTTAAGTAAACTCACTAATTCTTCACTGGAGGCCAAGTGCAGAGCTGCTTGCAGCAAATTGGCCCAGGCAGACATCCCAGCTGCTGTCCATTATAACCTGGGATGGAACATTAACTTCTGAGATCCTTTGGCTCCCTGTGAGCCCCTCGCCTCCCATACTTCGGAAATATTCTTGAAAGCCTAAATGGATAACTGAGAAAAACTCAGAACACAGTGCCCAAGGGCCATGTAACACTCCAAGCGTGGGTAATGGCCCGAAGTCCAGACAGCACCGAGCTCTCAGTTCATGCGATGGGGTCCCTAGCCCAGCGAGCTGCAGACACAGGAGGTTTCAGGTAGGAAGTAGGGGCCTGAGGCCAAGTCATCTATGCTGCCTTCCCCCACAGCCAAACCATGACAAAAGGGTCACAGCAAATGTGGAGAGGGGCCAAAATCATTAGCTTTGGCACCAGATAGTCCAGAGTTCAAGGGTCAAGACTGCTTCCACATCATTTCCAAGTGGGGAAAATGCTAACTGGTGCTAAGAGATGCAGGAATGCAAGGAACTGGTTGGTGCTCAATAAACGCTGGCTTCCTCTGGTGAAATGCAGGCAACACCACCTTGATGCTGAGTTGGAAACTTTACATTTCACATGCATTATATTCCTTGCTCACAAGAAGTTCCCTATTGGAGACTTTGTCTTCACAACAGCCCTTGAAGGAGGGTGGTGCTGCTCTGCAGTTCCTGGAACTCCCCTGAGCGAGTGGAAGAGCCCCCTTCGCCTGCAGACCTCTGGCGGCAGCTCCAGGAAGGGGCCCCACACATTCACATTCAGGCTGTGCCTGCCAGCGGTAAACGCGGCTTGCATACAGAGTGTGTTGTGATGTTCACAACTTGAATTCTGAGAGAGGACAATTCTAAGAGATTTGTCCAAAAGCCCACTAAGGAACACCTCCTCTAGCACCAGCCAGTGCTTCCACCTGACCCTGCCCGCAGGTCTTCAGCGGGGACACTGTCTCTTGCCACCACCCCTGCTCTACACAAGCGTACCTGGACATGGGCCCTCCCTGTGTAGCTTCTTTCACTTTCACTCTGTAACAGAGAAAGAACTAGACTGATAGCCTGGCGGGGGTGAAGGGGACAGAGGGGAAAGGTGGCTTCTAATGTTGAGGTGGAGAATCATTCATTCATTCATTCATTCATGCACTCATTCATTCCTCCAGCAAACATTCACTGACCCTGCAATTATGTACCCAGAGCTGTAAAGCACACAAGTGACAGAGCAGAATAAGACAGCATTCCTACCCTCAGAGAACTCACAGCCCAGGAACACAGTGGGGAGTCAAAACCTGTTGGATGCACATGTGACAGGCACAACCACCACAGAAACAGCCTGGGGGACTCAGTCGTAAGTCCTGCCACCGGGTCAGATCTGTATTGCATTCACCACCAACCAGCTACGGACAGGATTCCTCAAGCATTTTCTGAAAGGGCCAGGCAGTGAATCCTTTAGGCTCTACCAAGCATAGTCTCAGTTGCAAGGGCAGCAATAGACATCCAATCCATGAGCAAGTGTCACTGTTCCAATAAAACTTTATTTACAAAAACAGGTGGTGGACCAGATTTGGGAAGATGTGATCCTAAGTGAGTTATATAACTTGGTTTCTTTGCTTCAACAGAGAGATGGTGATACCAACTACCTTGTGAAGTTGTAGAAATTGATACTACATATAAAGTGCTTGGTACCATGCCCATAGCATGGTAAGGACTCAATAAAGGTTGGCTGTTTCTACCATTTTTATTCGTTGCACCACAGTATGGTAACAGAAATGTGGAGGCAGAGTTGGAAAGGAGTGGAGGGTCAGTCTGGTGTGAAGAAAACCACTGCCATTTAACTGAGAGCCTAAGTTTAGCCATCAGATCAAGGACACGGACTAAGCCTTCCTAACTGCCCCCGAGGGCTGAGTCACTATCCAAAAAGCTCTCCCTCCAAAGATAGAGAAATTCTCAAGTCCTCAAATTCTCAAATTCTACAAAACAGAGGGTATAAGGAAATGAGTCTGTACCTTCCCTGGGCAAAGAGCACGTTTCTTAGTCAGTCCCCCATCACATTTACTGAAACAAAATGTTAAGTCTCAACATCTTGGGAAGCGAAACCCAAGCTGGTGCCAACCTCAGGTGACACCCAACACTGGTCCCATTGGCCCAGCTGCTTTCCGCCTGGCTCAGCAGTTAAAACCCAGGTTGGTGTGCAGGCCTGTGGCAGCAGCCCACCCCTGAAAGGTCAGCTCCCCTATGTACAAAGTGTGACCCTGAGACCCGAGCAGGGCTGGAAGCTACACTCTCCCGGAGACTACTTCCTGAAAACCATTAGGCACCTAGAAAACTCACCTCGCCTGACCCCTCACAGCTCCTGGGAGCCCTGCCATGGTGGAAGGGCCCAGCTGGGAGGCCTGGAGAGTTGTTACTAGTTTTATTCTTTTTTTATATATTTTATTGATTTTTTACAGAGAAGAAGGAAGAGGGATAGAAAATCAGAAACATCGATGAGAGAGAGACATCGATCAGCTGCCTCTTGCACATCCTCTACTGGGAATGTGCCTGCAGCCAAGATACATGCCCTTGACTGGAATCGAACCCGGGACCCTTCAGCCCCCAGACTGATGCTCTATCCACTGAGCCAAACCGGTTTTGGCGACTAGTTTTATGCTTCCTCTATTCATTCCAGTTGATAAATGCCTCCAGCCTGACAGGAGCAGGAAGGGGAGGGAGGTGAGGTGGAGAGCTCTCGGCAGCCACCAGACACTCCTGGGCAACACGCAGGTTCAATTGCAGAGTCTCCACAGGCCCTCGCCCACCAGCTGTAGGTCAGGAGGCCATTGGAGGTGACACAGGCAGGGAAATGAGCAGCCCTGGAAGGTGCCATCCTTCCCGCCAGCAGCAGATGGCAAAGCCCCCACTGACTTCTGCTTGTGCCGCCAGAGCCACGCTCTCCTGCGTCCTGGGAGGCAGTACAGCATACTTGGAAGAATTAATTAATAGAAAACCGGAACAAAAGGGCTCAGAGCAACTGGACTGAGGCCTTGAGGCTAAAGTGACACGTGACAGGACACGAGAGCCCTTCCTGAAGCCCCTGCTGACGGACTTCATGATAAACGCCCAACTGCCCAGCAGCTCCTGCTCTGCACCCCTCACTATTCCACAAGCACACACAGGCTCCCAGCTCCTCCTCTGCACCCCTCACTACTCCACAAGCACACACAGGCTCCCAGTTCCTCCTCTGCACCCCTCACTACTCCACAAGCACACACAGGCTCCCAGCTCCTCCTCTGCACCCCTCACTACTCCACAAGCACACACAGGCTCCAAGTCGAGCCCGGGGCTCTCTTCAATACCCAGCCTGCCATTCTCCTGCCATCACACTCTCCCCTCTCTCTTCACCCCGCCAACTCCGCCCACTCTGCAGGCCCCTCCTTAGGTCCAGTGTTGGCAAACTACAGCAGCCCAAAAGCCAAATCAGCCCAGCACTTGTTTTTATAAAGAAAGGTTTACTGGGGGAGCGTTGGCCAGTGTGGCTCAGTTGCACTGAAAGGTTGCTGGTTTGATTCCAGGTCAGGGCACATGCCCGGGTTCGGGGCTTGATCTCTGGCAGAGGTGTGGTAGGAGGCAGCCGATCCATCGACGTTTCTCTCTCTCCTCTGTCTTCCTCTCTCTAAAAATCAATAAAACTATTTTGTTAGAGGATGTATTGGAAGATCACTGTGCCCATTCATTTGCTCATCACTTATGGCTGGTTTCACTTATAACCTCAGGGCTGGGTGGATGCAAGAGAGGCCGCAGGATGGCAGACCCCAGGACTCTTACTCCTGGCTTCTTACAGGACGAGTTTTCTGACCCCTGTCTTAGAGGGCAATCCCTCCAGGAAGCTGTCCCCGGATCCTGGATGTTTTAGGTGATCCTCATCAGGCTCCTACAAGCCTAGCCTTACTTCTCTGCTCCAGCCTTTTCCCCACTGAGTTATAAACTGATGTTTTCGGCCTGACTCCTCTGAACCCTGAACTTCAGGCTCCTCACACAGACCCTGCACGTCAAAGCACTCAAAAACAAGTTTGGCAGAATGAACCAACAAGCCAGTGAGTGTTCTGTTGCTGGGCTGCAGAGCCTAATAAAACCGCTACACAGGGCACACTCCTTCAGGCAGCTGACACCTCAGGGGAGAGTCTGCGTTGTGTCTCTGGGACAGAGAGCAGGGAAGGCCCAACAATCAGCCGGCCCAGCGAACAAAGGAGCCTCAAATACATCCTGGAGGAGTAACTGCTCCCAGCCCAAACGCAGGGGAGAAGAGAGGAGAGTTTCACTGACAGGTGAAGCTCAGACTCTCCAAATTGGGACTCGGACTCTCAATCTTATTGATGCTTCCAAGGTAGACCCCACCACTCTCCTGTCCTGCTCCACACACCTGACTGTTCCAGTCTCCTGACAGCATTCTTTCCTTCTCCACTGTAAACTCTGGGGAAGCCGGTCATTTGCTCACCAGAGAATCCCTGTAGGACTTGATAAAAATGTATGATGAATGAATGAATGAGACTCAATAATCAAATCCTTCCGTCGGGCATCATGTGGTACAGAGAGCTTGGCTTCACTCTGGGGTGGGCCCGGGACCTGCCCTTGCCCCAGAAGGAACCCTATAGGTGCCCTATTTAACAACAATTAATCATGACTGTTTTGTGGCTACTGTCTTGTGGCTACCTTCCGTCTGCCAGGCTGAGGCCACACACTTAGCTTTGAATTGTTTCCTCATTTCGACCTCCAGTTTCTGGAGGTATTTCTGGGGTCTCAGCTGTCCCCAATCTTGTTCCTGCCCTCTGTCTTGGTTTCCAAAGGCCTCACGTACTGCCCGTTTCCGTGTGGCTGCTCCTCCCCAGGCTGATATCATGCCCTCACCCCAGTTCCCATTATCTTAAATCAAAGTGCTAGGCAGCTGCCCCCGATGACTCAAGCCACTGTCAAGAGCCGATGCACAGTGGAGAGGCTGGCCCTGGCGGAATGTTTCTATCTCCTCATTTATCACACTAAGAAGTTCATTTCAAATTCTATCAAATAAGTCAAAAATCAAGACAGAGAACAGTGCCTTCTCTTTGTCGTTTCCAGAAGTGGCACCACCCACTACAGCGAATAGAATTTGGGCATTTAATCTGGCAACCAGGTGACACTGACTCACAGAAGGCTGGATCTTTCATTCAACTGGAGGAGGGAAACAACTGGCAGAGCTTCCCTGAGCTGGCGGGTCTCAGGCCTCAAGATGGGCAGGCCCCCAACTCCCTCCTCCCACAGCCCTGGGCTCAGCTGCCCCAGGGCCCCCACCAGGCACTCACTTGGGCGTGTGGGCCTCGTCCACGCGGTGGCCCAGCTGGAATTCATGGGACTTGCTCCGATGCAGGGCCGTGAACCCCGGGAGCAAGTGGATCAGCTTCCGGGAGGAGGGCGGTGGGGTCCCTGGGGGCTTCAGCTTGTTCTTCCTCCTCATGGGTGGCGTGCCTGGCGGGGTCACGGTGGTGACGATATTGGGGGTGCGTGGTGGGGTGCGGACTGCATGCCGCTGCCGGGGTGAGGGGGGCAGGGAACGGTGCCCTGAATCCAGGGGTGGTGGTGGGCACAGGCCCGGGTAGGTGTCCACGGTGAGCTTGTCCACTTGGGTATACACAGGGGTCCCAGGGGCGGGGCTGGCGTGACAGTAGAGCTGGGCGCACTTGGATTGCACCCTGGGGCTCTGGGAGAGGTGGGTGTGGATCCATGGCGTCGGCTCCGGGGCACACACCGGGCTGTTCTCCTTCCCCGTCTCCGTAGTGGGCCACTGGATGGTCCAGTCTTGTTTGGAAAGGTTGCCACCTGAGTTGTAACAAAGGAGCAGAGAACAAAACAGGTGTGTTACAGTGTCTGTACTTATGCACATGTGCACATTACATGTATACACACTATACATGAGACCGCATATGCACACTATACTGTATTTGCTCAAGGGATACAAGCTTATTGTCCATTTAACATACCTAAAACTGTTTAAGAAAGTAAAAATACTTAAGTTATCTTCATCATATACTGTATTCGAAGGCCACAAAGAAGCAACGTGGACATTGTCACTAACTATAGCTCTCGCCCTCCCTGGGTGAAATGGACTCAGAGAGATCTGGCTTAGAACTCTGGCTCCAACAATGACCAGTTCTGTGGCCTTGAGTAAGTTACTTGACCTCTCTGAGCCTTGGTTTTGATGTCTGCAAAATGAGAAAGATTACGACTCGCTTGGAGGGTGCAACGAGGGTCAAATGCATTCACTTACTCATCCAAGTATTTCATAGATATCTGAACAGCTCTCAGGTACCAGACATTATTCTAGGAACCAAGATAGAGCAATGAATGAAAAAGACCAAAGTTCCTGTCCTTGCAGAACTTGTATACTTTGTGGAGGAACAGGGAAGAAAAGGGGATAAACAAGTAAATGACACAGGTAAAATGTTATCTATAAGATGCCATGTGCAATAAATTATCTGTGATTGTCAGTGATAATAAGTGCAATAGTGGGAAAGAAAGCAGGGCTTGGAACACACACACACAAAAAAACAATGGTGTGGAGTCCCTTCAGTGAGCAGAGAATGAGGAAGTGACAGTGGGCATCTGAGCAAATATCAGAGTGAAGTAAGGAGCACACAATGAGATAAAGTAACGCCGTCAGCTCAGAGCCTGGACCAGTACGATGATGCAGACATGCAGGCAGGTGATGGAGGACGCTGGAGACATCTATCCTGGGTGCCTGGGACACATCCAATTTGCTGCCCAGGCATTCACTGTGCTTACCTTACCTGTCCTGTAAAGTAGGTGCTATTGACTCATTTTATAAATGAGCTGTGACTGAGTGATAGGACTTGGCTAAAACCTCTTCCAGGGTAGTCACCTAGAGGTAAGCTGGGCCCACTGCGCTCCTTTGCCTACAGTACTACACACACACACACACACACACACACACACACACACACACACCACTCTACTATATTCAAGGAAGCCCGAGTTGCCCCCCCAAGTATCCCCATCCTGAAGTTGTTTCTAATTAACTTGCCCCCACCCTAGCCTGTTTGGTTCAGTGGATAAAACATCTATTTGTGGGCTAACAGGTCCCAGGTGCAATTCCTGCCAAGGGCACATGCCCAGGTTGTGGGCTCGATTACCAGTAGGGGACATGCAGGAGGCAGCCGATCAATGATTCTCACTCATCATTGATGTTTCTCTCTCCCTCTCTCCCTCCCCCCGCCCTGTCTCTCTTTTTCTCTCCCCCTTCCTCTCTGAAATCAATAAAAATACATTTTTTTAAAAAAATTAACTTGCCCCAATGAACAGAGAGGAAGAAAGGCTTTACCCCTGCCCAGTTGCCATCACATCAAATCCTCGCCTTGCCATGTCTCCATTTCAAAATCAGAAGTTGGGGATGAAGAGGCAAAGAGCCTCATTTCATCATTCCCCTGCCAGCTGCCTCCACTCCTCCCTTGGAAGGCTGCTGCGATGGGCTGCATTATATCAACTCTTCCCGCGCTGCTTTGATCCCCTTTTTAATAGAGTCTCGGGGAAAAGGGTAATTTTTCATTTTAAATCGGGGAGGTGTGTACCAAGGTGCTTGGAGGGTTATTCATCGCAACCCTTGCTATCTTGTCATCCATTTCTGGAAAACCATTTTATTTCAAGCCTTGAGCTGGGCGGGGAGAAGGGAATCGGTTTTAAGGCATGAAAGGTCTGGGGATTGATTAAAGACATTTCAAGATGCAGGAGGTTTTCTTTTGATATTCTCTAGTAAGGGGCTAAGAAATAAAAGACATTTTCGAGGGGGGAAATGATTTCAAAAAGTCTAGGCAAGTGTCTAAGTTCTTCATCCTTTCCCATTAAAATGCTATAAACAAGCCAACACACGACTCAGAATTCATCTGAATTTCAGAGCCAGCCTTGGATGACATGCGCTTTAGACCTTCAAAGACTGAACTGGCAAAGAGACCACTGTTGAGAATCGCCACTGCTTGCAACTTCTGTGAATATTTCAAAGTGCTTGTTAGTTTAATCCTCCAGGTTTTCCAGAGAGAATTAGGTGCTGGTTGAATATATTAGACTGAAGTTACTAATGAAACAAAAAAAGTAAGTTTTTACTTTAATCCTCATAACTTTGTAGCAAGAAATGGAACTTTTAGATGCTGGTTGAAAATGTTTAAATAGAGTTACTTTAAAAAATCATAGTAAGAACAATTATTATTAACATAAATAATAGTTACTATTTACTGAGCATTTACTATGTACCAGATAGTCTTCTAAAGTATTTTATTTATTTTTTAGTAAATCTTTATTATTAAGATTACAGTTGTTCCTTCCCCCGCCCCCTAACATGGCTCCCCTCCACCTGCTTCCCATCCCACCCTCTGCCCTTACCTCCCCCCCACTGTCCTCATCCATAGGTATACATTTTTGTCCAATCTCTTCCCACATCCCCCACATCCCTTTGCCCCCTGAGAATTGTCAGTCCACGCCTTTTCTATGCCCCTGATTCTATTATATTCACCAGCTTATTCTGTTTATCAGATTTTTTATTCACTTGATTTTTAGATTCACTTGTTGATAGATATGTATTTGTTGTTCATAATTTTTATTTTTATCTTTTTCTTCTTCTTCCTCTTCATATAATACTGGTTTGGTGTTGATGAACTCCTTTAGCTTTTTTTTCTTTTTCTTTTTTATCTGTGAAGCTCTTTATCTGCCCTTCAATTCTGAATGATAGCTTTGCTGGGAAGAGTAATCTTGGTTGTAGGTTCTTGCTATTCATCACTCTGAATATTTCTTGCCACTCCCATCTGGCCTGCAGTTTCTCTTGAGAAATCAGCCGACAGTCCTATGGGTGCTCCCTTGTAGGTAACTAAGTGCTTTTCTCTTGCTGCTTTTACTATTATTTCTTTATCTTTTGCTCTTGGCATTTTAATTATGATGTGTTTTAGTGTGGTCCTCTTTGGATTCCTTTTTTTCGGGGATCTCTGTGCTTCCTAGACTTGTAAGTCAATTTCTCTCACTAAGTTTTCTGTCATTATTTCTTCAAATAGATTTTCAGTATCTTGCTCTCTCTCTTCTTCTGGCACTCCATAATTTGCATGTTGGTATGCTTTAAGTTGTCCCAGAGCTCCTTACACTATCTTCATATTTTTTTATTCTTTTTTCTGTTTACTTTTCTGGTTGGGTGTTTTTTTCTTCTTTGTATTTCAAATCTTTGACTTGATTCTTGCAATCCTCTAGTCTGCTGTTGGATCTCTGTATATTATTTTTTTTATTTCAGTCAGTGTATTCTTATTTCTAATTGGTACTTTTTCATATTCTTAAGAGTCTCACTAAATTTATCGGCGGTTTCTAGAAAATTCTTGAAAAACCTTATAACCGTGGTTTTGAACCCTATATCCAATAGTTTGCTTTCCTCCATGTCTGTCATTTGTGATCTGTATCTTTGTCTCCACATTTTGGCTGCTTCTCTGTGTTGATAGAATGGCTAGGTGTCCTATAGGGCCCAGTGGCTCAGCCTCCAGTGTTACATGAGGTGGACACTCTTGGTGCACCCCTTTGTGGACTGTGTGCACAGTCTTGTTGTAGTTAAGCCTTGACTGTTGTTGTTATCATTAGGAGGAATTGGCCTCCAGGCCAATTGGCTGTGAGAATCAGCTGTGTCTATGATGGGAGAACTTCTGTGCTTGAGACACCCTTATGGGGAAAGACTTGCTTCAGTTGGGCTTTGGTGCTCACTGAGTCTGCCCCCTGAGTGTGTCCCTTATGGAACTGAGGAGTTGTAATCTGGATGGTGCCAGTCTGACCACTGGGTCCACTGGCTGTTGGATCTCCAATGAGGTGCTAATTTAGCCTCTGCCTAAGACCACCCAGCAGGAGCTACACAGAGATCTGCAGATTCCTCTTCTTTGTTTGGGTTTTGGTGGTGTCCAGATGAGGCCCACCTGTGAAGCAATGCAAGCTGCTGTGGGTCATTGGACCTTCTTTTGGATATTCTGGGTCTCTCTGACCCAGCTGCAGTTTGTTAGGTAATTTTAGATTGCAAAGGATCAAGCCATTCATATGCAAAAGCCTCTATGCACAGCTTGAGTGGGGTGGGGTCTGAGGGAATCCACAGGGCGGAGCAAACAGCTATGGCTGATCCTCAGCCCTGCTCTAAGAGGCCCCTGGGTCTCACTGTCCCGTGGTAATTGCTGCAAGCACCTCTGAGAGAAAGCTGCCCTCGAGTTCTGCCCAATGCCAGACAGACCAGTTTCTCCCAGTATGAATCTGGGTCCCCAAAACTGGAGTTCAAAGCAGTCGGGAGCTTGTCTCCCTCCAGATTGAAAAAAACAACAGCGTACTCAGTTACCACCCCTTTCTGTGCGTGCCTCTGTACCTCTGCACTTTACTTCCACACCTTCTCTGAATCTGTGTGCTTTTCTCTTTTCTTCTTGTTGTAGAATTTCCACTGAGCCAGCCTTCCTGTGGTTCTGGATGATGTCCATTTTGTCTTTTAGTTGTAGTTTTGAAGTGGTTGTGCGAGGCAGCAATTTCAGGTGTTTACCTATGCCACCATCTTGGTTTCTCCCTAAATATTTTATATGCATCACTTTACATTATCCTCCTGAGACGCTATGAAGAAAATTCTGCTATTGTCTCCATTTTTCAGTGGAGGAAACAAAGGATTACCTAAGACAGTGGCTGGCAACTCAGTCAACAGAGCCAAATATCAACAGTACAATGATTGAAATTTCTTTTGAGAGCCAAATTTTTTCAACTTAAACTTCTTCTAACGCCACTTCTTCGAAATAGACTCGCCCAAGCCATAGTATTTTGTGGAAGAGCCACACTCAAGGGGCCAAAGAGCTGCATGTGGCTTGCAAACCACAGTTTGCTGTCCATGGACCTAAGACACTGAATGCCCCAAATCACACAGTAGGAAAGAGTACAGCTTCCAGTCCAGGTGTGTACCCCTCAGCACCATTGCTCTCTCGGGAGTCCCCCGCCCCACATCCCTCTAGAAGCCCTAGAAAGTCTGAACACTTTCCCACAGACCTTCAGATCACCACCAGAAACAACACCTTCTGAACCTCCAAAAGTCAACTATGACACTGGTTTCAGCCTTAATCCCTGCAAGGGTAAAATCTGAAATCCAGAAAGAATTTTCAAGTTTCTAGTGTTCATAATTGCAAAAAGAAGTAAGTATGGACAGATGAAAAACACACAGTTGTCAAAGCAATTCAACATTGTCAAGAATCTAAACCTAGGACCACATGAATGAGTTTGGCATCCAGCCAAACCATGGATCCCGCTGGGCATTGTCCCTCCCCCAAGATGTCCCCAAGTCAAACTAAACAAGTGTACTGACCCAAGCCTTTGCAGGTCAGTCATCTGGGAGATGGGATGAGCAGAGACCTTTTCTGACCTGGTAATGCTTCCCAGGTCCTGCTCTACAAAGCATTTGCGATTTTACTCCCCACCATGAGTTCTGGCCCAACTGATCTTTAGTCACTAACTTCAGGATAGGTAGCTTTTCTGTTTTAACAAAGCTCTTTTTTTCCATAATTTACTTTTTATTGAGATGAAATCCACATTAACCATTTTAAAGTGTTGAATTCAGTGGCATTTAGTACTTTTACAATGCTGTCTGTCTCTATCAACTTCAAAATATTTTCATCAATCCCCAAAGAAAAGACCACACCTACTCAGCAGTCATTCCCCATTCCCTCTTTCTCCCAGCAACCACTAACCTGTTTCCATTCTCTACGGACTTATATACTCTGGATAGTTCATACAAGTGAAATCATACAATGTTTGGTGTTTTATGATGGCTTCTTTAAAATATATGTTTTTACTTATTTGGGAGGGGGGAAAGGGATAGAGAGATAGAAACATCTATGAGGAGAGAGAGACATCCATCAGCTGCCTCCCACATGCCCCCTACTAGGGATTGAGCCCTCAATCCAGGCATGTGCCTTGACTGGGATTTGAACAGGGTCCTCTTGGTTCATGGATTGACAACTCAACCACTGAGCCATGCCGGCTGGCTGACTGGCTTCTTTCACCTTGCAAAGTGTTTTCAAGATTCATCCATGTTACATCATGGATCAGAATCTCGTTCCTTTTTAAGGCTGAGTAATATTCCATGATATGGTTACATCACATGTTGTGTGATCCATTTATCATTATCAGCTCATGGACATTTAGGTTGTTCCCACCTTTTGGCTATTAAGAACATTTGCATACAAGAATTTGTTTGAACAACTGTTGTTTTTTTTTATTCTTTAGGGTGTAAACCTAGAAGTGGACTTGCTGGACCACATTCATTCATGTTTAACCTTCTGAGAAACCACCAAACTGTTTCCCAGCCATTCTACATTCCCACCAGCACTGCACTCCATCCAGACCAAGGGTCCCAAGAGAAAACCCCCCCCCCATCGCTTAGGGATGAGGCCAATGTTATGTGGACTATGTGAGGGGGATCCACATGGTTTTTTCTGTCCTTTCTCTCCCCATTTCACTCCGAGGACAGGATCAGTCACTCAGACTGTGCAGCGGTACCGAAAGCTAACCTCCAATTGAAACCCTCCCCTCATCTTTTGGGCCAGAACAGAAGAGGGGACCAGAGAATGAGAAAAATATCCCCTAAAGAAAAGAGCTGGAGAAGAGCCTCCCTAATTGAGTGTGTGACATAATACACTTGCTTTGAACAAACCCAAAGAAGCACACGGAAAATTGTGAAAAATGATCTGGCCCGGACTGCCTCCCACAGAAGGCAAGACAGATGTGCAGTCTGAGTTAGCCAGATTGGTGGCTTCAAAAATCAAAATGAACACGCAAAAATCAATATTCTCCAAAGGAGACCCAGGATCACGCAACAAATATTCCAAATGTCCCGGAGATGCTTCAAAACCACCGTCATGTTTTGGGACACCCATAATGTAAAGGAAGAAGAGTGAAAACTCAGACCAAAGCAGGCTCTTAATGAATGGTAACATTATCTTTGCTCTATTCACTCTGAGAGTTAAAAAGGAAATAATGTCTGATGGATTGCTTTTCCACAGGGAGAGAAGTGTTCCGACCACACGAGACGCCCAGGTCTTCCTGAACACCAACCACAACGCCCATGTCTTCATACAGAGCACAGTGTGAAAACCCAGCAGCACTAAGGCTGATTGTAATGCTGATTGTAATGATATAAAACAGCAAATAAGATTAGGAAACCAAAATAAGTGGGCTTTCATTATGTACATCAGCTCTGGGCTCCACCATCCAACATCCTTCCCTAACCAACTTGCCTGGGTTGGTCCTCACTGCCTTCCCACATAGCACAAAGTTAAATTGTGTGTACTCACCTGTTTTTTCCCCCATTTATTGTTGCTCTCCTTCCCTCCCTATCGACTGCAAGGTCTGTGTGGATCACACTGGTTTTGTCCAGTCTGGGCTCTATAGCACATGTAGATGCCTGGCACTGAGTGGGCACCCAAAGATGTTGGAATGAACGGAGAAATGAATGAATGACAGAAAGAAAGCAAAGCAATCAGTTCATTAGTCAAAGTAAAGTGCAGAGATCATTTAGGAATGGAAGGTAAGCAAACCATGTGGGTAGGCACAGCAGGAGCTTTCCTTTCCTGTGAGCAGAACTGCTAGGCTTCACCAGAGCAGACTAATGAGAAAGAGTGTGATCTCCCCGGATCTTCGTGAAAAGTTTGGACAACTACCTGCCTAGACATGTGAAATGAGGAAATGATGGCAGAAGATTCTTGAAACATTGTTAGCTTTGTAATTACCTCTGTGAAAGGAGCCATTTTAAAGAACCATGTCCCTGTAGTTCACCAACTTCAGAAGTCAAACCCTCTCTATAGGATGAAACTGGGAAAGAGAAGTCTTGGGAAGAGATTGAGTACAGACAGCTTTCTTTCTGCTGGAAGGTCTAGACCAGTGTTTGGCAAACTGTGGGTCGCAAGCCACAGGCAGCTCGTGAGCCGTGGTTTGCCGCTCTGTTGACCAATGAGTTTGCCGACCACTGCTCTAGACCAAGGGATCTCAGAGTTGAGCACATCCCTACATTCCCCCACCTCTGCCTCTCAAATGAACAAACAAACAAATGGTCAAAACCCCCACCGTAGTCTGTCCCATTACACCTCCCAGGTGCCTGTACCGTGATACAACGTTGTGTCTCCCTAATAAACTCTTCCCTGTTTCTGTATGGAACAGTTCACCTTTCCAGATCTCTCTCAATGCTTCTCTCCAACCCCAAACAATAAATTGCACAGCTTGGTGTCTGCAGTAAGTGGCCCCTGTATAAATGCGTGGAGCTTACCAAAGGGGCAGGACCTGAAACTCCCCGTCTAAGACCCAAGGAGGATGAGAGGCTCCGCACAGAGCCAGTAACACTGTGCAGCACCTTCCCAGGCTGCTAGCGTCCGTGCCTCACGTGCACAGAATACTGCAAAGCGGACAGGGGAAGCACCCATCTCAGAGAGCCTTGCAGAGTAAACGGGACCCTACGTGGAGAGTGCTTGGCACTGGGCCCGCTCAGCACAACCTCCACCAAGCCTGCTCTTATTAGGAATCTCAGCCACTTACATCAGATTAGCAGCCTGTCCCAGCCCCTTGGCTGCAGGCCCTAGGCCTTCGTCCCCCTCTCTGACTCACTCTGCTCCCTTTGCTTGTCTTTTGATGCTGTTTGGCCACTATTTCTCCAGAGCTGAAATATGTCAGAATGTGACTGATGCACCCAATTGTAAAAATAACCAGTTATTTTTATGTTGAGCACACCATCCTTAAAAATAACCGATGTCTTAGAAGTGTAGGCACCACAGCAAATGTTGGGTTGCATCGGGTGCATGCCCACTCACAACAACACGCACGCACGCGCACACACACACACACACACACACACACACACATACACACCATGGACACTTTAGGATGGAAAGCCCTGGCCAGTGTGCTCGATGGTCAGAGCATCAGTCTGTGCACTGACTGGTCTCTCTGATCAAGGGCACATTCATACCTGGGTTGCGGATTCCCTCCTTGCTGCTGGTTGGGGAGCGTGCAGGAGGCAGCCAGTAGCAACCAGTCAATGTGTCCATCTAACGTTGATGTCTCTCTCTCTCGTTCTCATTCTGTCTCTCCCCCATACTCTCTCGCTTCCACTCTCAGATGAGATTAACAAAAATAAATAAGATGGGACTGGAAACACACCAGCTTCAATCAGGGAGGGGTGGGGTGGGGATGACGGCTCCTCCTTCATGCTCACTGCCGGATGATGACGGTGACCCTGTGTGGAAGGTTCTTGCCAGGAGGCAGCTCCTCGGGGACAGGGATGGAAGAGGTCACTTCCCACAGCCTCAGAGCCCCGCAGGCTAACAATATCTCTCTGTCCCCAGTCTAAGCAGGTGCCATGCTTCCTTCTATTAGCAGAGAGATGGCCCCCTGACATGTCGTCCTGATCTGCATCACCCGGGGACACCCACTCATTCCTCAGCCACAGGAGACTCTGTCCCTTGCCTTTGAAAGCACCTGGAAGCTGGTTTCTACCCCTTACACTCCAGAGACTACAGGCACAAGGTCCAAAACCTCTACCTTGTTCGGAAAACAGATAAAACGCAATGTATCAGCACTGTCATCCTTCTGGATACATTACCAACCCTGCCTCCTCGAGACACCCGCTCTGGAAAACCATGTCACCTTTCACAGGAAGATCCCCTGCCAAAAGGCACAGGCTGGCACACCAGGAGAACACGACGAGGTTTCGACTGTCCCTACCCGTGATGCTCTGGCAGCAATTCAGACTCTTCACAGACGCCCCTGGTGCCCGCGGTGCGGGAAGGAGGCTGCGCCAGCCTGCCCGCAGAACGTGGGGTCAGCATGCCTGGAGCCTGGGGCTGGAAGCCTGCGTTTCAGCACTAGTTCTGCCTCTTACTAGCTGGGCATTTGTGAGCAAAGAACTGTGTGAGCCTCAACTTACCTGTCTGTAAACTGGGGAGAATCTTATCTGCCAGGTAACATGTGGCTAAGGACTAAATGAGACAGTGTAACGAAATTGCTTGGCACCATGTCAGGCATATAGTAAGGACCAAGTCATTGTCCTCGTCACCATCACCATCAGATTTATCACTTTGGACGAAATGGAAGGAAGGGATGTAAGCCGCCGGTACACTTCCTGACCCGTGTTACATTCCTGAGTGTCCTTTCTGCCCACGAGAATACCACTGTGTTGGGTGAAGAGCATGGTCTTTGGAGACAAAAAGACCTGGATTCAAACCCCAACCCTGCCGCTTCCGAGGCATGGGCCCTTCATTCCCCCAAGCCTCGGTTTCCTAGGCGGGAAGTGGAGCCAGTAGTACCTAGTGCCAGCATAAGTCTGAGGATACACAGTGTCTCAGCTCTCTCTCGCTCTGTCTCTCCAGGAACATGGCGAGGACAGCCTGCACGATGACAGCCCCATAAAGCCACAGACTTGCTGTTAAGCCTCCGCAGTCCCAGGATCCACTTAGAGCAGGGAGGTCAGACTAAAGCACTTGATTCACTGCTCACTCATTCGGCCAGTATTTCCTAAGGGCCTACTGTGTGTCAGGTTCAGAATCACAGCTGGGACATTACAGAGAGCACAGCTGCGGCAGCCCTGTTCCCCCAGTGCATCCTGGGAAACAGAGAAAGCAACCCTGACACCAAGACTGCATGATTGCTCCACAAAAAGTTAAACACAGAATCAGCTCACGACTCCAGTCTCATTCCTACAGATGCTTGCCAAAACCCGAAAACGCGCTCAAGCAGCTCCTGGAATAGGTGCTCACAGATGCAGTTTGCAATAGCCACGTGGCTCAGGGCAACACATTTAGTGCCTCAGAGTCCTGGACAGCAGAATCTTCCTGGGCTAAAATCATGCATCACCACAGTGGTGGCCCCAGGGGACAATCTATTTCCTTGCCTTTTTCAGCTGCTCAAGGCCTCGCACATTCCTTGTGGCTCCCAGCTCCCTCCTGCATCTCCAGACCGCCGAGGAGCACCTTCAACCTCTCTCTGACTCTGACCCTGTGCCTCCTCTTCCTCTTATAAGAGACTCTGTGATGGTATCGGGCCCCTGGATAATTACAGATCATGTCCCCTTCTGCAGACCTTCCACCGAAGCACATCTGCAAAATCTCTGCTGCCATATAAGGTGCCAGCCACAGTTAGAGGTTCCAAGGATTAGCATGTGGACATGGAGGGTAAAGAAGGGGCATTGTTCTCCCTACCCTTCTCTCTGAGCCTCAATTTTCTCATCTATAAAATGGATATAACGAGTTTCTTCAAAAAAATTAAAAATGGAATTTGGGTTTGATCCTAACCTTCCGGGAATATATCCTAAAAACCCTAAAATACCAACCAGAAAGAATATATGCACCCTGTGTTCATAACAGCATTATTTACAACTAGAGGCCCAGTGCACAAAATTTGTGCACGGGGGGGGGGGGGTGGGGGGGGCAGAGGATGTCCCTTAGCCCAGCCTGCACCCTCTCCAATCTGGGACCCCTTGAGGGATGTCCGACTGCCCGTTTAGGCCCGATCCAGTAGGATCGGGCCTAAATGGGCAGTCGGACATCCTTCTCACAATCCAGGACTGCTGGCTCCAAACTGCTTACCTGCCTGCCTCCCTGATTGCCCCTAACCACTTTGGCCTGCCAGCCTGATCACTTGCTAACCACTACCCTGCCAGCCTAACTGATGTCTAACTGCTCCCCTGCCAGCATATTTACCCCCAACTTCCTGCCTCTGCTGGCCTGGTCACCCCTAACTGCCCTCCCTTGAAGGCTTGATTGCCCCCAACTGCCCTCCCTTGCAGGCCTGGTCCCTCCCAACTGCCCTCCCCTGCTGGCCTGATTGCCCAAAACTGCCCTCCCTTGCAGGCCTGGAACCTTCAACAGCCCTCCCCTGCTGGCCATCTTGTGGTGGCCATCTTGTGTCCACATGGGGGCAGGATCTTTGACCACATGGGAGCAGCCCTCTTGTGTGTTGGAGTGATGGTCAATCTGCAAATTACTCTTTTATTAGTTAGGCCTGGTGCATGGGTGGTGGCCAGCTGGTTTGCCCTGATGAATGTCCCAGATCAGGGTGGGGGTTCCCTTGGGGTGAGGGGCGGCCTGGGCAAGGGGCCTGTGGAGGTTTGCAGGCCGGCCCCACCCCCAGTGACTCAAGTGGAGGCCCTGAGATCCGGAATTAATCTATGTCTACAATTGAAACTTTGTAGCCTGGAGTGGAGTCAAGCCTTCTGCTCACTCCATGGCAGCAGCCATTTCTGTTTGAAACTTTGTAGCCTAGAGTGGAGGCCAAGGCTGGCAATGGCAGGTGGAAAGCTTGACTTCCTCTATTGCCAGGGAAACTCAAGCCTCTGTTCTCTCCAGCTCAGTGGCTGCTGACATTTCTGCATTTTTTATCATTGAAACTTTGTAGCATTGAGTGGAGGCTGAGGCCAGCAATAGCAGGCGAAAGCTTGGCTTCCTCTGTTGCCGGGGAAACCCAAGCCTTCCTCCTGCTCTCAGTGGCAGCAGCCATCTTGGTTGGGGTTTATTTGCATAATCTGCTCCTGATTGGCTGGTGGGCATGGCTGTGGGCGTGCCTTGTGGGTGTAGTGAAGGTATGGTCAAATTTGCATATTACTCTTTTATTAGATAGAATAGCTAAGATTTGGAAACAGCCCAAGTGCCCATTAGTAGATGAATGGATAAAAAAGCTGTGGGACATTTACACTATGGAATATTATGCAGCTGTAAAAAAGAGGGATCTCTTATACTTTAGGACAGTATGGATAGACCTAGGAAATATTATGCTAATGAAATAAGCCAATCTGAGACCAAGAAATATCACATGATCTCACTTATTTGTAGAATCTAATGAACAAATGAATTGACCAACAAAATAAGATCCAAAGCATAGAAGCATGAACAGACTGACATACCTCAATGTGGGGTTGGGGGGATGAGAAGAGATAAACCAAAGAGCTTATATATTGATATGAATAGCCCATGGACATGGGCAATCGGGTAGTGAAGATTTCGGGGGGAAGAGGAAGGGCTAGGAAGAGGGGAGTAAAATGGGTGGGGAAATGAGATACCTATAATACTATCAAAAATAAAAAATGTATTAAAATAGATAAAATGGACATACAGTAATAATAATAGAACCAATGCCCTGAGTTTGTGTGAGGGTGACTGAAGGAACAGAATGATCTCTTAGCTTGGGACAGAGCAGGTGTGGGGATGGCCAGTCATGGTCCATCCCCTTCTGTTTCCTACCCCAACTCTTTCCCAGAAACACCCAGGAGCCCACTGTATCTTTGGAACCCGGATCCGCCAAACTCCTCATCCAAGTTTCAGGCTCAGAAGAAAGTTACATCTTGACCCCCAGCCCCAACTCTGACAAGAGGGTGTCATCTTCTATATATAAAACCCTAAGCGACCAGTCGACCGTTTGACCGGTCGCTACGACATGCACTGACCACCAGGGCACAGGCGCTCAACACAGGAGCTGCTCCCCAATGGTCAGTGTGCTCCCACAGCAGGAGCACCACTCAGCTGACCGCTGCAAGCCTCTCCTGCCTCTGTGGCAGTGCTGTGGAGCAGTGCGGCAGCAGGTGCAGTGGGGCCAGTTGACCAGGAGCAGCGCCCGGCTGGGCTCGGGCTCCTCCCCGGCCACCTGCTGCTTTGCACACTACATCCCTTGCAGGATCGGGCCAAAACCGGCAGTCTGACATCCCCCAAGGGGTCCCAGATGGTAAGGGGGCACAGGCCAGGCTGAGGAACCCCACCAATGCATAAATCTGTGCACCAGGCCTCTAGTTCTTTATATAAAAGTGAAAAATGAATCCTCACCTCCCCACCCCCTGTCCACCTGGACCTGGGAAAAATGAGATTCCTCAGGCAGGCTTCATTACTGGGACTCAGTGCCATCTGAATAATAATTGCATTCTGAAGCTGGAATTGATAAATGTTCTGGGCACTGTTGCTACTAGATGTTTACCTGATCCATTTGATGAATATTAATTCATACAAAAAACGTTTCCATTCCTGAAGCAATTCTGGACAAAACAATCCCCCCTGCCCCCCGCCCCACTACCAGCAGCTGCCAAAACAGTGTGCAGAGTTAAGTAACAACAAGCCCTGTCAGAGTGATTTATGGGGCATGAAACAAAGAGGGAGAAGGACTTCAGCCGCTCCCTCATTCGGGAACACCTGGGGAAGGAACACTGCGTTCCTTCCAGGGCTGGGATAGGGAGCTTGCAGGCCATTGACAAGAGGCTTTGGACAACATATATCGCTTTTATGCCACAGTATTTGAGAGAGGGACAGGATGCCTCATGCACCCTCGCTCCAAGCTGGGGAGCTTATATAAAGGAGTTAACATTTACTAAACACTGGCTATGATGCAGGGGCTTCAGACATGCACTTAACCCTCATACACACCTGTGAGATTGGGCACACCCTTGTCCCCGTTGTACACTGGGGCTCTGAGAGGTCAAGGTGACACATGTTGAAGGTCACTGCTAGAAAGTGGCAGAGCTGGGTCCGGAACCCAAGTGTGACTCCCAGAGACCATTCTCTTACCACTACATCAGGGGTCAGAGAAGCATATAGCCCGCCTGTTTCTGTAAATATGACTGCCCTGGAATGCAGCCATGCTTGTTCATTTACAGACTGTTGTCCAGCTGATTATACCCTAGAAAGACTGAGTTGAGTAGTTACAACAGAAACCATATGGTCTTCAGAAGCCTGAAATATTTACTGTCTGGACCTTTAAGAAAAAGTTGGCTGGGCCTGCTTGCCACCATGCCATTTGTCAGCATGTTCATGGTCCATCTGGAGAGCCCGGATATGTGCTCTGTAAATGGTGGCCAAAGTCATCATCACAGTCATCACTGCTGCTGCAGCTGCAGGAGTAGTTATTACACTGCTTTTACTATCGTCACCTCCTGAAGACCGAAAGGAAGCTCTCCAACCAGTCCATTAAGGAACCAGCCTTCAAGATAATGTGTTTCCTGCAGTAAATCATGAGACCCCTCAACTATTTAAAAATATTTTAAGTCTTTCCATGCTTCCGGGTCCTTAATGAGGACTGAAATCAAACCTGCATCCTTCCACGAGCTCTTCTGAAAATGCTAAGCCTCTCACCACAGAACAAGCCCCGAGGTGTCGCCAGGCACACGGCTGGAAAGGCCACGGTTACTGACCAAGACACCGCAGTGGGAACAGCCACAGGAGGGGCATCGCCAGACATCGGGCCCGCTGGCCACCGCCAACCTGTGGTCCTCGGAAGTCGTGAAGGAACTGGACTCAGATAAGTAGGGGGCCAATCAACCCAGTCTGCCAAGGACCAGTGCATCTCCGGGAACCTGGGGCTTGCTTTACTAAAATCAGGAAAGCCCCAGGCAAACCAGGATGAGTTGGTCATTTCATCCCAAGACACTGGTGCTGTCACCCCATCAGAAGCAGACAGGAGCACCCCCTAAAGTCATCCCAGAGCGCTTCATGTGGGGGACCAGCTTATTACATTCAAATGCCCAGACATGCCTTGTCAGGGAGCAGCTCAGCTCTGCGGAATTCGGACTCTGAATATCACCTGGGCTATCTCCGAACCATCGTGGCCAAGACACAAGAGATCGGAAGCGGGACACACTTCCCTAGAGGCGGGGGGGGGGGGGGGGGGAGAGAGAGCAGAATATTGACGCCAGCCTCCTGCTCACGATCGGGATCATTGTGTGCCTGAGTCTGTTTCCTCATCTGTAAAACAGGCAGAGTCAAAATACTTGCTTCACAGAACTGGTGTCAGATTAAATGACCCCAAATGACCATAGGGCATAAACAGAGCATGAGACTGAATAACTGCCTCCTGCTAGATGCTCTTTAAAAGGTCTCAGGACCTGAATGTTAACTGTGTTGATTATTTGCATTTCAGACCTGGCTGAGAGTGGTCCCTGACACAGCAGTGTTAGCCTCCTCCTGGGCTGGTTTTGAAAGGCAGATTCTCACACCCTTTTCAAGACCTGCGGAACCCCAATCTTCAGTGTAACATGCTCCCCGGTGATTCATGTGCACATTGAAGTGTGGGAGGCACCATCTGAATGTCCAGCATCTCCTGTTGGTCAAGACTTGGGAGGGTCTGGGTCTGAAGACAACCCAGGACGGAAGAGTGGATTCAGGGGACGCTCGCTCTGGGTCCGGCTGCTCACCTGCCATAGTTTCCAGCCCCCTTCTTTTTTTTCTTTCTTTTTTTTTTTTTTTTTTGTTTAAATATATTTTATTGATTTTTTTTATTTTTTTTATTTTTTTATTTTTTTTTTTACAGAGAGGAAGGGAGAGGGATAGAAAGTCAGAAACATCGATGAGAAACATCGATCAGCTGCCTCTTGCACGCCCCCTACTGGGGATGTGCCCGCAGCCAAGGTACATGCCCTTGCCGGAATTGAACCCGGGACCCTTCAGTCCGCAGTCCGACGCTCTATCCACTGAGCCAAACCGGTCTCGGCCCAGCCCCCTTCTTACTGCCTGGACCCCACCCCAGAACCACAAGTTTGGCTCTGCACATGGAGCCCAGGAAGCCAGGGTTTTTAAAGCTCCAGTGGCTAACTGCAACTTGGCTGAGACTCCCTGTTCCAGTCTGGACCAGTTGCCAAAACTCCTCCAGGGATCTGTTTGGTTAACAGAGTCAGGCTAAGGATCTCTTTTTTAAAAATGAGATGGAATTCACAGATCAGAAAATCAGCCATTTTAACGTGTGCACTTCAGTGCTGTCTGCAGCCACAATGTTGTGCGACAATGAACCTCCTGGTTCGTGGGTAGACACTCAACCACTGAGCCAACTGGCCAGGCAGAACTTCCTTCATTTTAAGTTTGGCTCAGTCTAGGGTCAAACATTAATAACATCACCCCCAGAAGAGACCCTGTACCACAGGTCAGTCACTCCCCATTACCTCCTGCCCCAACCCCCAGCACCCGCCAGTCTGCTCTCTGACTATGGGTTTATTGGTCCCAGGCAGGCCACAGAACTGGAATCATAGTGTGCTGTCTTTTGTGTCTGTATTCTTTCAAGGTTCACCCATGTTGTAGCATGTATCAGAACCTCGTTCTCTTTTATGAAAATGTTTTATTGATTTCAGAGAGGGATGGAAACATTAATGAGAGAGAATCATTGCTCAGCTGCCTCCTGCACGTCCCCCACTGGGAACCGAGCCCTCAATCCAGGCGTGTGTCCTGACTGGAAACTGAACTGTGACCTCCTGGTTCATATGTTGACGCTCAACCACTGAGCCCCGCTACTGGGGCAGAACTTCATTCCTTTCAAATCACACTCACACTCAACTGTTCTGTGAATCAAAACTCAAGTTAATCCCTGTAGAGGCTTAAAGCCTGGCTAGACCTCAGGAAGAGGCCTTTTGCTTCCTAGAGGGGGCTATCCCTCCCACACCAGCCAGCCACCTTCCCCAGCTCCCCCTCCTGTCAGGATCCATTACAGAGGGATGTGGGTAAAGAGGGCACATCATGCCAACCTGTTCCACTCAGCCCCAGCACTGTGACCCTTCCTTTCGTGGTGGGGATCGGTGGTGCCATAGGGAAGCTGCCAGGCCCTGATGAGGCCTGACAGGGAGGGGAGCTGATGGGGGAGACAATGTCACTCTCACCCGATTCCCTGCTCCAGAAACAAAGCAAGGAGGAAAGGAAGCAAGTGATTCCTCGGCCTCTCAGGAAACTGAGGCTGCACTGTGTTTCAGAAACCAGTTCTAAATCCTACCTCATCTCCAAGGTGTGCCCCCGCCACCCGAAAACCACAGAGGCAAGGCTTGCGTGTGGCATATGAGAAATGGAGAGGAATAGAAGATGCACACACAAAAAAACACTATTACTTTGGAATATTCCACAAACCGGCTCCATCAAGTAATATAGCCCCACAATACATTAAGAGGTGCTGAGGGAAAGAGGGGCCTCGTGCTCTAATAAATTTGGATTAGCTCCCTCTTCCAGAGAATTCTCCAAGCCAGTTTTCAAATTAAAGGCTTTGTCAAGTTCTGTGAGAAAGAAAACTATACTCATTGATTTTAATACATCTGATTAAGGGGGACCCTGACCTATTAAATGCATCTGAAAAACCCCTATATATATATTGAATTCTTTATTCAACATGTTTATTGAGAATCCACTCTGTGCCAGGCACAACTTGAGGATGTGGAAGTGGATAGTTAGGACCTCTGCACCCGAAGAGCTTCCACTGTTGTAGGTAGAGACCGGTAATAAATAAGGAGATAAACAAACAAAAACGACGACGCCGGAAAGCCACTCTTTTAGTCTCTCCTCTCAGATGTCTTTACTAAACCGTCACGGCCCCCTCCAATCAGGAGTGACATCGCCTCCTCTGAGCTCCTCCGATATTTATGGTCTGTCCCGTTCGGGAGGTGATTAACTGTGCTCTGCCTGCAAGAGCTCCCAGATAATGGCGAACATTCATAATCTCTTGAGTTATTGCCTATACTCACACAATACCAGGAGCTCTCCTTTCCCCCATTGTGACAACCAAAAATGTCTCCAGAGACTGCCAGACATCTGCTGGGGAAGGGTGGGAAAAACCCCAGATGAGAAACACTGTCACCTTCTCAGAAAGTACGTCCCTGGCCATCTAACCTAGAATTATCCCCTCACCTGAGTATCATCACTCACTATTCCTCTGTCCTGCTTGTTGGCTGCTCATAAGACTTACCACTGGCCTGGACTTAAGCTCCTCCGGCAGAGGGGCCCAGCCCGCCTTACTCTACTTCATTCCTCACACCTAGCCCAGCTAATAGAGGCTCAATAAATATTTGCTGAGTGAATGGGGGGAGGGGGTGAATGGAATGCCAGCGATGGAGAATGGACAAGGACAGGAGGACTAGGTCTCTGGAGGAGGGTAGCATGGTTTGACCCTAATTAACTCAGTGATTTAGGAAGTGTAAGGTGATTCAAGTGGTGGGGAAGAAAAAGGGAAATTCAAGTCTGGAGGCTGTGGGGCATTTCTGAGGTTCAATTACTGTAGCTCTCTTGACACAGCTCCCAAGTGGGAGGAAGTAGAGTCCAGTCTGAGCCTTGGCCATGGCCACTACCCCTCAAGGATTGGCCACCAGTGAGCTGCTGGTGGTGGAACCTCGCAAGCTGATCTGGGTTTCTGCCTAACTGTGGTTGGTCAAATAACCAGTCCACGTAATTCACCTGCTATGACTATGACTTCTGTCGCTGCAGTATCTCCATCAAATGCTGGTTTAATATTAAGTGAGTCCTCTGTCAGTTTTAAAGATGATACTAACTGGCAATTGAACCAGGACATTTTAACCCTCACTTAACATCCCCAGATACTATGCAGAAGAAATGAGAGGCAGCTACTGCAGTATGGAGATGGTTAAACTGTGCTTAAACAGGCCTGCAGCTAGTCTTTGCCTTTTGTTTATTTGTTTTTGGGAGTATTATTTTTGGATGCTTTTAGAAAAGGGAAAATAGAAATTTTTTTTAAAAAAATGAGTAAAGTTAATGAACTTATAAATTGCAAAGCTAAACAGATGAATAAATGAGAATAATGTTGCGAAACAAAACAAAATTAAATCAAAATTAAAATGCGCTGTGATGTGTTTTAAGAGAATATCAAATTTGGTAAATCAATGAGTCTTCATGGAACCTACAAGTATAGAGAGATTTTTCTCCTGCTTGCCCACCAAAGTCAGGTCTCAGCTCACATCTTCTCAGTGACAGGTACTTCAGAAATCCATTACACGGAGGGCAGACCTGGCTAACAGAAGCCCAAATCTGGTCAGGGTGACTTCGGCTCTGCCGGCCCTGCATGCCCTGTAGAGCACAAAGAACAGCCCATTCTGCCCCAGGACAACCCAGATTTCAAACTATATTACAAAGCTATAGTAATCAAAACAGTATGGCATAAAAACAGACACAAACCGATAGAACAGAATTGAGAGCTCAGGAATAAACTCACACATATACTGTATAGCCAGCTAATATGTGACAAGGAAGCCACGACCACCAATGAGGAAAGGCTATCTCTTCAATAAATGGTGCTGCAAAGTAGACATCCACATGCAAAAAAAAAAATGACGTTGGATTCCTAGCCTACACCACTCACACAAATTAACTCAAAATAAATTAAAGTTTTAAACATAAGACCTGAAGCCATAAAACTATTAGAAGAAAACATAGGGAATAGCTCCAATAAACAATATGAAAAAAAAACCTACAGAATGGGAGAAAATCGTAGCAAACCATATATCTGATAAGGAGTTAATATCCAAAATATGTATGTTAGAATAAATTTTTTTTAAAAAAAGGACAAGATATAAGAAATATTGGCAAGACTGTGGAGAAAAGGGAACTCTGGTGCACTGTTGGTGCAAATGTAAACTGGTGCAGCCACCATAGATAAGGTTCCTCAAAAAATTAAAAATAGAACTACCATGTGATCCAGAAATCCCACTTCTGGGTATATGTCGAAAGGAGATGAACTCACCATACCAAAGGAATGCCTGCACCCCCATGTTCACTGCAGCACTAGTCACAATAGGGAGACAAGGATACAACTACATGGTCATCAGTGGTGAATGGGTACAGAAGATGTGATGTATATATGTAATATACACAATGGAATATTCTTCAGCCACAGAAAAGAAGGAAATCCTGCCTTTTGCAACAACAGGGATGGGCCTTGAGGGCATTAAGCCAAATGAAACACCTGAGACAAATACAAATACTATATGACCGCATGTATATGTGGCATCTAAAAACACTGGACTCATAGAAATAGAAAGTAGAATGGTGGCTGCCAGGTCAAGGCACAAACTTGCGGTTGTTAAGATGAATGTTCCAACACGGGGACTACAGGAAATAATACTGTATTATATACCAAGTTACCATGAAAGTAGAGCTGCAATGTTCTCACCGTAACAACAACAAAATGGTAACTACGGGAGGTGAAGGGTGTGTTTACTACCTCATTGTGGTCATTGTTTCACATCGCACACCTTACACTTACACAATGTTCCACATCAATTATAACTCAATAAGCTGGAAAAATTAATGTTCCCTGTTTCTCGTTTCTTTCTAAATGTGGCTACTAGAAAGTTTAAGTGTGGCCACCCAGGCAGCCGCACGGCAGGCCGCGTCTGGGAGCACTGCCAGGACCAGTCTGAGGTTTCAATACGAGCATCAGCCTGCAAAACTAGGAGGCAGGTCAGCTTTTAGATTATTCTGATTCCCAGCCAGCATGGAGCAGAGACAAGCCATCCCTGCATCCCCTGCCCCAGTTCCTGGCCCTGAGAATTCACTGGAACAATGAGATGGTGTAACACCAAATTTGGAGTCATCTGTCGCAGCTGGAACAACAGCATTTACAAGTGTCTGTGAAATGGCTTTGCTATAGCCATCACGCAACCTTGGGAAGGTTGTGTGATCGAGTTCACAATCCTGCAGTCTGTGTGCTCCTTAAGAGTAAGGTCCACATCGGTCCGTAGCACAGTCACCCTTGTATCCTCAGTGCCCGCACAGAAACCAGCCAATGGAACAGCTGCCTTCCCTGGGGCCAGGCACTGAGCTGAGGGCTCTAGATGCACCGTTGCAATGAATTTGCACAATCACCCTATGACAGAGAGATGGCTACCCATTGTGCACAGTGAGGCTGAGATAGAAGTGGTGAGTCTGCCTGTGGTTCATCAGCCCGTAGGTGGCAGAGCAGTAATTCTAACCCAGAGCTATTGAGGTGGCTTCCACACCCTGCACTCTGCACCCCGAACCACCACACAATCCAGCACAAAGCAGCCTCAGGGAAAATGAATGGCCAGATGGGTCACTTTCTGCCTGCGATGGCTGGGCCACAAGGCAGGATGCCCTTTGGCCAAATGCTGCCAGGAATCCAGAACTGGGCTTTCGATCAAGGGCAACTCTTCTTCATTGAAGTTTTGAGATGCCATTCAAGGACTTTCAGAGCCTCTCTGTGAGAAAGTTTGCTGAGAGAGACATTCCTTAAGACCTACCATCTGTCTGCATCTGAATTTCGAAACCATTCTAGTAAGCGTGAGACTGAGTGTGGCCTAAGAGGTAATTACCTGATGTCTCCCTCCCTCAGTCACCTCCCGAAACACCATGGCATATTAGATGGATCTAATTAATGATTCAAAAAAGAAAGGGTTGGCATGATGCCTATTCCAGATCATCGATATACATTAGGATGGTAATGAGTTAACCCTCCCACAGCAGCGTCACCGCTTGTTAAAGGAGCACCCCACTCCAGATGTGAGCTCCGGGTCTCATTACTAATGGCCCTCTTCCAACCCCTCCATATTTATAGGCCAGCACTGATGTCACCCACAAGACCTGGAGTGGACCCCAGGGGACTATGACAATGGATAAAGACAGACTTCCGGAGGCACAGCAATGGGGCCAAATCCCAATGTTACTATTTGACCTTGGGGAGGTGGCCTACCCCACCAAACCTCAATTTCCTCGCCTGGAACAGGAAGCTCAGTGGAGGCAATATCATGCGTGGTTGCTCCCACCACTGACTCAGAGTTTGATCTAGCTCTGTGGCCTGAGACAAGCTGCTTAACCTCTCTGCGCCTCAACTTCCTCATCTGTAAAGTGGGAGTAACAGAACATCTACCTGTAGGGTTGCTATGGGAACTAAGTAAGCTGAGATGCACACAAGTCCCTGCTCTAATGAGTGGGCTCTTATGGCGAGCTTACACTGTCGCTGGGAGAAACGGGTGAATGGGTGCCCAGGAAGTGCTTAGCGCAGCGCCTGCCACCGGAGAAGCATTTGATAAATGCTCGTGGGTGCTGCTGTTTACTGTGGTTATTGTCACTTCTGGAGCCAGCCTTTGATCCTGCTGAAAACTTCCTGTGGCTGGAGGAGGACAGTGAATGCAGTCCTTGGCTGCGTGATTAGGCAAGTACCGTCCTCAGAGACAGGCATTCTGTGTTCTCCGGTCATAAGACACCGGGGGGACTGAGAGTTCTGGAAGGCCTGCCCAGTGAGAACCAGACAAAGGAAACTGAAAAGGTTCGTTCCAGAGAAGACAAAACTGGAAAGCAGCATAAGGTGGTATCCTCTGATAATCAAAAGCCACATTAAATGTCATTATCCATGGAGGTCTTCCCTGACCCTGGCACCCCCCCCCAAAAAAAAAGGTCAGCTCCCCATTATTAGCTCTCATAGCTCCTACACCCCTCCCCTCCAGAGCATCACTTACTCGGGATAAATCATTATTTATGACTATCTAACCCCTCCCACCAGACCATGAGTTCAGTAGGGCCAGGAACTGGGTGTGTCCCACACACCACTGTGGGCAACATACTTAGCATCAATCCCAGGGAGATGATGAATGGGAAAGGATCAGTGATCAGGAATGACAGGGAAAGGGCGCACCCGAAGAAGTTGGGAGGGCAGAATTAAGGCCAGAGAGAGAGAGAGACATGCTAGGAAGCCAGTCTGAGATTGTTCAAGGGTGAAACACGCAGAACAAGCCAGCCTGGAAGGGCACTGACTTACTTGGGAGTGAGCTCCCCGTCGCTGAGGGCATCCAAGGCAAATAGGGGTCTACTCCACATCCTTTCACCAGCAAACATCCACTAAGGCATCTTCTCTGTGCAGGACGTGTCCTAGGGTGTGTCCCAGGCCTCCCAAGGGGCTCCAGAACTGCAGAGAGCATCCCCTACCACATGAGGCCCTCCTAAAGTGCAATGAGAATAAAGGCACTCGAGGGCAGTTTGGGGGTAACAGACATGTCCCCTGTCTTGATCCATGAGATGGTTTCCTGTATGTACACATGTCAAAACTCACCAAATTATATACCTTTTGAAATTTATTATATGTTGGTTATATCTCAATGAAGTTGTTAAAAAATATATACCACCTTTAAAAGAAGTGGAATGAAAGTAAATGATCCAAAGACCAGATGATACAAAGATGCCCAAAGATGTGTGGGGCGGTCATGTGAATAACAGCAAAAATGAAGACACAACATAACCCAAACCTAATGGTTACGCAAATTCACCATATCCACAGGAAGAAATGAGACATAGCTATTAAATGTGGTGTTTTCAAAAGCTAATCTATGACAAGGCAAAAAAAAACAAGTGAAGGAAAAAGGATGTAAAAGAATCTACATGATTTGATATTGTTTCTATTTTGTTAAAAATGCAGAGGAGGAGAAAAAGCCTGGGAATTATCACAATTAAAATATAATGCTGAGTTACACCGGTAATTTTGAAAGCGTTTTTAAATATTGAAAAAGCCCAGCACAAACTGTAAATATGGGCTCAATCATGGCTGATTCGGTTTTTCTGTTTTTATTTTTTTTTCCAGGATTTTTGCAAATAAAAATGATTTTACAATAAAAAAAGAGGAATAAATCTTACTTTAAAACAACAAATAATGAGTATGTAAGGTCTTCCCCTCACGCCAGTTCTATGAAGAGAATTCAGAGGAGCATTAAATTTGAGGTGACCTTGACCCCCTGAAGACCGACCCCCATGTCCCCTCCTAACCTCCTGAGGAAGGTTTGGGGAGCACAGAGGCTGGGGGCAGTCGGAGGGGGAGCTGGCTGATGTAGATGCCGATTGGATTAGTGCCGGGTCTGTTTTCCTCTAAGTGGATTAGGCATTTCTTGAATTTGTTCCAGTGGGTCCCGGAAATTCAGCCCAGGACAGTCCTGCGGTTCGTTTTCAGAGCTCGCTGGAATATGTTTAAGCATGTAATAAATACATTTAAGCCTAATCGGATAAATCATTAAATCAGATCGTTATCTTGCAATTTGAAAACCAGGCTCCAGTTCCAGATCCCAGGGGAAGGAGGAATAGGAAGAAATAGAAAGGCTTTGGGCAGGTGGCCAGATCACATTCCTACCCCAAACCATCCAACACCGAAGGCAAAAAAGGGCACCCCCATCCTCCAAACCCAGATGCTCATCAGCTGCTGACTGGCTTCAAATTTACAACCAAACTTTGCAAAGGTCCATGTGTGGAGAAGCCTCTAGGTGCTCCCTGCAACGTAGGACCTGCCAGGCTGAAGGGAGTCCCAGGTGTGGTTCACCTGGTCTATCTCCTGCCTTAACGCGGACGACCTTTCACGTTCTCCACCAGGACCACCGGAAAAGCCAGAATCACCCTTTTCCAAGTCTGAAAATACGTTTGGCAAAGCCCTGAGGAATTGACTCTAGCGGGCAAAAACTGGAGAATCCGGCAGGTCTGCGTCCAGACCCCGGCTCTGTCATTGTGTGTGTGACACCTCGGACAAGTATCTCAGCCCCTCTGTGCCTCACTCTCTTCCTCTGTGAACTGGAGATAGTGATAGCACCTACCTCATGTGCTGTTGGGAGGATTACATTAGATAATACATATAAAGCACTTAGTTCAATGTCTGGCACAGAGTAACCAATCCATGTTAGATACTTTTATGATCTGAATTATTTTATTTTTTTATTGTTTAAAGTTTTACAAATAGTAGTACATATGTCTCCTTTTCCCCCCGATTGAGCTTTCCCCAGCCTCTCCTACCCTCTGGCACATGCCCTCAACACACCCCCCCCAAGTGTCTTGCATCTATTGGTTATGCTTATATGTATGCATAAAAATAGAAGACAAGCGAGACACACATGAAGTCTGAAGGGTGACCTCTACGAAGCACTGCCTGACATTAGCAGAGGCAGGTATTAGCATTTGGTGAGATCTTTTTAAAAATACACACACGTACACAGAACTGATTAAAGTATTAGGTCTCCTATTTTCCTACACTTTTTATTAACCCTTGTGAAAGTAGCTTTCTCTTTTATAGCTCTGTTCTCAGGAGCCCTGAACTCTACCTCTGACTTCAAAAAGCCATTACAGCATTGCCCACTGTGGCTCAGGGTTAGAGCACTGGCCCATGCATGGAAGGATGAGGGTTCAATTCCCGAGGGCACGTACCTGGGTTGCAGGTTTTATCCCTGCCCAGTCAGGACATGTGCAGGAAGCAACCAATTGATGTGTCTTTCCCACATCAATGTTTCTCTCTCTCCCCAACCCTTCTTTTCACTCTCTAAAAGTCAATAGAAAAAATATCCTCAGGTAAGGATTAACAATAGAAAAACAATGAAAAAGAAAAGCATTCCCAAGGCTAGAGAGAGTAGGAAAGAGAACCAAGTCTGCTTTTCAAAAGGGAAAAAGAGAAGGCGTACCTGTCCCTGACCTTCTGAAAACTGGGTGATCTCGGAAATGCTAACCTGAAGCAGTCAGCCTGTGGCAGCCCCTGAGCTCTCTCTCCATACATACATATCTATAAGCTGGACCTCTGCCTGGCAGACATATCCTGTTGCCAAATTAACCTCAGCCACACAAGAATGGGCAGTTAGTGGTTAAGATCTCATGTCAACCGGTCTTAACACTTAAGAGTTGTGTATCCTTGGCAGTGGCTTCACTATAAGCCTCAGTTTTCTCATTTGTTAAATGGGGATAATAATAATAGTTATTGTAGGGAATAAATTAAATAACCTATGTGAAAAGTGGATCAATGTTGGCTATTATTGTTGTCAATGATTCTGGTATTTATTTAATATTTAGAATGCACTTGGTATATGTAAATACCTTATAACTCATTAAATTCTCATTACAACCTTATGAGGTAGTAGCAGTGCTCTCATTTTGTAGGAAATAAAGACCAGAGAGGTTAAGTAACTTGTACAAAGTCATACAGCTACAAGGTGACAGAGACGACACTGCAACCTCAGCTGACTGATTCCAGGGTCTATGCTCTTAGCTCCTACATGAGGTTTAAGTATAATATTTGCACAGTTCAGTTTTATCAACCCCTGGCTTAGCCAGTATCTCATATTATACTTCCAACCTCCAAGTGAGATAAAATTCAGCAGGGATTCATATCGTTCCCATTTTACAGATTCTAACAGTGAGGAGCAGAGCAGCTCAGGACTCTCACGTTAACTCTGAAGCTATCACTAAAGTCCATGAGGCCAAGATTGTGTGTTTCTTATTCACTCTTGTGTCCCCAGAGTTTAGTACAGTGCCTGACACAGAGGAAGTCCTTAACAAGTACCACCCCAATACCAACTTTGTCCTTAAACAGCATTTCCCAAAGCCTGCTTCCTAAGACACCGTCTCAACACGTACTCAGTGAAAACAGAAACCACAGCCAAGTTCATGTGAAATCATGACATTATAAGTAAAATAAAAATAAATAAGTAAAATCAACGCATAGCAACTTATTAACAACACCAAGAAGCGCTACAGGCAAGAAACCTGTTTCTTTTCTGTTTTAAGAAAAATCCCCCAACATCCTTTTAGAAAATGCTGCCCTGGATAATAATCTAATTACTAAGGCATTTCATGCACTGACTTTATATATTACTAGAGGCCCAGCACACACAGAATCGTGCATGGTTAGGGTCCCTAGGCCTAGCCTGGCCTCCGTCACATGGCCTCTGCCAGCCTGCAACGCTATGTGAAGCTCTCCTCCCCAGGACACTCTGCGATGCTTTCAGCCCTTGGACTGCTCCACAAAACTCCCCCACCCTGCGACTGTTTCGTGAAACTTGCTGCTGCCTGGATGACTGTTCTGCTGAGCTCATGACCACCCCACAAAGCAGCCCACCACTGCCGCTCAACAGTACCCAGTCCCGCCCCACCACCAGCCCCCCCTCATGGTAAGCAGCTCGGGGGCTGGGGGACGGGGGACCGAGAGGTGCTCCATGCACTTCATGGTGACCAGTAGCCTGTTCGGTCATGATGCCACCTAGCTCTTTATATATATTAGGATTAATTCATTAAATTCTTAAATAGTCCTAAGAAGTAACTGTTATAATTATCCCCATTTCACAGATGAGGAAGCACAGATCTGTAAACCTCTTTATCAAAACAAATGGAAAAAGAAAAAAGAAAAAAAAACCTTGACCTACCCTTGTGGCCAAGCTGTCCTGAGTTACAGAGGCAGCCCAATGTCCAAGGTAAACTGGTCCAAATCCTGCCAACTCCAGGAGCTCTCAGCCTTGACCTCAGGCCCTCAAAGGGCTACTAGTATGCAGACCACATGGCTGTCCTTCTGGGATCTGCTCACTCTCTGAAATGCACCAGACGGCAGGTCCTTCTCTCCTGGCCAATCTCCCAACTGCCATCTGTACTCCACTATGATCACAGGACTGTGCCTTAGATCATTCTAGTGCTAACATTCCCATGGGCCTCAGAAGCAGGGAATAAATTCCAAAAGGATGAAGTAGTTCTGGAGGGCCTGGGAAACACTTGAGATGGGTATAAAAATGGATAGCCAATCTGGATCCAGATCGGCCAGCTCCAGAACTTCCCACACACAGGGTGACCTTGGGGTGCCTCCCCATTCTGATGAATCCACTCAACCACACTTAGACCCTAAGCTGTGGCTTGGAGCTAATCACTGTGGAATGAAAACAGAGAAGTCGTCATTCCTGTCTTCAGAATGCTCCCACCTGACCCCACAACTATTTCACTAGTCTCATCTCCGAAACCCCTTCTCCAGGTTAACTTACAACTCCCTGAAGCTGGTCATGATTTATCCCACAATTACATGCCTCACTACAGGTTATTCCCATACCTGGAAGGTCATGGTCCCTCAACCTTTTGGAAACTTTCCATTTTTATACCCATGAAGGAAGGCTTCCCTAGCATTCACCTGCACTCTGCCTCCAAAACACTGGCTATTTCCTCCTCCACGTTAACACAGCAACAGACACAGTCCTCTGCACCTTAGTGCATTGCAGTAATTCCGTATAGAGACAAGAAACACCTAACATGGGGCTTGTCGCCAAGAAACGGTTTCCTAAGCACTCAATGAATAAGTGAATCAATCTACTTGTTCACAAGCCAACACAGCAGAAACAAGTAAAAAACAATAGAGGAACACAGTCAAGGACTAGAACAGAGTCTTGCAAACTTTTTCTGTGAAGGACAAGATAGTAAATATTTCAACAGTGATCCATATGGCCTCTGTTCTAACTACTCAACTCTGCCATTACGGCACAAAGACAGCCATAAATGGTACATGACTGAGGAGGTATAACTGTGTGCCAAAACAATTTTATTTTAAAAATCAGGCAGCTAGACAGATTTGGCCTGTGGGCCACACAGTTTGCTGACCCCTGGATTAGATTACTGAATACATCTCAAAATGGCATAAAGGAGGAAAGCTTGTTCTTAGCAAGTCATCCTCTATTTTGCCCTAAGAACAGCCAGCCAGTCCTAAACAGAGGGAGGGAGGGAGGAGAGAAGGGGGGAGGGGAGGGAGAAGGGTGGAAGGAATGCCCTCCCTTAAGAAAGCCTGAATAGTTTTGGGATGATTAAAAAGATTTTCTCAAAACTCTCTCAGACCTCATGGTTCAAACCCTCAGGGCAGACATGAGAACAAAACCCAAGTGAGCTACAAGTTAGTGAGGATTCCTACAGGCAGATGCGGCTTTAGCCACAAACTTAAGATACAGATCTGTGGTGCTGTTTGGTTTGGTTTGGGGTTTTTTTTTTCCATTTTTACTAATGCTATCATTAGTAATACTATGTTTACTAATACTGTCATTTCTATTGATACATTCTTCTCTACCTAAATGTATTAGAAAAGAAAGAAAAACAGAAAATTTGTCCAAGGTAAAAAAACAAATCCCAAGGACATTTAATTAAAGCAATAAGTTTCTTGATTATAAAAGAAGAGAGATGAGACATATCCCAAAATCCAGCTTCCTCCCCTGCCTGTCTCCCGGGGTACAAACAATCCAAATACTTCCCCCAGAAACGTCCTGATGCTGTTACCATCACGCCCGAACACATTACATCCTGTCCATCCGGGCAGAACATGTTTCGTGTTGCCCTTTCTTCTCCCTCCCTAATAAGTGCCTTTGCAAAGACGTCTGTGTTATTTGTTTGCTCTTTCTTCTTCCATCCTAGTTGTTGGCTGATGCTAACTCTCCACCAGCATCCGGCCATTTCTTGCCTCAAGTGAGAGGTTTCACTCCAGCATCAGCCCAGCAGAAACCTGCAGCCTGGCCCATCTCACTAGAGGCAGGGAAGGAGCACCCCAGGATCCCTCTCCAATGCCTCTGAGAGCTGGCCCATGTGGCTTAGGTGCCTGGACTTCTTTCTTCACCTATAAGTTAGGGCACCTCCCTTCCCACTGAAGATAGTGTGGGGAAATGAAGTATAATTGAAAAAGAAGTGAAATCATCCTGCAGGAAAGCCTGAAACATACAATGAGATAAGACAGGTGAGGAAGCCTAATAGGAACAACGACTGCTTCCCAATAATTATTACCAGGCCCATGGCAACTGCATGCCAGACCCTGACCAGGCTTTGCATATTTTATCTCATTTCATCCTCACCATGAGCCAAGAAGTAGGGACAATTATGGTCCAAATGTTTAGGCCACGAAATGATGGCTTACAGAGATGCGAGGGTTCAACCTGAGCCATGAAGCTGGTACCTCCCACCCAAAGCCAGGAATACAGTTGGTATTTTTTTAAATAAATCTTTATTGCTCAGATTATTACAATTGTTCCTCTTTTTTCCCCCCCATAGCTCCCCTCCACCTGGTTCCCACCGCACCCTCTGCCCTTACCCCACCCCCACTGTCTTTATCCATAGGTGTACAATTTTTGTTCAGTCTCTCCCGGCACCCCTACACCCCTTTCCCCCCAGGAATTGTCAGTCCACTCCCCTGCCTGTCTCCTGGGGCACAAACAATCCACTACTTCCCCCCAGAAACGTCCTGATTCTAGTATATTTACCAGTTTATTCTGTTCATCAAATTTTTCACTCTCTTGATTTTTAGATTCACTTGATGACAGATATCTATTTGTTGTTCAAAATTTTTATCTTACCTTTTCTTCTTCCTCCTCTTCTTAAAGAATACCTTTCAGCATTTCATATAATACTGGTTTGGCAGTGATGACCTCCTTTAGCTTTTTCTCATCTGTGAAGCTCTTTATCTGACCTTCAATTCTGAATGACAGCTTTCAATGAAGGACAAGACAGTAAATATTTCAACAGTGAGCCATATGCACTCATGAGTGCATAGCTAGGTAGAATAATCTTGATTGTAGATTCTTGCCATTCATCACTTTGAATATTTCTTGCCACTCCCATCTGGCCTGTATAGTTTCTCTTGAGAAATCGGCTGACAATAGGGTACTCCCTTGTAGGTAACTAAGTGTTTTTATCTTGCTGCTTTTAATATTCTCTTTGTGTCTTTTGCTCTTGGCATTTTAATTATGATGTGTCTTGGTGTGGTCCTCTTTGGATTCCTTTTGTTTGGGGTTCTCTGTGCTTCCTGCACTTGTAAGTCTACTTCTTTCACCAGGTAGGGGAAGTTTTCTGTCATTATTTCTTTTTTTTATCTTTATTGTTCAGTTTATTAATTACATTGTTCCCTTTTTTTTTCACCCTATAGTTCCCCTCCACCTGGTACCCATCCCATCCTCTGCCCTCACCCCCCTCCTCTGTCCTCTCCCATAGTTGCATGATTTTTGTCCAGTCTCTTGCTGCACTTCCCACACCCCCTTTCTCCCCAAGAGTTGTCAGTCCATTCCCTCTCTATGTCCGGGATTCTGTTACATTCACCAGTATATCCTGTTCATCAGCTTATTAATTCACTTGATTTTTAGATTCATTTGTCGATAGATGTGTATTTGTTGTTCCTAATTTACACTTTTATCTTTTTCTTCTTCCTCTTCTTAAAGAATATCTTTCAGCATTTCATATAATTGTCATTATTTCTTAAAATAGGTTTTCAGTATCTTGCTCTCTCTCTTTTTCTGGCACCCCCATAATTCAGATGTTGGTACACTTGAAGTTGTCCCAGAGGCTCCTTACATTCTGTTCATATTTTTGGATTCTTTTTTCTTTTTGCTTTTCCTGTTGGGTGTTTTTTCTTATTTGTATTTCCAATCTTTGACTTCATTCTTGCAGTCCTCTAGTCTGCTGTTGGATTTCTGTATATTTTTTATTTTAGTCAGTGTATGCTTAATTTCTAGTTGGTCCTTTTTCATATCCTGGAGAGTCTCACTAAATTTATCAGCAGTTTCTAGAAAATTCTTGAAACACCTTAAAACCGTGATTTTGAACTCTATATCCAGTAGTTTGTTTTCCTCCATTTCTTTCATTTGTGACCTGTTTATTTGTCTCTGCATTTTGGCTGCTTCCCTGAGTTGATAGAGGGGCTTTGTATGCCAGGTGTCCTCTAGGGCCCAGTGGCTCAGCCTCTCCGGTTACCTGAGGTGGACACTCTTGGTGCACCCCTTTGTGGGCTGTGTGCACAATCTTGATGTAGTTAAGCCTTAATTGTTGTTGATATCACTGGGAGGAATTGACCTCCAGGCCAATTGACTGTGAAGATCAGCTGTGTCTACACTGTGCTAGAGACACCATTATGAGACAAGCCTTGCAAAAGCCACTGGCTCAGCTTGGATGGAGCAGAGTCTCAGGACAGAGCAGACAGCATTGGTTTCCCATCAGCCCTGCCCTAAGAGGCCCCTGGGTCTCAGTGTCCCGCAGTAATTGCTGCAAGAACCTCTAAGAGAAAACCCCCCCTTGAGTTTCGCTTGCTGCCAGACAGTCCAGTTTCTCCCCATATGAGTCTTGATCCCCAGAGTCTCGCCAAGAACTGGAGTTCAGAGTGGTCGGGAGCTTTTGTCTCTCTCCCAGTTGAGAAAGTTAACCACATACTGAGTTGCCAGCCCTCTCCACGTGCATGCCTGTGTACCTCTGCCTTTATTTCTGCAGCTCCTCTGAGTCTCAGTGTGCTTTTCTCTTTCCTTCTAGTTGTAGAATTTCCACTCAGCCAGCCTTCCTGTGGTTCTGGATGATGTCTGTTTTGTCTTTTAGTTGTAGTTTTGAAATTGTTGTGCAAGGCAGCAGTTTAGGTGTTTACCTATGCCACCATCTTGGTTTTTCTGTAGTCTGTATGTAGTAAATGCTGGTTAAAGCTGAACACACCAGTGAACTACATAGTAAAATATCATCATCTCTTAACTCCCACAACCTCTGTGGACAGCTAGCTACACAGGTTCTGTTTTCAAAAGTAAGAGGGAGGGAGAGGTGAGGTGACCCCAGGTGAGTGATAAAACAAAATAATCAACCCAAGAAGAAAGCAAAGAAGTCCAAACACATCCTGAAACTCAGAATCATCCTGAAACTCAGCATGGCTGTTCTTCCTCTAGAAAGCATCCCCTGAATGCTCTTGGCTGCACTCGGTCCCTGTCTCCCCCCAACCTCAGCCACCATACTCCCAGTCTATAAAGAGTTAACGATGGAAAAGATAATCACACTAACACTGTATATGAGCCCTTCCGACAGTACATCTGAACCAAGGCCAGGACAGGAAGGAGCCAGCAAAGATGACACTAATTCCTTATGTCCAAAGAATCCACAAAAGGGTGTCACTGCGTTAATATGGAGAATCACAGTAACAATAACAGCAACTAAGCTAGGTATGAACTGTACAGTTATCCAGGAGCGTGGGGACATAATGATTGGGTGGAGCTCACTCACCTGGCATGGAAGGTCAACCCTGAAACACAGAATCCTGAGGGAAGGGTTTATAGGCCATCATTCCTGTCCTCAGGCATTTGACAGACCCAGACACCAGGCTCTGTCAGACCTTGTGGCTGTCGGCTCTCACAGCCAGAAGAGACAGGAGAGGAGAGACCCGACCATCTGGCCTCTAGCCCTAACCTCTCTCCACTACTGTCTCTTCCATGAGCAGTTAGTTCCTCAAGGAAGAGAGTGATTGGAGCTGTTGACCTGCAAATGTAAATTTTAACAAGTCCCTAGTAAGAGCAGGAGAGTTTATGCATGTGAGTAGAAAGTACTCCTGAGTGCAAGTGGGTGCATTTGTGTGTGTGTGCGTGAGGGTGTCCCAGCAAGGCCCCTAGCTTTCATCTGGTTCCTGTAAACATAAGAAGGACCCTTGGGAAAATCATGCTCTGGACCTGAGAAGCCAGAGTCCAACTCAATTATGGTTTTCTGTGCTTAAACAGAGCCTCCGTCTTCACAAAATGTCCTGGCTTTCATCTGGCCTCAGCGTTACTCACGTTGTCATCATCATTGACATCATTATCCTCCTCATCCTCCAGCCACAGCACCGTCCAGTCAGTGCAGCCTGATGCACAGCACTTAAGCCAAGGCCACCATTCCCAGCCGGGAACACTGGGCGTCTAGGGGTGCGGGGGTGGATGCTACTGACACCTGGTGGGTAGAGGCCAGGGATGGAGCTAAACACCCTCCAATGCAGAGGACAGTGCCCTATCAATGAATGATCTGGCCTCAGATGTCACAGGGCCGAGGCTGAGAAACTCTGAGCTGGCCATCACTGGAGACTCCCAAGATAATCTCCTAACCTGGGGCCTGAGAGCTGGTGAGCTGACATCCGAGGCATTCACAGGCTGCTCGCTGCTCCTAAGCACGGTTCCCTAGGCTGCCAGTCTGCAGTGAGGAAGGGCCACACTGTGAACCTACACATCCCCTGCCTGGAAGCCCCTCAGTCTAGATCCTTGCTTACTTTGGGGGCATAAATATAGTCCTGTGATTTTATAAAAGACTATGAGGACTTCTCCAACCTCTCGAATAGGCCAAAGGAAGACTGTGATTGATGGCTATCTTTTTTCTGCTCCAAGATGCTAAAAGGGTGGCACTGCCCACATCACCCCCTTCCACAGGGCATCAGCTCTGCCAAATTCAGGGGCTTGATGAATGTTCTGGCAAAACCCTCAACTGCCCACATGCATTGCAGAGCCAGCTTCACCAGCTCTGGGTCCTGGCGACCATTCTGCTCCTGAGGGCTCTGCCTTCTGGAAGCAGGCTGGAGGCAGAACAGGGAGCAGGGAGAGAAACCTTTGATTTGGCCCATTCATTGAAGTCTGATTTCCAATTCCGTCCAGCCAAGAACCCAAGTCAGGTCCTGCTCAAATCAGGGAGACAGCCCAAGACAGGCAAGTGCACACCTCATTTCACTTATTCCTAAATGCTATGCATGGTGACGCCTATTTCAAAGCCCAGGGCACTGATGGGGAAGGGGCTGAGCCAAGTGCATTCTAGCCCCGTGGTCCAGCCAGGACTCACAGGCCAGAAGCAGAACTCACATGACTTCCTGACTGTGCCACTAAGGGGCCAGGCCAGGCCAGAGGGATGAAGAGCCAGGAGCCCAGTCCCCTGACCCTGGGGCCCAAGTCTTTTTTATCTGTGTCCCAGTGCTGGGCACGTGGCAAAGGCTAAGATGCTCATTTCCATTGAAATAAGTCCTGCTGCTCCTCTTTTCAGCCTTTCTGTTAACAGGCTTGGGGGGAAGGGGTCCCACACAGCTTGAGTCACCCCAAAATCTTTCCCGATGTCTCCCAAGGCAAGAAGGCCTGCCACTTTGCAGCTCTCTGCAACACCACGCACTATTACTGGAAGCCTGCTTTGTGAGGATCCCTCTTGGCAGCTCGTTTCCTTCTCTTAATTGGTCTTCAGTGCGGCAGAGAGAGCAATGCCTCTGAGACATGAGCACTGCAGGGCCATGAGGGCAGCAAGACCCCCTCTGAGCAGACTGGAGGCCGGCAGGAGCTCGGAGCTTGCTCCATGCTGTGAGCTCACTCAAAGCTCATCAGGAAAGAGACTAAAGCTGCTCCCACCCCCACGCCCACCCCTAGGTTTCCGTCAGCCCAGGATGCCCAGTCTCTAACACAGAACAAGCCCCTGCTTGTCCCTGCCATCGCTGGGTCATGTCTCTCTCCTCCCCGGGACTCGGTGTATCCTTATCTGAGAGTTAAGATGATCAGACTGAGGTTCCTTGCAGTTTGCGCCCATGTAGCTCTTTTTCCAAGCACTTGAGCACATTCTTTGGCTTCTCAGCTGAAGAAGATGATCAGGCAGCGCCTCCTGGTGATCATCAAGAGAAGAGGCCCCAGTTGGATGGTGTCCAAAGCAATCCATACGGGGAGGAAAAGGCATCCAGTGTCTGCAGCCAAACAACTATGTGACCCTAACACTGGCAAGCAAGGAGACTAGGACTTAAAGCAAAAGCACAGTCCTGCCAGACACGCAGGTCCTCCGTCCACCATGACAACGAAGGCAGAAGGTCTTCAGAAGATGGAGCTTGAAAAACAATGCCAGCATCGGTCATCCAGGGTGTCCTGGTATCTGATTACAAAGCCTGTGCACCTCATTTCTCCTCCACAAAGTACCAGCCGGAGAAGGGAAAGACAAAAGTGCTAAAGAAAGAAAAGGATCAGATGATGGAGCTAATCTGAGCCTGTTCCCAAGGGCAGGACTGACGCAGGGCCAGGAGAGCCAGCAGGTCTCCGTGTGCCTGCAGAAGTGAGGCCATTCCCAAGTGGGGAGTAAGGTCAACAGGGAGATCCGGGCTGTGAGAATCCCGTGGGGATGTCGGTGGGACATATTCACCCCAAAAGAAGAACCACAGATCCCCTCAAATGATGGTGAGCCTCCAGGGCCATTACCCAGACGTCACTCCAGAGATAATGAGATACGGTCCTCACCCTCACAGAGCTCACAGTCTGGTGACGAACAGACAAGGAAAGTGGGCATGGAAGACACTACAAGTTAAAGCATGTGCTTTGGGTGAGACTGACATGAGTTCGAGCACAGGCTCTATCTAGTACTACCTGTGTGACTCTAGGCAAGTTACTTAACCTCTCTAGGCATGTCCATCCTTCCAGCCCTGGACACTTGGTGTAGTAAGTCATCAACAGCAGTTCCGTGTAAGTGCTGTACCACTTTAAGGGAGACTATCCTCGGTGATCTGAGTGGCCCTGGCTTAATGCATTGAAAGGCATTAAGAGCAGAACTGCGGCTTCCCTGAAGAAAAAGAAATTCTGTCCACACACTGCCAGCTCCGGACAGCCTGTCCGTGGACCTCAGACTTGCCAGCCAGCCTCCACGATCACAATAAACTCCAGGCACCAAATCTCAATTTATCATTCCCACCCTGGCCAGGTGGCTCAGCTGGTTGGAGCAGCATCCCGTACACCAAAAGGTTGTGAGTTCGATTCCCAGTCAGGGCACACACCTAGGCGGCAGGGCTGATCCCTGTTTGGGGCTCGTGCAAGAAGCAACCAATCAATGCTTCTCTCTCTCTTCTCTCTCTCTCTCTCTCTCTCTCTCTCTCTCTCTCTCTCTCTCTCCTCCCCCCTCTCATCTCTCTCTCCCCCCCCCAACCTCCTCTCTAAAATCAACAAAAAGCATGTCCTTGGATAAAGATTTTTTTTAAAAAAAGAATGTTAAAAAAATCTCACTGTATCTACCCCACAGGCCCTGCTTTTCTGACACACCGCTGTGACCACCCCATCCAAACTGGCCTTCTAGTCAGCATCACATCACCCCATTTTAACTCTCAGCATCAAACTCATCACCGTGTGCCACACTCCTGTCCGTTCTTTCTGTGCTCCAGGGCAGCGCTGGCTAGGAGAACTTTCTGTTGATGATGGGAACACCTGGAACTGCACTGTGGCGACTGGGTGGCCCCAGCTACAGGGGGGCTATGGGTCACGTGAAATGGGGCTAGTGCCTGAGAGGTAAATTTTTAATTCTACTTCCTTTTCATGAATAGAAGGTTACCTTGCACATGAGTGTAGAGGCCACCCCAATGGACAGCTGGGGTGTAGAAAACAAGGACCATGAGAGTGGGAAGCTGGTTAGCCTTAATCATCACCACGTCCCCAGTCCCCCGTGACCGAAACCCAGGATGTGCTATCGATATTTACAATGAATGAATGAGCCATGTATAGGTGAGCGGGGCTGCATTAGGCCTCTGTCTCTTGCACTGGAGAATGCTAACGCCATCCGACCTCTGTGTAAGGGATTCCTGAAAACCCACGGAACTGGGCGACAGGGGATGTAGAAGGAAGGGAGACGAGGGACAAAGATGCTGCAACTCGCCAGACACTGGGGCTCTGGGAGAGGTGGCTCTTTCCCAGCGCCCAGCCCTCCCAGAGGTGGAAGCAACTGGAATAACAGGGCAATCAAGGCGGCTCTTCCGCTCTGTTCTAGGCACAGGAAGGTGGTTCTGGTGGGCTTCCTTCAACGCCCAACTGCAAGGACCAGGGGAGCAGCTGAGGCTGCTGTCCTATTTTGGAGCCACTTTCCATCCAGTTTGCACTTGGCTGTCAGTTCCTCCCAGAACCCGCAGGAGAAGGAGCCAGAGGGGCCCAACAAAGTAAGCTCTAGGGAGGTTGCCAGTGCGGGGGGGGGGGGGGGCAGTCTGTCAGGATTACCCTGGCCTTCTCTCTCCCCTTGCCTGGTTGGCGGAGCCTCTTCTTAGACGTACCAGCATCTCACTCTAAGCCCTCTCTCTCTCTCTCTCTCTCTCTCTCTCTCTCTCTCTCTCTCTCTCTCTCTGCAGCCGGTGTTTGTTTGAAAACTGGATGAGTGAGCCAGGCATCCTCTGCTCAAAGCCCTACAATCCAAGCTCTGAGCCATGATCCTCCGCGGGGGCTGGCCCTGCCCATCTATCTGACTCCATTCCCACCGCTCTCCCAGCATTCTGTGGGCCGGCCACACTGGTCTCCCTCGAACAGGCTCCCTCCTGCCAGTAGGCACTTTGCATGTCCCCACCACCCCTTTGTCACCAGAACTCCTCCTCTTCTTTAGGTCTCAGCTCCATCCCGAAGCCCCGAGAAAGTCCCGAAGCCCTGGAACCCACCCAGCACAGTGCCAAATGCATAGTGGGTGCTTGAAAACTATGCAGGGGAGGGAGGGAGTAGGAAAAGAAGGGGGAAGCAGTCTTCCATTATCTGGAACCTGGGTTTTTCCTTGGGAAAGTGAAAACGCAAATAGCAAACATTGGAAAAGCAATCACAGGAACATGCTCTTCAGTAGCCAAGTCAGTGTCACCCTGGGATCTCAGCTCTGTAGTGACTTTGGGGAGGTGAGAAATGGGGCTGTGTGTGCTGGGAAACTGCTTGGGGTTCTTCTGGGCAGGGAAAGGCAGGCTACCCCTGGAGAACAATCAAGCCAAGCACGGGGAGATGGGCTCTAAAGAAGCGGCAATGTTGAGAGAGACAGTGGCTCAGAGGGAAGAGAAGCCAAAGACAAACAGGGAGCAGAATTAGAAAAGCTGAAGGCTAGGGGTCCCCTGGAGACAAAAGAAAAAGAGAGGGATAGGAAGGAGACAGAGGAAAGCGAGACAGGGCCGAGAAAGGCTAGAGGAACCTGGTGATGCTGCTGATGGTAATGGTGATGGTGATGGTGATGGTGGTGGTGATGAAGGTGATAATAGAGATAAGTTGCCTGGCATATAGTAGGCATTCAATAAATTTTGGTGTTTGAGGGAATGTTGTTTTTTTTTATTTCAGGCCACAGCTGATATGATAAGGAAATGTGAGGAGACCCTGGCTTTGGAATCCCTTGAGCTTGCTGATGGAATGATTAAGTATTCTTTGGTGTCAGCCTCAGGCTTATCTAACAATCTAAGAGATAAAAGTTTAAACTTTCCTACCTTTGGGGCATCTTGGACACTGGGAAATAAAAATAATCCCCCAAAATCCAAAGAGAAAACTAAATTAGTGGTAGAGTCACAACTATAAAATAAAGTATCCCTTATTCTCAGAGAGGAGAGGATAGGAGAGGAGAGGGAGAGAGAGAAAGGGAGAGAGGAAGAGAAGAAGAAGGAGAGAGGGAGAGAAATAGAGGGAGAGAGGGGCAGGGACAGGAAAAGGGAGGTGGGGGAGAGGGTGGGAGAGAGATTTTTTGCCTCCATGAGTTTCTCAATACAACCTGTATCCCTTCAGTCATTTCACAAACACGCATTGAGTCCCCACCACACACTAAAATTTAAAGTATCTCATTTCATCACTGTAGGAGACTCCAGCTGAGAGCTGGGGAGACCGAGATGAAATAAATATAGTAAGAAACAAGAATCAAGAACTAGTTTGTTCCTTAATTTGGCATAAAATTTTGGATTAAGGTGAAAGGCAGGAAATAATGGAACCATTTAGAAGCTTCCAGGAACCAAGGATAATTTTAGAGGGAAGAAGGGAATTTAAGACAAGAAGGATCGGTAGAGAATGGATCTCTGATTCCCCCTGGTGGAGAAGAATAGCAAACACATCATACGGCTTTCCTGCACTTTCTTCACCAAATATAACCTGGACGAGGTGCTAGGAACAGAGGAAAGAATAATAGCATACTGCACCTGTCCTTGGGGAGGTCACAAGCAGATGAAGGAGTAAGACAAAAAAGTGACATCCATCTAAAGCAGGACCAGTTGGTAAGAGAAGCATTCATTCACTCATCCAACAAAGGACGGAGGCCTTGAGTCAGGGGCTTGAGAATAAGCAGGATTCATGGGGAAGACACAAGTGGGAGGGAATTCTAGGCAGTGGGTTGAGTACAAGAAGTGAAATCCATGCGTGATCTAGGAAATTCCAAGTAATTAGTAGGTCTGTACGACAGTGAGGGTTGGAGGGGGGAATGTAAACAGCACGGTTCCAAATAGAAGCCAAATCCCAATGTGCTTTGCAATCTGTGGGAAAGACTGTATATGAAGCCACTGGTGAGTTTCACATACATAGTGAGTGTGCAGGAGGCAGCCAATCAATGTTTCTATATATATATCCTTCTCCCTTCCTCTTTCTAAAATTAACTTTAAAAAAATGTTAAGAGAAATATGTATTGAGTCCCTACAATGTGCCAGATATTGAGCTGGGGGTGTCTGACTGCAAATAAAATAGCAAAAAGAGGTAGATCCCTGTCCTCCTGAGGCTTACACTCTACTGGGGGGAGAGGCATCTATTAAAAGAAATCGCCCCCACAAAAAGTTAAAATTAACACATGGGAAGTGGTACGGGCACATACAGAGGCAGAGCATGATGTTAGGGCACTGAGAGCGTTTTGCTGAGCTGAGCTTCCCTGCAAGTTTCCCTTGTTGCCCAGGCAACACCTGGCCCTGCTCTCAAGGACCCAGTGGCTTGAAGGCTGGCATCGGAGGCAAGACATGGTCAATGGAAGCTCAGCTGCTTGGAAAGAGCTGATAGAGGCAGGGGGATCAAGGAGATTGGCATTTTTCAACCCACAGTTAGGTGTGAAATGAAAGTGGCAGGACCTTTCCAGCATTTGGTAAATTATATAAAATAAAATAGAAAAGAATGTAAAATATTGTGCATAGTAAGAATTGATACTGTTTCATGAAACTAATTTCAGTTGTGTATGTGTATATTCATGTGTCTGTGTATAATGTGTGTGCACAAGGTTGGAATATAAATCATTTGTTACTGTGTGTCTTTTTTTATATTTTTATTGTTTTCAGAGAGAGGAAGGGAGGGAGGGAGAGATAGAAACATCAATGATGACAGAGAATCATTGACTGGTCGCCTCTTGCCACCCTTTACTGGGGTTCGAGCCCATAACCCAGACATGTGCCCTGACTAGGAATTAAAACATCACCTCCTGGTTCATAGGTCAACACTCAACCACTGAGCCACACCAGCCGGGCAATGTTCTGATTACGGCATGTCTTGGTCAAAAAAGTTTGAAAAACACAAGATCAGACGCTCTCTCAGTCTCACCCAGCCCAGGATGTCACAGGGAGGCTGTTAGCCCACAGAGGGCTGACATAAAGGCCAATCTCAGGCAGAACTGGAGTCCAGCTCCACTTATGAGGACTCGACTCAGTAGCTCAATTCTGATGAGGAGCTATGAACTCTGAAAGCAATGAAGAACCTAACCTCACATGCTCACTCTCATGCACTGTGGGAGGCAGGGGGACAGGAGAGGGAGAGACATAAGTTGGTACAAACTTTTCGGAAGGCAAACATGGCAATGTCCACCAGAAGTCTTAAAACATGTAAACTTTTTGCTGCAGGAACCACACTCCTATGCATTCTCACTAAAGGAGTAGCCATGGATGTGCACAAAGGTAGCACTCAGAGCTAAGTGTCTAAAACAGCAGTGGTTGGATAAATAAATGTATTGACAAAGGCCTTAAAATGTACTGACAAAAATGTGTGTGATACGGCATTGTAATTAGGCACCATTTCTTAATGGCGCACTAACTACTAGATGCTTCTCATGTAGATAGAGAGAAATCAACCTGAAGGTTTTGTCTGTATTGCATGATTGTTAGGCCATGCAAATGTTAGGTGAGTCAACAGTACTGTGCCAGAGCAGTGGTCAGCAAACTGCGGCTCGCAAGCCACATGCGGCTCTTTGGCCCTTGAGTTTTTAGCAAAGGCCAGTTTAGGAGTACCCTAATTAAGTTAATAACAATGCACCTAGCTATATAGTTTAAGTTTTAAAAATTTGGCTCCAAAAGAAATTTCAATCATTGTATTGTTGATATTTGGCTCTGTTGACTAATGTGAGAGTGAGAGTAAGGAATAACATGACCTTTACCGCTGTTTAACCAGGGGTGATTCTACCACAACACCTCCCTCCCCTGTGAACATCTGAAAATATCCAGAGACACTTCTGTTTGTCATGAATGGGAGAGGGACATTACTGGTATCTAATGGGTAGAGATCAGATGTGCTAACAAGCATCCTTCAAGGACAGGTCAGCCTTGAAGACCAAGGACATGGTCTCTTTTGATGCTGACCACAGCCCTGATGAAGATCTGCTAGCAAAAAATAATATAAAAGAGCATGCAGCGTTGGAGGGGAGAGAATCTGGGCCAATGACCTGTTTCAGACAGGCTCTGTTTTGTCCACCGATGTATCCTCAGCCCAACTGGCACAGAGTAGTCACTCAATAAATACTTTGAAGATTGCCTGTTGAATCCAATAAGGGCATCTGTGGTTCTAAGTTTCTGCCTGACTGAGCCCGACTCATGTACAACAGTGACACCTCGTGGTGGGAACTGAAACCACCACGCAGATGGACCAATAACTTTTTGGAGGGTGTTTTGCAGAGCTGATCCAGTTTCACGGAAAAGACCACAGAATTTGTGGAAAAATCATAAAGCTAGAGAGAAGCAGGAGGCGTTAAGAGGATGGTATTTGCTGTCCTGCTTAGAAAAAAAGAAGGCAGGTGCGAGATTGAATAATTTATAGGAAAGATCAAAGAAAAATGATGACATTTTGATTCCAAACTGGTAAGTCACAGAAGTTACTTTGTTTGGTTTAAAAGAAAACACAATAGTCTTGAAACCAAGACAGCAGCATAGGTAAACACCTGAACTTGCTGCCTCACACAACCACTTCAAAACTACAACTAAAAGACAAAACAGACATCATCCAGAACCACAGGAAGGCTGGCTCAGTGGAAATTCTACAACTAGAAGGGAAGAGAAAAGCACACTGAGGCTCAGAGGAGCTGCGGAAGTAAAGTCCAGAGGTACAGAGGCACACACGTGCACAGAGAGGGCTGGCAACTGAGCATGCAGGTGGCTTTTTCAATCTGGAGGGGGACACAAGCTCCCGACTGCACTGAACTCCAGTTCTTGGCAAGACTCTGGGGACCCAGACTCATTCAGGGAGAAACTGGACTGTCTGGCAGTGGGCAGAACTCAAGGGCGGCTTCCTCTCAGAGGTGCTTGCAGCAACCACCAAGGGACACTGAGACACAGGGGCCTCTTAGGGCAGGACTGCTGGGAAGCCATTGCTGTTTGCTCCATCCTCAGACTCCGCCCCTATCCAAGCTGTGGGCAGAGGCTTTTGCATATGAATGGCCTGTTCTTTTGAAATCTAAACTTACATAACAAACTGTAGCTGAGTCAGAGAGACCCAGAATTTCTAAAAGAAAGCCCAACGTTCCACAGCAGCTTGCATTGCTTCACAGCTGGGCCTCATCTGGTCACCTCCAAAACCCAAACAAAGAAGAAGAATCTACAGATCTCTCTGGAGCTCCTGTTGGGTGGCCTCAGGCAGTGGCTGACTTTGTACCTCCTTGGCAACCCAAGAGCCAATGTACGCAGTGGTCAGAGTAGGACCATCCAGATTACAACTCCTCAGATCCAAAAGGGACACACTCAGGGGGCAGACTCAGTGAGCACCAAAGCCCCACTGAAATAAGTCTTGCCACGTTAGTCTTGCCAATATATTTAATATATTTTTTAAAAAAAAGAATTTCCTAGAAAAGGCCAATAAATTTAGTGAGACCCTCAAGGATATGAAAAAGGACCTACTAGAAATTAAGCATACACTGAGTGAAATAAATATGTGTGTGTGTGTGTGTGTGTGTGTGTGTGTATAATTCCACAGCAGACTAGAGGATTGCAAGGATGAAGTCAAAGATTTGAAATACAAAGAAGAAAAAAATGCCCAACCAGAAAAGCAAAAAGAAAAAAGAATCTAAAAATATGAAGATAGTGTAAGGAGCCTCTGGTCAACTTAAAGTGTACCAACATCCTAATTACGGGTGCCAGAAGAAGAGAAAGATACTAAAAACCTAGTTGAAGTAATAATGACAGAAAACTTCCCCCACCTGGTAAAAGAAATAGACTTACAAGTCCAGGAAGTGCACAGAACCCCAAACAAAAGGAATCCAAAGAGGACCACACCAAGACACATCATAATTAAAATGCCAAGAGCAAAAGACAAAGAGATATTAAAAGCAGCAAGAGAAAAACAGTTACCTATAAGGGAGCACCCATGCTACTGTCAGCCGATTTCTCAAGAGAAACTATGCAGGCCAGACGGAAGTGGCAAGAAATATTCAAAGTGATGAATAGCAAGAACCTACAACCAAGATTACTCTACCCAGCAAAGCTATCATTCAGAATTGAAGGTCAGATAAAGAGCTTCACAGATTTAAAAAAAAAAAAAAAAGCTAAAGGAGTTCATCACTGCCAAACAGTATTATATGAAATACTGAAAGGTATTCTTTAAGAAGAGGAAGAAGAAGAAAAAGGTAAGGATAAAAATTATGAACAACAAATATATATCAACAAGTGAATCTAAAAATCGAATAAAAAATCTGATGAACATAATAATCTGGTGAATATAATAAAATCAGGGTATAGAAAGGGAGTGTACTGACAATCCTTTAGGGTAATAGGGTGTGGGGGTGTAGAAAGAGACTGGACAAAAGTCATACACCTAGGGATTAGGATAGTGGGAGTGTGGGTAAGGGCATGGGGGTGGGGTGGGAACCAGATGGAGGGAAGCTATGAGGGGCAGGGAGAGTAACAATTGTAATCATCTGAACAATAAAGATTTTTTTAAAAAGAAAACACAACAGGTTTTGAAATAATATGGATAAATAATCCTAACTCTATTGCTTAAAGGTAGTATACACACACCTATTGGTCTGGAAGAAGTAAACCAAAAAAAATTATACCAAAATGACAACAGTAGATCCCTAGAGGGTGATGCTTAGGGTATTTATTATTGTTGTTATGTTTTCTGAATTATTTTATAAGAATGTGTAATGTTTATGTTAAAAAAAATAAGAAGGTAGATGGTGACTCAAAATACGACACTTCAGAATGTCTAAACGATTCTGGTCTCCTGCGCACATCTGTTATTTCCAGTACCTGGACCCTAATTTTCCAGAACCCAATGTCCCAGGACCTCAGAAGGTCTCCTTCGCGGCCGAGTTCCCAGAAGCTGCGCTGACCACTTTCGAGTGCCAGGCCCCTCTCCTCTGCTCGCATGTGGCATTTCCCACCCAGAGGTGATTCTTTCTCACCCAGGCCTGCAGCCACAGGACAGGAAGCTGGAGGCCCTGAGGCTGACGTCCAGCCTGCTCACCTGACATGTGCACATTCCGGAGGCAGGAGAGGGAGGCATTGAGGCGGGCACATTCCTCTTGGTTGGCTCCGTATTTCTCCACGGTTTCACACACCTGCTCATCCGTCATCTCCAAGAGGTCCTCCAGGCTCAGCTGGCCCGGGGTGATTTCCTAGGGAGGCAAAAGTGTATGTCAAGGGCCTAGAGTGGAGGAAAGACATCTGAGCCTCCACACTGCCCTCTGGTGGTGCCCAGCTGAACACCCTGCACTGTGAACGGCTGCTTGGTGTAATAGTTGGGTTTCTGATTTGGGGGTCAGAAAGGCTTGGGTTTTCTCTCAGCTGTGCCACTCATTAACTGGATGACCTCAAGCAAATCATTTAACCCGTGGAAGCCTCGCTTTACTCACTCAAAAATGAGAATCGTAAGTGTGCATACTGTGTTAGGGGAGCACGTGTGCCTAGCACATGGTGCCCCATAGATGGTATAGTTTATTATTTGTCTGTGTCCCCATGCAGCTTCTAAATTCCTTATGATCAAAACTCTAATTTGTTTATCTTTGGAGGCCTGCCGTGCCGCCTACTCAGCTCCTACGACAGTGTCTTGTCCCAAATTCAGGGTGAACTCGGAGCAGACAGCCCCAGTCTCCTGATGGCTGTCCTCCACTCTGATAGTCCTAGGCAGGGATCCCTTGACCGCCACCAGTAACCATCCCTCTTTCCAGAAAGGCCGTCTCTAGGCACTGTCACATGGAGACATACTGACATTTGTCAAACTTCCATTTTATAGGACTTAATGGTATCCAATGTTTTTATATTTATTATTGTTGTTGTTATGTTTTTATTGATTAAGGTATTACATATGTGTCCTTATCCCGTCATTGCCCCCCCCCTCCCTCTGTTCATGCTCTCACCCCCCTGGTGTCTCTGTCCATTGGTTATTTTTTGTTGTTATTTAAATAAGAGTTTCAGATAATTGAGGATGGAGAGATTCTAGGGCATACTTATTTATGCCCTCTTGTGGCCCGGTCTGTGTGTTACAACAAAATCAAACATTTTCCTCTACAAACACACACACACACACACACACACACACACACACACACATTAAACTAGCAAGCAAGAAGAGGAAAAGTGTATAGCACTAAAATTCTATCCAAAAAAGAAAAAATATATTCATGCAAAAGCCATGAAGCCCAACTGGTGCTTTCAAACTCGCCAGGGCAGGGGACAGAGGGCAGTAACTGAGTGGCTTAGAGGCTTTCTCAAACAGGAACATCTTGCAGGTAAGCCTCACTTTAAGAAAGGTAACAGACCAGAATCTGAAAGTACAAAATGACTCATATTTAGAAGGGATATTTCCCAACATAAAATAATTCTCCTCTTTGCTGCAGGATAGACTTCTGCATTTTAACCTTATAATTTTCCTCCCAAAATATTCAACTTACACTGAAGTTTAAGATCTCCCCCCCTCTCTCTCTCTCACACACACACACACACACACACACACACACATCACAGGAGTAAAGACACTAAAAATGGAGAAAGTCTTGACAAACCTGGGCCAAAAGAGCAGATGGACTTCTGTTGGATAAAATAATTAATACTAGTAATAGTAGTATTAATAATAGAAATGGGTGTAGCACTATTTTAAGTGCTTTTCATGGATTTTCTTTTTAAAAGGCAGACCATGTAAAGTAGGTACTTTCATCATCATCATTAGTCTGTAACTAGAACACTAAAATTCAGAGACGTTAGGACACTAGCCCAAAGTCACACAGTAAGTAAGTTTGAACCCAGACAGTCTGTCCTAGAAGCTTTCTCTGTACTTCTAGTTTCTTCAGAGAAAGAGGCCCTTTGGTGCACACACGTGTGAGCTACAGACAGAGAACTGGGACCCCGCTGTCCTCGCCCCCTTGCTGGTGGCCTTGGGCTCATGAATCTCACTGATTAAGGTAAGAACCAGAGCATGGGTACCTGCAGGCAAGGGGAATCAAAATGAGCAAGGCTGTGAAACTTGGGAGCCTGCAGGACCCAAACAGGCAGCAGAATTCAGCTCATTGCCACCGACAGGAATTTATTTCAGTGTGGTAAGCAACTCCAATTTTCCAAGAGAAGGCAGAAATCTGGGGTTTTATACAAATGCTTTCAACTTTTAAATATTGGCTCAAAAAAAAATTTGAACACATCAGCCAAGCAAAAAATGTCTGTGCATCAGATACAGCCTCAGGCCATCGTTTTCAATCCTTGGTCTCCAGAAGATCTATCTCTACCTAATCTGTCCTGTTTGAAAAATAAATGGTCCCAAAAGCTTCTGAAAAGTGTACTGGGCCCTGCAAATAAAATGCACTGTTTGTACTTATACAGGGCTGTTCCCATTAAGGATATTCACACAAAACTGCCAGCCGGGGAATGAATTAAAGAAACAGCAACTCATACCCCATCTGGTGTGCATGTGTGAGATGGGGGTAGAGGAATGTAGGGGGTGAGGGGGACATCTAGCCCAGAATTATTGGATCTGGTGGGTTCAGGCAATATCACATCTAGACAAGTCTGAAAAAGACAAAAGGTGGAAGAGGATCTTCCAGGCCATTTCAAGGAGGAAGCAGGGAGCCCCCTAAGAAATAGTGCGTGCAGGTAGAGAGGCCCACCTTTCCTCCCAAGATCAGGGAGGCCCTGGCAACTGGAAAATGGAGGGAGGACAGTGCTGTCCATCTCTGCCAGCCCCACCCACTCTAGTGAAATGAATCCCTTCATCTCTGAGCCTCAGTTTATTGCTCTGCACAATGCAGTGACAGTTGTAACTATGTCAAAAAGGTCGTTGCAAAGATTTGTACAATCTCAACACTTGAGGTCCTACATGGAAAGCCCTCCACACAATGCCAGGCACCAAATCGAGGTGAGCTGGTTTTATCCGGAAGGACTCGGCCCAGATGCTGGAATCAGCGATGACCCAGGATCCAAGAAGGCAAGGAAACCCCACCATCCTAGAGACCTTGAGCATGTGCTGGCTCTGTTTTGCTATCAGAGAACCTGCCGCTTCCAAAGTTTGCAACAATAGTAACAACAATGCTGGGCTGACATCAAGTGCTGGTAGGTGGTTAAGTACAAGCTGAACATTTTATCGGGTCATCGTGTTTTACACACCAGCTATTTCAGAAGAGGGGCTGGTCATCACCCCATTTAACAGATGAGAAAACTAACACGCTGAGACTGGAGTGTCCAAAACGATGGTCCCTGGCCACGTGGATTAGCATTCAATATGACCGGAAGTCCAGCTCCTCAGCCACACGCACTAACCACAATTCAGGTCCTGGAGAGCTAGCTACACGTGGCCTCAGCCACTGCATTGGACAGCACAGACGTTAAATATGTTCATCACAGCAGAAAGCTCTGAGATAAAGTGACTGAGTTAATGAGTGGCAGAGCTGAAATGGCCCACTTAGAAAGGGTTTCTGATGCCTTCATCCAATCCATGTTTACTGAGGGCCTACTATGTGCCAGGCACAGCCAAACCCCGTTACCCAAGGGACTGGCTGCTGGCCAGTAAGGAGCAGAGGGCAGGGGCCGCCTCCGTTCACCTCCAGGACTTCCTTGCGCACGTCGACAATTCGGAACCAGTGCCTGAGCTGGGGGAAGCCGTCCAGCTCGGCGTTGCGTTCCTGCAGGGCCACCTTCTTTTTGCAGGACAGCTGCCGGCTGAAGTACTTCACCAGCTTGCTCTGCAAAGACACAGGAGGACACGTCTCAGAGGCGCCGCTGCAAGGAGGACAGGCAAGAACCTCCCACAGTCCTCTCCCCACCTGAGTCCCATCCAACTCCATGCTCTAAAAGTGAAGGGACACGCATTGGGGCCACTTCCATGGGGGGCCTTTGGGCTGCATGCGTGTACATCTCCAAGCTCGTGTCCTTGGACCCAACAAGTCCACTTCCAGGACTCACCCTACAGACACCGTGTCCTGTGCATGAGGACTGTGCAGAGCGGTGACTCTCCATCCTTTTCACCTTAGGGCACACAAACTAGTTACTGAAATTCATCAGCACACCAAAAATATATGGTATGTTTTCGCCAATCTGACAAAAAGAAAGAGTATAATTCTGATTCATTCACACCAAACGGCTATTGTGTTGGCTGTTGTCACTGTTTTACTTGACAATGTAAAGGAAAAGGGGTCAGTGCCCCTGACTAGAGTCAGGTGTTGCATGTTTTAAAAACTGTTGTGGCACAAGGGCTGAAAATTAGCTGGTGAAGGGTAAGGGAACATTTCCTACCGTTCGGTCTGCAATGGCAAGAGGTTGCAAACACTCTGAGAGCCCATCAGTAGGAGACTCATACCTGGGGGTCCACACACACACCGAAAGCCTATGCAAGCAGAACATGAGATGAGGAAGCGTGCTGTGCACCAATACAGAACGGTCTCCAAGACATGTTGATAAATAAGCACAAATACTCTCCCAATCACATGGGAAATGTTAACACGTATATATCTCTGAAAACTAGGCACTTTCTGGGAGGATTCCCAGCACCCTGGGGAAGGGAGGAGAGAGGGCCAAGAACAGAGGCGGGAGAAAGGAGTTTACTTAACTCCCTTTGTACCATTTGAATCTTAAGTCACATGCAAATGCACGAATGAACAAATGCTTTGAAAACCAGGTGGACGTGAATGCATGCTTCAGGAGAGATGCAGTGCCGTGAGAAAAAAACGTGTTTTCTTGCTAGTTATGTAAAAACTAGCAATGTGAAGCCTGGCCTGCATGACTCAGTGGTTGAGCATCAACCTATGAACCAGGAAGTCACTGGTTTGATTCCCAGTCAGGGCACATGCCCAGGTTTCAGGTTCAATCCGAGTAGGGGGCGTGCAGGAAGCAGCTGATTCATGTTTCCCTCTCATTGATGTTTCTATCTCTCTTTCCCTCTCCCTTCCTCTATCTCTAAAATCGATAAAAACACATTTAAAAAAAAAAACTAGCAACATTAACAACAGAAAGGCAATACATGTCTTCAGTGAGCAGAAAAGAAAGGAGGGCACACCCAAAGCCCCGAAGTGCAGAAAGGATAACTATTTCAATTTACGTTAATTTTTTAATAAATACATGTATTTATTTCCTTGTAAAAAAGTTAGAACATTTCAGATAAGACCAAAGCTCCCTCTGATCATTCCCTCTACTGCCAGCTCCCTCCCCCCAGAGGTGAAGAGGGGACCTGCTGAGGTCAGCGCACCCCTCCAGACCGCTCCTGTGCACTTCACACCTCCCTCCGTGTAGAGACGGCAGCGTGGCTTTGTCTAGGACTGAGCGGCTTTTCTCACATAAATCGTATCATGCACTATGCCTCTTCCTGCAGCTGACTCTTCCCCTCAGCAGTGAGCCTCAAGGGCCTTTCCCATTAGTTCCCAGATCTGCCTCTCTCTCTTGAATCTTCTGCATGAAGGATCCCTTTGATACCAGGGTCAGAAGCTCACGATGCATGCAGTTCTGTGATGCCTGCTGGGGCATCGTTGTCCGCTCTGATAAAGCATTTTCACGAACAGCAGCCACACTAGCAGGCACCGGTTACTAGATGCGCGCAGGGCCTGGCGCCGTGGGATAATTGCTCGGCATGTGTTTGTTCACTTTTTAATCCACACATTGATGTCAACTGAGGCTGGGAGTCTGAGCCTACTAGTCATGTGCCCAGACCACAGAGCTAATTAAGTCAGAGAGCCAGGGTAGGACCCCAAGGCTCCCTCTCTTTATCAGGCTGCTGTACTTGTGAGTTGTTCGGGGTCCTCCCTGCTGAACTAGAAATCCAAACATTGGACATCAGCCCCTCAAGGGCAAAGAGTCTGGCTCATTTTTTGATGTTTTCCATGTATTGTGGGAGAGGTATCTGAATTCCAGTTCTGAGGCTTCAGGAAGTCACATCAGCTCCCTGAGCCTCCATTTTCTCATCTGTAAAATGGGCCTGGGAGGCATCATGTGTGATAATGTCTGTGCAGAAGACAAGCCGAGTCCTCCACACACACACAAACACCATTTCCTAACCAGTTGTTGAAAGGGGATGTTTGAACTCTGGAGAGGAGCTTCCAAGGTCACTCTGAAACTGGACCTACCCATCCCAGGAACAAAATTCCAGAGGTGTCCACACTGTGATGCATTAGCAATGGGAGAGAGAGGGTGAGGGTTAGGACACAGGTGGAGTGGGGAAGACAGCTGGGGAGGGCAGCCACAGGTCCAGGTCTTCCTCTTGAAGCAAAGGAAACCAAGAATCACCTTTCAGGAAATGAACACTGCTAGTCTGAGCTGTGAAAAACCCAGAAAACTGCTCAGAGCGTGAAACTGGACTGGGCACTTCCCAAATGGGATCCTGGCACTCAGCAGTCTTTCCCACCAGGTCCCCAAGACTGGTGGCTATCGCAGATAGGGGTTCTCTCTGAGCCACTGATATGATATGCACTTTTTATGAATTGTCTAGTTAATCTGCATAGTGATGTGATGATATAGGACCAATTATTGCCCCATTTTACAAATGGAAAAATCGAGGCCCAGAAAGGTTAAATAACTTGCCCAAGGTCATTGATCAACTAAATGAATGAAGCAGTATTTAAACCCAAGTCAACAAACTCTTATTGACAAAGAATGTCATGATCTACTGTCAAGTGGGCAGTGAAAACAACAGGTACAGTATGGTCCTACTTTCTGAATATAAAATAAACATATGTGTATATCTACATACATAAAAGCCTAAGCGACCTTACAACCAAACACCCGGAACAACTGGTCGACCAGTCGCTATGATGCACACTGACCACCAGAGGGCAGATGCTCAATGCAGTAACTGCCCCCTGACGGTCAGTGCGCTCCCATGGCCAGCCAATCTCCCCCCAGTCCCTGCCTGCCCCCACCCCGCCCCCACCCCTGGCCAGTATACTCCATGAACGAATTTCATGCACCAGGCCTCTAGTACATATATAAAATAATATTTATAATATATCAAATATTATAAAAATGATATTAATAACATATTAAATATGACCATTAGAATTACTATATGTATGTAGTATACATATACATTATACATATATATGCACATATATAATACCATGTGTAATATATATTATATGCACATATATAACATATACTTAATATTTTAATGTATAATTTTGCATTAAATACATTATAATGGATATGTAAAATAATATATAACATATATAATATATATGTACTATGCACACACAGAGACTATAAATAAATGCTCCAAAATGATAGCAGCTGCATCTCTGGGTTATTACAGGTGAGATTGATTTTCTCATTTCTGTGCACTGTGTATCTTATAATTTTTCTATAAGCTTGAACCACCTATATGATCATTAGTTAGAAATCTCATGAAAATCAGATATTTGCCAATAATAAAGATACATGGGACATACACAGTGTCAACCATTTCATCGAATGCATTTTGAATATTTATAATCTGTACCGGTAAATGATATATAGTGTATATGCCAGGTATTCTGCTAATCACTTCCTACACTCTCTCTCATTTAATCTTCATGATAATCGCAATAATATCCGAATGTATAGATGAGGGGCTTGGGAGCTGAGGAGGAAGCAGCTCTCCCAAGTTACAGATAACATTCTCCGTAAATTCCCTCTTTCCCCAATTTCCTGACCAAGAATTATCTGACGATGTCTGTTTAAATATCAAACTTTCAGGCCCACCCCCTATAAATTTTGAGCCAGCGAATCCAGGAAGAGCCCAGCAATCTGTAAACACATGAGCGCCCTGACGATACTGAGAGTCAGGAGGGGGAGCATCACCCCTCTGCTCTCTGAATTGTGTGAGAAAAGCAGTTTCTCTCTCAGACAAGCGTAAGCATCCAGGTCATTGGGCCTCAGAGTCAGGGCGGAAACCCTGTTCTGGAAGCCAGGGTGCAGCTCCCTCCTGGGCACAGCGGACATTCACCACGCCGCTGCCAGCAGAGACCTCAGCTGGCCCTGCAGATGCAGAGGGCAGTCTGCCCCGGTCCGGGCCTGAGGGAGCTCCCAGCGGGCCCATGAGACAGATGTGCAAACACAAGTCACGAGGCTGCAGGACGGGAGCCAGAACAGAAGGGCAGCCAGGGTTCAGCGTGGGCACCGAGAACAGCCTCGCACAGAGTCATGTCCCTTGACCACAGGATGACAGTGACAAGAATTCTATATTTATGCCAAGACAGGCTCTCATTTATCCATTTAAAGTCCCTTTAGGTGTTTTCTAAATGCAAAGAACTAGAGATACAAAATGAATTGTGTCCCCTCTGCCCTGAGAGAGGGCTATTCCAGGTGTGGCCTGAAGCCACGTGGCCTGAAGGCCAGGCCCCTTGTGTCAGGTACAGAAAACTGAGAGCATTTAGACTTTTGGATAGCTAACTGACATGATAATCATGCCTCTGAATCTAATATTTTCAAAGTAAGGCTTGCATTTCACTTGAGTTTTTTTGGTGCCTTCCATTTTTCTAGTAAATCATTTTATCCTAGTATACACAAGTATTTGCTACAAAGCACCAGGAAATAAAAAGCTGATTCTTCCCCACAGAAGGTGGGAGAGGAACTGACCTCTGAACTTGGGGAATTTGGGGTATTGAGCTTAATCCCCTGCATCACTAAATAATTTTCCAAATGGCTCCAAAGGCACTGCTTTATAAGAGCGCCTTGATGACAACACTGAAGTGTGTGTCAGATTGTTGTTGACATTCTACATATAGGAAACTGAGGCTCAGAGGCACTGGAATGGTGCCCGAGTTCATTCAACTAAAGAGGCACTAGGGTCAGAATTTGAAATCAGGATCGGATTCCCGGTCTGTGCTCTCTGATGAAGCAGAGGGTCCAAACAGCCTAGAGGTCACAACTGAGAAGCACAATTAGAAAAAGGCTTAAGTGGGACCTCACCATGCCAAGTGTCCTATTTATTTTTAGGTCACCCTCAATTCAAGTCCATGCAGAGCTCAACTGTAAAGAGTCCAAAGGTTCCATCTCCAAGTGAGAAAAAACACAAACACACAGGGCTTCTGGAAATAGCACATCCACACTGAGCCCGCACCCTGAACAGGTACCGCCTGGGTGCAAAATAAGCTCTCCTGGGCTTGGGGTCAGAAAGAACCCAGGACTCGGAGAGCAGGAACCCCGTGATGCAGTTCTCTGTCTCCACACCAGGGGGCAGCCTGGCACCTTCCAGGCAGATGGAACAATGTCCAGACCCTCCTGGATCCGAGCATCCTCAAGGCCTTATTCCTTCCTGTACTCTGCATTCTCAGGGTGGTACATTTAACAGCATTAACAAAACAAAATTAAAAAAAAAAAACTTTAGGGTCAAGACATGTGACAGAACTATAAATAATCATGTCCAAAGTCTCTGCTGTGAAACCAAGAACTTTTCACTCAGAATTAGAGAAATCTAGAGACCGTAGGGCAAGCCCCTGGGGTTAGGTTTGCTGGAGCCCAAAACCATCCCAGCTTAGGTGCTACTGAAAACACACACATGAGATCAGAGGTAGGGAGAGCTGGGAGTGAGGACCTTCTCGTGGTCTTCCTGTAAACCTCATGGCACTGCCAAGGGGAGGTTCGCATCTCCCATGCATTTCACCCGTGAGGAAACTGAGGCTCAGGAATGTGACATAATTGGCCTTATAATCACAGGGATGAAAAGGCAGGTAGGCACCAGAACCTTCTGTAGCCCTCAGGGTTTCCTGGCAGCAAGTACCTCATCATTGCTGCCTTCTCTTTAGCAAGCATAGGCTAGCAGCTGAGTTCAAAGCCATGAACCCATAGGGTCCTGCTGCCCAGAGCTCTGTCCCTCCCACCTTTGGCATAAATGGCACTTTCCTATCCACCCTGTGGCATCCCTTCCCATCATCCCCAATGTCACCATCATAGCGCCCTGATTTTTTTCCTTAGTAGTACTCATCACTATCCCACAAATTATCCTGTTTATTGGTTTCCATGGTTACACTCTCCCATCACCTCTATCACACACACACCCCATCAGAATGTCAGCTCAAAAGAGCTTGGGCTTTGCCTGTCCCCACAACCCCCTCCCCCTTTGCATTCAGAGCAGGGCCTTGCATATAGTAGGTGTTCAAGACATTGTCCTTGGTCGTTCAGTAACCAGTATCACGGGGAGAGCAGCCTTCTCTCCATAAACCCAACTCCATTTCCAGCAGGCTCTTCACATGCAGAACCGGGGCCCTGGCTCTGTGGCCAAGGCTCTAGGGTTCTCAGCCCGGCACGCAAGGGTAAGGAAATCGCCACAGCAGCCACAGCCAGCAGCCCCACGCCTTCCTGCGGTTGCCAGGGTGACCATTGTCATAACATCCCCAGTGCACTGAGGGCCAGCTGACGGGAGAGAATTATTTGACTCGCCAAGGTCTCAAGTAACCTGCCGATTTGCATCCCTGAGCAAAGTCCCTGCTGAGGGCTGGAGGCCTTCTTCTCTCCCTCCCCTCCTACTCCAACTCACATAGAGCCCGATCCCTCTGGCCAAGGCAGACAGGACCCCTGGTCCGGAGCTTGCCTCCAGGGATGCTGGAGTGAAAGCCTGAAACCACCCAGTGCCCACTGCTTTGAGCGAAGCCCTCACAGCTGCTGGTGCTTTCCCTTTTCTTTCCAGTGCGACTGCTACTGAATATTACAAACAGCAGAAACGGTTCGTGGTATCATGAGCTCCTACTAGATGCCAGGCCCTCTGGTAGCATCCTCACATACTCATTATTATAATGTTAATATTTATGCTTTAGCAATACATTGTGCTATAATATATAGTCTATTTATATACTGTATATTCATAGATACATTTATAGATATAGGTAAGAATTCAGACAGAATGCATAATATAATTTGAAATGATTTTATATTATTTAGCAGTTATATATTTATAGTAAAATTGACATTTCTTAATACTTTTATTTGCCAGCCCTGTGCCTTCTGCTTTAGGTTTGTTAATAATGGTGCAATTCTCAACAAACTATCACACAATAATACTGAGTTTTAAGTAAGCACTAACTATGTGCGAGGCTCTGTGCTAAGTGCTTTGTTATTACGTGTCATGTGCATCCTAAGGGCTAAAAACCCTTTTTATGCCCATTTGGAGATGAAAATGGAAGCAAAGAGTGACAAGGTAACTTGCCTCTGGTCACAGGATAACAAGCAGGGGCTGAAGTGGCCCCAAGCCTGTCCCGTCCTTATTTCCACACCACACTTAAAACTTATTTCCACACCACACTTAAAACTGCTGAGCCTGAGCTTGCAGCAGAAACCCCGAGGGGAGCTTGTTAAAAATACACATGCTGAGCCCCTGCGTCCCCCAAACCCACGTGCAAATCAATGACCCTTGGGGACAGGGGCTTCTCCTTTATTTTAAACAAGGTCCCCAGATAGTCCTATCAAAGGCAAAAAGTCCAGAACCACCGCCTTCGGTTTTTGCATCTACCGTAATGACAGTTAAGCAATCTGATTAAAAGAATGGGGTCTAGAAGGGCTGAAACTCCCAGAGAGGGCAGAGTGGCATATTAGGAGCCTTACTCCTGAAAAGGAAGAGAAAAAGGGGAAAGAGGGAAGGATAAAACTGCAGGGTCACCTCAGGCAAACTTAACACTCCCAACCTTTTTGGATCAAGGTGGGGCCTGTAAAAAAGATTATTAAATAATAACACACTTTTTTCCAGGGCTGGGGAGCAAAGTCTAAATTATCTCCCACTGTCCACCTTACTGTCCACCTTCCTGCCCCCTCTTAATCATTCACAGGGGACTAAGCTGTACACAGAAATACAAGCTTGGGAGGCTCTGCACCCATACGTGTTTTTAACCCTGACCTCCTGGAAAGTGGCGGAGTTGTAAAACAGGAAACTGTTTTAGGCCTGTGGGTGGGCTCTGACACGGAGGAGGCGCGGCTGGGGCGGAGTCACGCAGAAGTTCTGGGAGGCGGTGCCTGTGGTCTCAGGGCAACCGGGAGATTGAGAGCTAAATCCAAGCAGCAGCTAAAATATCTGTGGAGAGTCTGCCCTAAGCGATGTGTTGCCTTTTAATCCACTGCCTGAACTAGAGGGAAAATAGAACTAAGATTCCAAAAGTCAAGGAAGGTCAGATAAATCAAGGAAAAGACACATAAGCACAGAAAGCACCATGCCCCAATTGGGCAATACTTTATTCTGATTATGGAAGCCTGTTCCCTCTATAGCTGCCCTGCCCAACAGAGCTAGAGCACCCACTCAGGACAAGTAGCTATGTGCAGATAAATTTAAATTAATTAAAACTGCATAAGTAATCAATAGAATGAGTGAACAGGGTTAGTGTCATATGTGTACCACTAAGAATCCAGAAAACATCCATCCCTACAGGTCATGATGTGATCTTGGGCAATCAAAGAATTGAATCCCGAAAACACTTGGTTATAATTTAAGGTTAGAATTGTGTGAGATAAACTATTTTCTTTAATGAGTTAGTGAGTTAGCATCTTTAAATTCTGAGAAAATCTAGTTGAATAAGAGTCATATTTAAGATAATTAAAATCCATAATGTTAACATCTGAATGAAAGAGTTTTTACATTTGAAGTATTTAATTTATATTATCTGTTCTATATAATTTGGCCACTTAGAGTAAGACTTCACCTTTTTAAATATAATTTGAAATGTGTAACTGAATAACTGATTTAGACATACATTTTAGGTTGAAATTGTATTCAACTTATGTACAATTTAAGAAGTGGCTTATGACTCGGCTTATCTATAAGTTTAATTTTTTAGATTTCTATGTGCCATATAAGTAGTTGGGAAGGCTTGTCTGTTAATAATTAGAGCACTTTAAAAAGTCCTGTATATCATCCTGGCTTGGTGTTGCTAAGTGGTTAGAGCGTTGGCCCATGCACCAAAGGGTCTCAGGTTCGATTCCTTGTCCAGGGCATGTACCTGGGTTGCAGGTTCTATCTCTGCATGCAGGAAGCAACCAATCAATGTGTCTCTCTCACATCAATGTTTCTCTCCCTCCCCACTTCCACTTTCTCTAAAAATCAATGGAAAAATATCTTCAGGTGAGGGTTAACAAAAACAAAAAGTCCTGCATATCAAATTTATAATATAGTTTAATTGTTTAAAGATGCTTAATCCACAAAGGTTGTCAGTGGAAGCAAACATTATGCAATATCCCCTTATGTGTAACTGCAAAACTTTACTAGCCACACACAAACAGAATAACAATGTATGTGAGCTGAAATAGAAGCATATGGAGAAGAGGGGTGTTGATATTTTTTTTGCTTTAATAAACTAAATGTTAATTTCTAAAACCAAAAAATACATCCATCAAAGTGAAAATTCCATTCTCCAGCCACACAAACCACATTTCAAGTGCTCCAAAGCCACATATGACTAGCTAGTGGCTGCTGTACTGGGCAGTGTAGACATGAAATATGTCCATCATCTCATAGGATGTGTCCTTTAAATGCACGCCCAACTTTTAGCAGATTTCTTAGGAAACAAATAACCCGGCACATTTTTCTCCAAATAAACAATATACCTCTTTCCAAGATCCTGAAGGAAATGAGGCATCCATCCATAACAGAGCTTAGGGAGGAGGGAAAAGAGTGCCAGGAGTACTGGCTGTGAAATTTACCAAGAATGACAAGAATCCATAAAAGCTGCAGGACAAAGCATAGAGGCTATAAACACATCCTCGAATCCCTCTCCAATTTATTTCTGATGGATTTTTGCCAAATTTTTGATATTACTATCACCCTGATCCTTGCTCAATACTGAGCAGCTTTGGATGTGAAAACAGGGAGTGGTTCCATCAATTCTGATTTTTTTTTTCATTTGGTAAACTGCAAAGGATTCTGACCCAAAAATACAGTTGGAAAATTCCAATTTAGCCAGAAAATGGTCCAGCTAAGATGCACTATACAATATCACCATGTCCTTTAAGTGCATGGGTGAAGAAAGACTGAAGTCAGGAGCCCAGCATTCAACTTCCCGCTCTGCACTGAAGGAGCCTGAGGCCTCGAACAGGCCACATAACCTTGCTCAGACTCGATTTTCCATCGATTAGGTGAGAGGTTATAAAAATAGAGACCTTCCAGATGACACCAAGTTCAAAAATTTCAGGATTATTCCTAGAGGTGACCCTGATGGGGAAAGGCAAACACATTCTATGTAAGTTTACACACAAGTCTTGGCTTTGCTGGGCGAGGAAAACCATTTCTTGTGTGTTTCCTTGTACTCCATCTAGCATCTTGGCAACAGGGTCAGTATCCCGAAGAGAATGCAAGCCAGGTCCATGGGGCAAGGGGTTGCGTGTGAGCCTCCTGGTTTTTGCATGCAAGCAAGAAAAGCCAGAGCAGGGAGACTCTGCCACCATTAATGAGCAAAGGAAGTCAAAAAGAGGTTCAGTTTGAGAGTTGTTAGGGAAACCAGGTTCCTATCTGACTCTCTCCCAAAAGAACTTGGGCAGAGTAGATATAACCCATTCTCCATGTTTCTTCTCCCCATTTTTCTCTCCCGAAGCCATATTTGCTGCTCCGTACCTCCCAGGTACTTTGGGAGTTGAACAAAGAGATTATTACAAGGGTTGAGGGTTTCTGCCAGAAGGTCCCATCAGAGGTGTGGCTCGTACTGTCCAGCAAGCTTGGGACAGTCTCCCACTCAGGTCTTGCTATGGCCATGGACAAAAGGCTGAGGTCCTGAGACTGTCAACATTCTTCTCCACTTCTCCAGCAGACATGCGTTTGCTCGATTCGCAATGCATGTAGAGTACCATCCAAATTCTTCCCATCATAATGCCCACAGCCTATTTGTCTAACACCAACTCCACAAGAAGGTTCTTCCACTCCTCAAATAGCCACGCTTGCTTCTATCCAGGGCCTTTGCATATGCTGCCTCGTCGCCAAGAACCCTCCTCACACACACACATCTCGCCAGCTGTTGTCATCCTATAAGTCACATCCGTTACAAACAAGACAAATGAGGCCCCACTCCATTATTCTCTCCCATAGCACTGCATTCTTTTCTTTCACAGCTTTTATCACCGATTCCGTTCATATTTCCCTGGTGTCTATTTGTTTAACATCCTTCTTCCTGGCACGACTTTAAGCACCATGAGGACAGGTACCAGTCTCTTTTGCCATTCTCTGAATCTCCAGGCCCTTGCCCAGTGCCAAACACATAGTAAAAGCTTTATAAATATGTGTCAGATGACAAAGTGGGTAATCCATTATACTTTCCTCCTCTCCCTTCTGCCTTCACTAGGGGATCTCAAAGTGGGATCCCCAAACCAGGCCAGCAACATCAGCTGGGGACTTGTTAGACATACAAATTCTCAGGGCCCAGACTCATGGTACGAAATTCTAGGCGTGACATTGCAGTGTTTTCACTGGGTTATTCTGATGCATGTTTAAGTTTGAGAGCTCCTGTTCTAAATCCTTCTGTGCTACTGAAATGACCTCCTCTGCCCTTTGACCTCTTAGTCATCATTCAAGTTCTAGCTCAAATGTTTACTCTCCCTGGAAGTCTTCTTTCTTCCTCAGTCAGAACAAACAACCACCTTCAATTCTAAAACCATAGTGTTTGTGCTTGACACCAATGATGTGTTCCCTTGTTGGTTATATTGACATCTCCATTCCCCCACCAGATTGTAAGGATCTTATGGGCAGAGGGTCTTGTCTTTGTCATCACTGCATTCTCCCAACCCTGAATCCAGTGATTTCCCCCAGGAAATAATTAAAACTATAGAGTGAATTTACAAATAAATGAATGGTGTGCAAAACAGAAATGAAAGGTGTTCTCCATGCATAAAGCACACAACTGCCTAAACAGTCCTGGATTCCAGGACTGAACTCCAAATTGCTTTTGTTTTGTTTGTTTTGATTTGTGTTGGGTTGTGGAGGGGTTTGGTAAGAGATACAAGCACAACAGATTGGCAACTTCAACCATCTGCTGCTAACCTAGGTATGAGGTTGACATCAGAGAGATGTGGAAAGCTCTTCTTTCCAAAGAGAAAGAGAGAAAGGAGATTCTTTCACTCACATGACCCTCTTTAGTGTGGTAACTACCCCACCAATGTGATCCTTGGTCCCCGCTCTGTCATTTCTGCCAACCATCTCAGCAGCTAATGCATCACAACAGCAGTCTCCATTGTTCAAGCTCTTTATGTGTATTTTCTCAAATCCTTATTGCAAACCTGAAAGGTCGGCCTCATTATCCTCATTTTACCAATGAACACAGTAGGCCCATTGGCTTGCCTGGTGTAAGTCTAGCTGAATGCTGGCACAGCTGACCCAGAGTTGTCTGGTTCCAAAGCTGCACTCCTTCCACAAGCTGTGGTGGCCAGCTGAGTTGCTGAGGTGGAGCCAGAGGCCAAGGTTGTGGATTTAAATCCAGCAGAGCCAAATAGTGACTATATATCCAAGAACAATTAATATCACTCAAGGTCATGAGGAGAACAGGAGACTAATTAGCTTAGGGCCTCCCACCCCCAGTACCACAATCCTATTCAGGGGTCCCTTAGAGGATGTGTCCTGGACACACTGATAGAGGACATTTCCCCAGAATTCCGGAGGCAGCTACAGGCCTCAGCAGGGAAACGCCATGCAGCCATAAAAGGCCAGACAACTTCAAGAGGAAAGCACCTCACTGCTCAACAAGGCCCCACTTATAACTTCCTGTCTTCCAAATCACCTTTCAACTGTCCCCTAAACACAAACACACATCCACATCAGCTTCCTCTTGTTCAGAAGGGAGTCACATGTGATAAGGGGTTCACATGGAACCCTATGGAACCCTATGATTGTAGAGATTTGGAGCCTAATCATTCTTCTCTCTATCCATCTATCCACCATCTATCCATCCATCCATGCAATCAATTCATCCATCTACCTATCCACCCACCCATCCATCCACCTGTCCATACATCCATCTATCCATCTATCCATCCATCATGCAAGCAGCATTTCACTCATGGTACCTTTCCGGTACTATATAATGAAAACATTGGAAAGCCAGGATAGATTCCCATCTGGAAAGCCAATGACATTGCACCGGGCTCAGCAAGCTGTAGGTACCTGTTACATCCAAGTGATGTAGATAACAATATTAGTTTATAACCAACAACATAGAATAAGATAAGATCATGTTTTACAAGTGCTTCTTATAGTGACTGGCACAGAGTAGAGAATGACTATATAGATGGTTTCTGACAAGTGGAAGCCCCTGTGCTAAGCCTTGAGATAAATGGTGACCTTGATGGACTTGACCCCTGTCTTCATGGAACTTTTATTTTTGTGGAAAAGAGAGACAAGTAAGCAATAAAGAAGGTACCCACTGGTTGTGATAAATACTCTGGTTGCAACCAAGAACTTAAAGCACATAACAGGAAAGGACAGTTTGATACCTGGACCAGCCAAAGGAAATCTCCCTACACCAGGGGCCAGGCAGCCACACACAGCATGTGCAAAGGCCCTGAGGTGGGAAAGTACTTACTGGCATGTTTCAGGAACTGAGAGCGGAAATATCATAGGCAAAGAGAAGAGAAGGAGATTAGGTCAAAGATGGAAGCAGGGTAGCCGTAGCTGACAGGGAATTATTGTTTACTGGGTACACAGTTTCTGTTTGGAATGATGAAGAACTGGAGATGAACCGTGCTGATGGCTGCATAACAATGTGAACGTACCCAATGCCCTTGAAATAAACACTTCCAATTGCTAAAAGTCAATTCTAAGTACTTTAAGGAAAATTGTGGTAAAATATGTTCCTACAGAAGCCCCGTATAACAGATTCCATTTTCCAGATGTAGAAACAAGTGCAGTCAGGCCCTCGAATGATTTGCCCCAGCAACTCCTGTGCAAGTTAGTGGCACAGGCGGGATTAGAGCCCAGGTCAGACAGCTCCACGGCACCGCACAGGGATGCTGCCCCTTGTCCCAGGTTCAGATGCCTCTGCGAGCTCAGATCACACGCAGGAAGAAAGCCCAGGCACCAGACACAGTTCATGGACAAAGGAAAACTGATCTCTTCTGGTTATTATTAGCCGAGGGAGGCAGCTGGGTGTGGAGGGCACCAGCTGTGTGGCTTTCACAGGAAAGGAACCCAAGGTGAAGTGGAGGAACCGCATGTCCATGCATCTGGGCAGCAACCTCGGCACACATGCACGGAGGCCTGAAACTTTCCACCGAAATCCCCACGTGCAGCTATAGAGCTCTTGGGGGAGAATTAGTACGAGTCCCCAGGGCAGAGATTTTCCATGTTTAGCTTCAACCCAAAGGAAAATGTTGTTAGAAAGTTTAAAGGGCGTGACTATTTTAAATAATGAGACGCTGGGTTACAATGTCAGCACACTCACAAAAGTGAGAAAGCCTTATGCCTTGCAACCTCTTTGGTCCTATTCCAATTCAAATGACTCAAATGCAGAAGAAAATAAAGAAAGCTAATCATTAAAAGCCTACCATAGCCGAAACCGGTGTGGCGCAGTGGCTAGAGCGTCGGCCTGCGGACTGAAAAGTCCCAGGTTCGATTCCGGTCAAGGGCATGTACCTTGGTTGCGGGCACATCCCCAGTCAGGGGTGTGCAAGAGGCAGCTGATCGATGTTTCTCTCTCATCGATGTTTCTGACTTTCTATCCCTCTCCTTTCCTCTCTGTGAAAAATCAATAAAATATTTAAAAAAAAAAAAAAAGCCTACCATAGGCCAGAGGCTTGCTTGACCCTAAACTAGTGGTTCTGATGTAGAGGCTATTTTGGCACCCAGGGGATGTTTGGCAATATCTGGAGACATTTTTGGTTGTAAGATTTGGGGTAGACGGGTTGTTACTGGTATCTAGTGGGTAGAGGCCAGGGATGCTACTCAGGCTCAACATTCTACCATGAACATCCCACTGCACCACCGCCCCCAACAATTATTTAAGCCCAAATATGAGTAGTGCCAAGGTTGAGAAACCTTCTCCTAAGCCAGTGGTTCTCAAACTTGATCCCCTGGAGGACCTGTTAAGTACAGATTGCTGGACTCTCCCCCTCCCCCAGCCCAGAGCTGTGGTTTGGAGAGGGGCCCACCTTTACATTCCCGCCAAGTTCTCAGCGGATGCTGATGCAGCAGTCCAGGACAGTATGACAAGCACCGCCGTGGCCACCCTCAAAATCGCCTTGAGGCACCTGCCTATTCTCCCATCTTATGGGTGCAAGACCTAAGGCTCTGAAGGAGCTGAGCATTGTCCAAAGTCACTTAAGCTATTAAGTGACAGAACCAGTACTCAAGCCCAGATCCACATAATCGACGGTACCTTTGGCATGTGTCCTCTTCAACCATAGTCATCCTACCAATGAGGCTTGTAAGTTTCAGATTCAAGGGACAGGCCCAGAACTCCGCAACAGTGTTCTCCTGGAAACACTGCTTATAAACCTAGCAATTTTCAATAAGATCACTATTATGTCAAAGCCTTTTGCAGGTTCTAAAAACTTTTCATCGATTCCAAAGTATTTTCTTCATGATTTCATGCCCAATTTACTTTGTGGGGGCCCCTCCCTCATACTTCATTCAGACCAATTTTATTGCACTTGAAAATGTTTATATATCCATAAACCATAGTCTTTTCTTCTTCCCACTTGGATCCCCCCGGGGACATCTTTCTACCTAACTCTGCATCACGTGTGAATGGTGTAATGGAAATAATGTTGGGCTGGGAGCCAAGAGACTTTTGGGTTCCAGCAGATGGGAAAAGGATGGTCTCAAAGTGGAATACTGCAACCGCCCATCTTCTACCTCGAAGGGTCATTGGATTCCCTTGTTGACGGGGAATTACCAGTGGGCCACCCTGCCTCGCAGTTAAACATCATCACCGCCCACTTCAGGAAAATTAAATCATTTAGTGGTCACACGAGGAGTGTGCAGGCCACATACTGTATGATTCCATTACTATGAAATGTCCAGAATAGGCAAAGAGACAGAAAGTAGGCTAGTGATTGCCAGAGGCTGGGAAGAAGAGGATCTGGGGAGTGATGGCTAATGAGTATAAGGTTTCTTTTGGGATGATGAACATAGTCTGGAATTGGACAGTGGCAATGGTTGCTCACCCTTGTAAATATACTAAAGATGAATGTACATTTTTAAAGGGGGAAATTTTATGGGAGGTAAATTCTATCTCAATTAAAAAAAAGCTGCCTGTGAGATTCTAACATACAGCCAAGGAACTCAGTCTCCATCTCTGTAAAATGGGTATGCCGGTATCACCCCCATCTCAACCAGGTCAAGGCTGCCCTAATGTTCAGATGGGGAGAGCTTGATGGGGCAGGTGCTGTGTCAGGCAGGGCTGTGTCACTTCCTCTACTAAGGCAGTGTTTTTGCCACAAACACTTTACTGTCCACCCCTCTGCCCTGTTCCTCTTGGCCCAAGTCAATGGGGACTGGTACTCAGCCTGTTAGGTGGACAGTATTATCCTGATAACTCGTTATCAGAAATTATTGCCTCACGAGCATCCATCTCCCAAGCTGTGACAGATGCCAGTTTCAAGCCACTTATGCACAGCAACAATTATCTGAAGGGGAGATACCCAGGCACGGGCACCAAGGAAATACACGCAGACTAAGAACAGCCATGCACGCGCTGTGGCGGGCAGAAAGGTGAGAAGGTTGCTCCCCTGACCCGGCGGGGCTGCATTCTCACTTCTTTTAAGAGAAAAAGAGAGCTCTCATCTGCCCGGCAGCCTCCATTCTCAGGCAGCATGAAAGGTTGACTAGGAAACCACCACAGCTTGGCAGTGTCCAAAAATACACCCAGAGTTTAGCCGGCATCTCCTGTGATTCCCAAGCAAGAGGCCCATTCCGGCTCCCTCTGTCTTCATGCTGTCCTCAGTACCTGGCTGAACAGACATGCCTTTGAGGTAGCAACAGCCTTCAAAGGGATGGAAAATTCTCCCCCTGTGGGAATCCCCTTTGGTACAGAAATAAGCATGAGTTGGTAATTTTCCTTTTCTTTTTTTTTTTTTTCTTTTTTTTTTATGTGAGTGAGGTGACTTGGGTGCTAACTTGCTGCAGTGCAAAGAAACCTGGTGATGCCAGATCATTAGCACGGCAGAAACCACCGAGCAGATGCCCTACAAATAGATTGGGCTCAAGTCCCCAAATGGTTGGGAAAGTGTTTGATTTTCAAGGCTCCTATGAAAACACCCCCGCAGAAGTTTCAGTTGGCTTGAGAATACAGCCACCCACACCCATGGGCTGGCAGTTTGTTGTGTACACTATGTGCGTGGTGTGTGTGTGTGTGTGTGTGTGTGTGTGTGTGTACACTCTTGCATGCAAACAGCTACTCAGATACACTCCACTCAACTTGGCACCTCCGCTAGGTGGCTTACTTCGGACTCCTGCCTTCTGCACATCTACCTCCTGCAAACTAGTTCCCAGTCTGGAGGGTTAGGAGACACAAACATACTTCAGAGGGTGATGGAATTGGGAACACACACACACTGACAGTCAGACTCCCCCTCTCAGCAACTGTCTTAGTGCGAAGCCAAGTGCTATCACACTTGTAAAGTCCTCCAGCTTGAGAAGAGGTTAGTGACGCTTCTCTCTTCCCACTTTCTTTGAGAAAACAGTAGGAGGTTTCCATGGGGCCCTTGGGTCTCCTGGCTGGTTTTTGTTGGGGTGGGGTAAGGACCTGACTAAATCCCTGCCTGGAGGTACAAAGCAGGATCAGATGGCCCCAGGCTCTTCCTTAGCTTTGTGTTATTAAAAGCCCCTCCCTTTCCCAGGGCCTTCACACTACAGATCCCAGCATCTTGTAAGCACAGATTATCTTCAGATAATAGCTATATGAATTTGATTGATTGATTGTCATAGATCCTTAAGGTCCATGAACATAAAAATCTCCACTGATCCCAAGGCCATACGTCCATTAACTCCCCTACCCCACTCCTCTTTGAGACACCACAATAAATGGTAGAGAAAGACGCATGAGAAGTTGAACAGTGTGCAGAAAGACCATATACTAACATCTAAGTGGCTTTTTCTCCAGGGAGGCTGCAAGTAGGCAGAATTCTAAGATGGCCCCATGACCTACCTGTTAACCCTGGTACAACCCCCACCCTTGAGTTTGGGCAGAACACAAGATTTGCTTCAAGCCACAGAATATGGCAAAGATGATGGGATGTCAATCCCAGAATTAGGACTCATTATGTCAATCAAGGGAACAGAATAGAGAACCCATAGATAAGCCCAAATCTTTATGGTCAATTAATATTTGACAAAGGAGGGAAGAACATAAAGACTGTAAAGACATTGGTAAAATTGGACAGATACGTGCAAAAAAATGAAATTATACAACTGTCTTACACCATACACAAGAATAAACCCAAAATGGATTCAAGACTTAAATGTAAGACTTGAAACCATAACCGTCTTACACCATACACAAGAATAAACTCAAAATGGATTCAAGACTTAAATGTAAGACTTGAAACCATAAAACTCCTAGAAGAAAATATAGGCAGTAAATTCTCAGACATTTCTCATAACACTATTTTTCCTGGCATATCCCCTCAGGCAAGGAAAATGAAAGAAAAAAATTTAAACAAATGGGACTATATCAAACTAAAAAGGTTTTGCACAGCAAAAGAAATCATCAACAAAATAAAAAGACAAACCACTGAATGGCAGAACATATTCACTAATATATCACAAACATAGTGCACAATGCTGGGAGGTCAGTAAGTCTCTGGCATCAGATTGCTCCAAGTCAAATCTTGGCTGTATTACCTACAAACTGTATGATCTTGACAAGCTCCTTAATCTCTCTGAGCTGAAAAATAGAGGCTATACATTCTGTGCCCAAATACTGCATGGCCATACTCAGATTGAAAAATTATTCATTGTTCACCTAAAATTCATATTTAATTGTGCATCCTGAACTTTACCTGCAACCATACCTTGAGGCAACCAGTTCAAATATCCAAACCTAACGCCTACAATACCACTGCAGAGAAATGTGTGCAACCCATATTGCTGATGATGACCAGGACAACTAAAAGTCACATTTTGCTTAGACTTTTCTATTTAAGAAGGCAAAAATAGTTGTTAAATATGTACCTTAAAATAAAAACTTTGAAATGCTTTGTCAAAAACGGTTCACATGCTAGGCTTTGAAGGAAGTGTCACATGTCAGGGAAAATCACTTACAAGGAATAACAATGTCCCTGAGGCTACACAAAGAAGGGAGAGGTGTGACCGTCAGGCCCCTTAATCAGGACACTACTGATTTAGCCAAGGTCACAGGGCCGGTAAATGGTGGACCGCAAACTCAAGCCCAGCTGTGTTTAACTCCAAAGATGATTTTCTCAGCCCATGTGCTGATGTTTCCTAAATCTGTCTCTTGCATACACCTTTCTGATTTTGCCACAAGCAGTGCTGTCTATTTAAAATCACAACTCTGACTTCTTTAAAATTTGTACCAGGTATTCACGTTCATGCAGACCTATTTTCCCTATTCATTTCAACCTGTCCTACAGAATATCTGTAAGCCATACCTTTGAGATGCTGGTTATGTATTTCCTAATACAAACAAAATGAAACATGCAATGATTAAAATGTTTGGCCCACATGCCAGCCCCCAGCCACAGATCATCACAGGTACCCTGGGTGGTCAACGTGCCCTCCTCTGAGATGCTTGGAACTCTAGAACTGGCAGAAGGGATGAAGGGAGGTGGGCACTCGGAGGAGGAAAGAGAAAAGCTAACGTACTATGGAGGCACACACCACAGTTATGGTATGAAAATGATGCAGGACAATGCTGGCTGGTTTGGCTCAGTGGCTAGAGCATCAGGCTGCAGATTGAAGAGTCCCAGGTTCTATTTGTGTGGGAGGCAACCAATCAATGTGTCTCTCTAACATCGATATTTCTGTCTCTCCCCATTCCACGCTCTCTAAAAATCAATGGAAAAATACCCTTGGGTTAGAATTAACAAAAAGAAAAAAGAGAGAGAGAAAGTTATACAGGACCAAGTACTGCTGTGAATGTAGTCTCTTCCCCATCAGGTAAAAGAGGCAGGTGATGAGGGTTCGCATCACAGCTCTGCCTCACACCTGGAAACAAGACATGGATCCACAATAAGAGAAAAATAATAAATAAAATTACTACAAGATAGGAGTCATATATCCTTGTCTTTCTGAAAAGATTTGGACTAAATTACACCAAGTTCCCCTTTTTCTGATCTGATTCCATGACTCAAAAAGTAGGAAGATTGCCGTGGTTGGGTTAAAGCACTGTCCCGATATGCCAAGGTTTTGGGTTCAATCCCCAGGCAGGACACATACAAGAAGCAACCAGTAAATAAGTGAAACCACAAAATCAATATTTCTCTGTCTCTCCATTCCTCTCTCTAAAGATCAATCAATCAATAAATAATTTTAAAAGCAGGAAGATAGTATGTAATAATTAATAAAAAAATAATAATTGGGTGATTATGAGAAAAGTTAGCATTCATCCATTCCACAAATATTTACTGAGCACCTACTACATATACCAGGCACTGTTCCAGGTGTTGGGGATATATGAATTATAGACCTTTCATAGAGTAACTTGTCTTCACACAGCTTTTTTTTCTAGTGAAATATATGCTTTTAATGTGTCCAGGATTCTCTCACTAACTCCTCCCAGCAGCAGTTCTCATCAAATCCCCTGGAGGACTTGTTAAAACATAGATCCCTGGGGCCCACTCGCAGAGTTGCTGATTTGGCAGGTCTGCAGTGGGATCTGAAAATCTGTAGTTCCAACAAGTGCCCAGGTGATGCTAATTCAAAGGTACACCACTATGATAAACACTACATTTCAACAATTCAATAAAGTAGGTATTTTTCTTTTCCTCATTGGACAGATGAGGAAACTAAGGATTGGAGAGGTTAAATTATTTGCTCAGATTAATGCAGTGATCAGTAACACCAAGATTCACACCTGTTTTAAATACAAGGTCTATGAGATCAGCCACTGAGATCCTCGGTCTTTGTTGAGGATGGGAGTCCTCCATGCTGATTCAGCAGAGAGTGAGCAGGTGCATTTCCAGCAAGAATTTATAAAACTTAGGGACATGACTCCTCAGCTAGTGAATCGGGATGTGCCAGGTGTGGGAGCTCAAGATGACACTCAGCAGATATCTCAGGTGAGATCTGGTCTCCAGGTGAGGGCACCAGCTGCACCCCTCTCCCAACACCCTCTGCTAACTAATCTGCAGGGCTGGATTGACGTCAGCCACAATGGAAACTGCTTTCCTGCCCTGACCTGTTTAGAGATTAGGAGAGCACAGAGCAGAGGGAAAGAGAATATCAGAAAAAAAAGTGAATGGAAAAATCTGCACACGAACCAACCACCTGTAAGAGTACAAGGTGAAAGCAAGTGAGCCTCACACTGTTTAGTCATGAAATGCAAATGAAGAGAAATTAATGTGTTAGCTTTCCAGAAATATCTGGAGAGGAAATATTAAAGCTACATCTATAATAGTTTTAATTTTGTCCTTTTTTTCCTACAAAGCCATCTAAGAATATAACCCTTTCACTGCCCTTCCTCAGGAGCTGCCAGTTTGTGATGACAGTACGCACTGTCATCACACTGCTTATCTTCTAGAAAGAAAAAAATCAAGTGGAAGCCCCTAGTGAGAGCTGGAAGACCCTGGAAGATTCAAGTTGGATGAAGATAAATGATAATTAGTTCCCAGGAAAGAAGCATGCAATAAGAAAAAGAAACATTTGGGATGGGTATTTGCTAGAGAGAGTGGTTGAAAGCAATCCATTTACAGTATGGTGTCAATATCTTCTATTTGTATTTCGTGTTGAAATAAGTGATTCACATATGGAAAAACAAAACACAGTCTATATTTAAATGAACCTGTCATGCATCCATTTACATGCATTCCCAAGTAAACATCAGGGAAAAAAATAACCAGAAAACTCATTATCTTTGACTTTGTTTATGCTTTTTTTTTTTTTTTTGCAAAACTAATTATTTACTGAGTTTGGCTTTCTTCTGGATTATATTTTAGAATCCATGTCATATTTATTGAGCAAGGCTGCCTTGTGGGAAAAACAGGGCTTCTGAAATCTGAAAAAATGTGGAAATGCACACCCACCTTCACCTTTAAGGGCCTTCATCACAGCAAAATATTCCTAAGCAACAGTCTCAGGGAGAGAACAGTAAATTGAAGCACAGTTCATGAAAGCTGCCCTTTCTACTACCTAGAGGATGTCTACAGTTTAGCATTTTAAGTTTCTCTATGACACAAATACATAAAGACAATATTCAGTCTTTGGGATATGAGTGGAAAATCCTCAGGGTCAAAGGTGAAAAAGATTTGTGTGTTATTCAGCATCTCTGAGGTCAGAAAGACTTTGCCATGCTGTGATTCTTACAAGGATGGGGGTGCACAGCCTCTGGAATCATACATCCCTGCAGACAAACATTTTAACATACTACAGAGAAAAGCTATGTACTCTGAATAAGTCACACTTGAGTTTCCAAAGCAAGTTACAGGATATTCTTTTGAACTGTTAAGGCAATGAGGCCATTGAGCAATGAAATGTCCCATTCATTCCAGTATTTATATTGCTAGAGGTGTTCTGCAGGTGAGGAAAGTATGACATGAACATGCAACACCAAGAAGCATATCAGTCACAGCACCAAGACTCCAACTGGGTTCTGACTCCCGAGACGAAGATGCATAGCCTTCTACCACTGGTTCTCACACTGGGTTTCATGAAATCCTCAGGGGTTCCAGGATGGAACCTGGCAGGCAGGAATCCAATGCCACCAACTGCTTGGGCCTAGTAACCTTACTTTCACCTACTAATAACCTCTCTTTCACCTACTTTTTATATTGGCATCAGTGGTAAGATTTCACTGGGGAAAAGGGGTTCCACATTCTGAACTGAATTTGGACACCACCTCACTGTTCCTACTGGTGTCGCCTTTAAAACAAGTTCACTCTGAAGCTGATTTCCAGCCTACCAGGTCTAGGGCACCTGACATTATTTACCAAAAGGACAGTGGTGAGGTGGGAGATGATGCCTCTGTGTGTCTCCAGTTCTCTTCCCACTTCCTTCCATCCCAGCTCCTACATTCTTCAACTGGCTTTACCCTCCAGCCCAAAGACCTAAGGTACAACTCACCAAAATGTGGTGAACCAGGAGGTCACAGTTCAATCCCTTGTCAGGGCACATGCCCAGGTTGTGGGCTCGATCCCCAGTAGGGGGCATGCAGAAGGCAGTCTATCAATAAATCTCTCTCTCGCTCGCTCGCTCTCTCGTCATTTCCCTTCCTCTCTGAAATCAATAAAAATATTTTTTAAACCAGGGAATATTTTAATTGATACCTGCACATGCCATTACCCTGAATCACATGATATAAGTTATTCTCTTTTTAAAATTCTTCTTCAATTACGTCAAGATTATACCCAGACTCTCAATTTGCTAATCTCATTCTTCTAACCAAGAAACATTGTAATAAGAATACCTGCCTCGGCCGAACCGGTTTGGCTCAGTGGATAAAGCGTCAGCCTGCAGACTGAAGGATCCCAGGTTCGATTCTGGACAAGGGCATGTACCTTGGCTGCAGGCACATCCCCAGTTGGAGGTGTGCAGGAGGCAGCTGATCAATGTTTCTCTCCCATAGATATTTCTGACTTTCTATTCCTCTCCCTTCCTCATATATTAAAAAAAAGAAAAGAAAAAAAGAATACCTGCCTCGTAGGATGGCAGTGAGGTTCAAATTAGGTCCTGAGTGAAAAGGGTCCCACACAGCGGGAGTTCATGCTGGCTAATGGGATCTTGCTTTGTGCCTGTTCCTGTACGAGACGAAGAAAAGCAGGATTGGGTAATGGCCCTGCCCCCAGAAGCATTGTGTTTTATATTTTATCACAATTTAAACTTACTTTTCTTTTTTAAAAGCTCCGAGATTCACAAGGGCCTTGGAGACAGTGCGAGAAATGCACTGAGCGGCATGGGCAGGGCCGGAGCCTCGCCTGCACTCCCTCACTACGGTGCACAGAATGACTGTAAACAGCATGGCAGGATGCCTGAAAAGAGGTACTGGAGGGTGTGCTTTGGGAACTCTTTATTGAAAGGTCGGTTTAAAAGGCAAGTATGCATCTAGCATGAGGTGTGGCCCTGAGAAAAGGGCATCTGTGTGTGCTCACCTACGCTCCCTGGTCACTAGCAAAAGGAAAGATACCTTCACAAAGACTAGAGGGCTGGTCATGTTGGAAATTCACTACCAAATGCTCCGGCCCTATAGGCCACAGAGAACCTGCTAAAGCAAGTGGTCATAGTATTCACTTTGCCTTTAAGATACCAAGTGTTTCAAAGCCTCCATCAGTTATGCTTGATGAATTTCTATGCATCCTTCAAAATCCAAATGAAATTTATCTCTTGTTAAATCTTCTCTATGGCGGACTATTATTAATATACTAGAGGCCCGCGCATGAAATGTGCATGGGGGAGAGGGGTTCCTCAGCCTGGCCTGCACACTTTTGCAATCCGGGACCCCTCCGGGGATGTCAGACTGCCCATGGGATCGAGCCTAAACTGGCAGTCAGACATCCCTCTCGCAATCTGGGACTGCTGGCTCCTAACCACTCACCTGTCTGACTGCCTGATCACCCCTAACCACTCTCTTTCACACACACACACACACACACACACACACACACACACACACAAGCAAGCAAGGAGAATAATCCTGCCCACCCCACTAATGGAGGGCCTGGTCAGGTGACTTGCTTTAGCCACTGGAATGTAAGTTGACAAGATGTCATCGTGAGACAAGGGTGTCCAGGTAAGCTTCGTTCCAGAATGAAAGTCCCACGGAGCAGACTTGAACCTAAGCCATAGCCTATAGCAGAGCTGCTACAGTGACTCACAGACTAATGAACAAGAAACAGTTGTTTAATGTAAATCACTGCAGTTAGCCATTATATGTTACCGCACCAAAAGCTGACTAATACGTTCTCCAAACAAAATCTCCCTCCTCTGCTATGGATGTACTTAAACATGTCTCTGAGGACTTCTTATTATACTTTTAACTTTTTTTCTTTACAAGTCCATGTCCTCATGAGATGGTTCCTTGAGGGCAGGAACCATCTCTCTCCCCATTGCTTATAGTGGCAGACATTCAATACACTTGCCGGATACATCATAGTATTGACTAGACAAATGCCACAATGCATGAGGATCACAAACTCTCAGCCTCTGCAGGCATCAGCAGCAAACAAAGGGATTACTGTAAACACTCCAGCACACTGCTTGACAAGAAGCCAGAGCCTATGCTTCTTGGGCCAGTAGAGTACTTGTCCTGAGCCTCTTATCCAGAAAGGACTTGGAATTCAGACATGAATGCCACTCAAAAGGCCATGAATCATTATATACCATGTGTTACACATGTTGATTTCTTAAGTGGAATCATTTAAAACATATCACCCACTTACATCATTCTGTTTTGGCCTTTATGTTTCTTCATTTCTAATATTATGGAACACTAAAAAAAAAAAAAAAGGATGTTGGTTAGATCTCTCTCAACCTATGGAAGGTGTTTCAATAAATAAAGGAGTTTTAGATTTTTGCCCTAACAGGTTTGGCTCAGTGGATAGAGCGTTAGCCTGAAGACTGAAGGGTCCCAGGTTCGATTCTGGTCAAGGGCATGTACCTTGGTTGCAGGCACATCCCCAGTAGGAGGTGTGCAGGAGGCAGCTAATCGATGATTCTAACTCTCTATCCCTCTCCCTTCCTCTCTGTAGAAAAATCAATAAATATATATATATATATATATATATATATATATATTTTAAAAGAGTCTCAAGGCCTGAGCCCTGGGCACTCTATAAAAAAAATATTCTTAGATTTTCAATACCATTATGTACTAAATATAAAAATTAATTTTTATCAAAATTAAGCAGCCAACTTGAGTGGAGGAAAACTTTTTCGCTGGTATTTAGTAGTTCATATTGAACCTTGCTTAAAGCTGTACCTTGACTTTATTATTAAAATAAACATGGGAGATTAGTATTATTCAAATGATGGTATGTTGTATTCTTTTGGGAAACACAAAAAATATATACCGTGACCTTAAGACGAACTGGAACCCTGGAAACTTAGAGCAAAACCTTGCCAATATAGGACATTTATATTATAATATATGCCATTATGAAAGACTGCAGTTCTGTTTGTCCACAGGGATTTAAAGTTATCTATGAGTTTTTAATGGACAGAGAAAGGCTAACAATACAAGTTAAGCAAGAAAAGTGAGACACGGAGCATTACATGCAGATGACCTAAATATATAAAGGGAAAAAAATATGTCAGTGAGTGCTTTTGGATGGTTGGATTATGGAACTGTTTTATACTTCTTCACATGGTTGAATACTGTCAAATGTTCAACAAGGAACTAGATTTGAAAATATAAAGTAGAGGCCAAACACATTAAAAGGAAGAGTCACCTGAGTTTAACACTTTAGAGGACAGCATTTTTCTCTGATCAAGGCTCCTCAGATGTTGTATTTCAGGAAGACAGTAAGCAGGGACCTTTAAGATAGTGAAATGCCAGCTAGGGAAGCTTACCTAGTTAAAAAATAATAATAATTCATTGGTAGTCAAGCCCCTCAGGGCAGACACTGTTTCCAGTAGTTCTGAAACCAGTCTGTTCCAAATTAACCTTTTGGTGCGAGTCTCTAGCAGGCCCAGAGGTAAGAGGCCCTACCCTGGACAGGAGGGTCGGGAATGGAGATAGGGTGACTATGACATCTAGAAAAGGAATGATATATCCTGTCCCCTCTCCAGGCTGGCTTCAGAAGCAGAGTGCTCGTCCCCATGTGGCCCAAAAGGAGAAACACCCTGGGATTTGTACAGTGAGTTTCTAGACTAGGACACAAGGACCTGGTTTCTTTCAGCTGTGGGCTGCTCACATGACAGAGGGTTGGGGGAGCTTTGAAAGTCCCCTCTCCCAAGGAAGCGAGTGCCATGGAGCAGTAACAATGCCCAGCCTTATCTCCCCCCTCCTCTTCCGAGCCTCTTGCTCTTCCCCTGTAAACCTCCCCTTCCTACTGAAGTTAACTGAACAGTACCTCCCCAAAACTCACATCTACCTGCAACCTCAGAATGAGCTTTATTTGGAAATAGGGTTTTTGGAGATTTAATTAAGATAAGAATTGAGAGGAGCTCATATTAAATTAGGTTGGGCCCTAAATCCAATGAGAGTGCCCTTGTAAGATACACAGAGAGACAAAGAGGAGAAACCCACGTGAAAACAGAGGCAGAGACTGGAGGGATGCAGCCACAAGCCAAGAGAACCTGGAGCCACTAGAAGCTGAAGAGAAAAGGAAAGGCTCTTCCTCTACAACTTTCAGAAGGAACAAAGCCCTGCTAACACCTTGACTTTGGACTTCTGGCTTCCAGAACTATGAGAGAATAAATATATATTGTATTTGTGGAATTCTGTTTCAGCAGTCCCAGGACACTACATTCCACCAAGTTCTCCACCCTGACCTCTTGAATCTGGCTCCTACACACCACCCTCTCCCATGACTTTTCTTCTCTGTCCTTCTCATAACTCTAATTGGCTCCAGAGAAGCTCTAAGGGGTCCTGCCACTTACTGGCTGTATAATTCTGGATATATATTACATCCCACTCTTGGTTCATCAGATTTCCTATTTGAAAAGTACAAAGAATAATATTCTGGGTATACACTGTTATTAGCAATTACGCAAAGATGTAATCATGCAAAGCATTTCAACACAGTACCTAACCCTTAGAAAACACTCAACTGACTTTACCTGTCATTTTCAGTAGTGATTTTAGTCAGTTATTTGGGTTCCTTTCCTTGGCAGTTCCCCCTCAGTTGATCTTCACAGCCTTGGATGAAAGTGTAGCTAAGAGAACCGTGAAGGGTTTTGGGGTTCCTGGAACTATGCAGAAAAATAAGTGGCTGCTAAATAATAAATTACAAAATGTTACCCCTTTATGGTTTACAAAGTGCTTCCACTTTGTGGTTTGTTCTCACAATAACTTTGCAAAGCAGATACCATTATCCTGATGTATAGATGACAAAACAGAAACTTGGGAGAATTGAATTCACAGTCAACTCATATTTAATGGGCACAGACCTCCGATTTCTTACCAAACAGATTTGTAAGATTATGAAGAGATTATAAGATCTCTGATTCCCTTCTGTGTATATCCTGCATCTGCGTCAGTGTCTGAGGACAGCAGCAAGTGTTTGACAAAACATATTTTGATGAAAGTAGCAAGTGATGAACTTTCATATGCATTAGCTAAATACAATGGGAATTTGAGGATTTCACACTGTAGAGGGCTAAGGGTCAGCAGAACATCTCAGAAAGATGCAGCCAATCACAAACACATTCGAGTACCCAGGATCTCGGCTGTGCAATGAAGATCAGTGACACCAAATAGTTGGGCTACAAGATCACCCAAAGTCATTACTGTAGTAGCAACAGTCTGTGTCTGCAGTGACTCTTTTCCTATCCAAAAATCAAGATGCAAGGTCACTTGCATCAAGTGCAATTAGGGAGACAGTGGGACAGAGAACTCTGAGCTGAGATGAGCATGCATCCCCTCTTTTAACCAATATTCAACTGCACACCTGCACATGCCAAGCAGTGGGGGAAGTGTTGAGCAACATTGGTGTGGCCTCTGCCACCCAACTGATCACAAGCAAAGCATATCCTGGGAAACAGTCAAATGTGTGTCTTTCACGGATCCTGGCAAACTTAGAAGCTTTGGCTTGAGACATATCCTAAAATGTTTGCCCTGGCTGGGTGGCTCAGTTGGTTAAAGCACTGTCCTCATATATCAAGGTTACAGGTTTGACCCCCTAGTCAGGGCACATACAAGAAGCAACCAGTGAATGCATGGATGAGTTGGACAACAAATTGATCAAATTACTGTTTCTCCCTGTCACTGTCTCACTCTCCCGCTCTCACTCTCTCCCTCCCACCCTCATCAATAAATACAATTTTTTAATGTTTTCCTCTTTATTTCAAGACCTGATTCAAATATCTCCTCCTCCTCAAAGATTTCTCTAAGATTTGAAGAAGATTAACAGTCTCTTGCCTGCACACTCAGAACACCCTCCCACCATCTCCCCCACACTCCAGAATTACCAAAGGCTGTTCTACCATTAAGCAGACGTTGGGGAAATGGCCAATTTATCACTTTGCCAACTGAAAGATCAGCAAATAATTCCACTTCTGTCTCTTGCATTTCCCCCAGTCCATGGCATTCTGCATTCTGACAGTCTCCACACGAGTATTCCTCCAACTAGACACATGAAACTTTGAGGGTCCTCAGATGACGTCTTGGGGGGCAGGGGTGTTTATAAGTTCCATACAAGAATTTTACAATTTGGGTTTTCACTTCAAGGTAATTCTTGTAAATGGTACAGGGAATACACACCTGCTGGATCACCCAGATGTCCACCTTGTAAACCAGTCCTGCCCGGTGATTTCAGTGACTACAGGTGAGCTTCAATTATCACAGGCTAGTGAGACTAGAACTGAGGAGGATTTAATACCCAGGATAATGAGTCCCCCCATTTGTAAAAGCCCAACGCAGTCGCCCCTGCCTTTCTTCCTTCCTCACACTACTGAAAGCTAAGCCACCAAAGGCACACATCTAAGGCTCACCAAAGACAAAACGAGTGAACAAGAGCCGGTGGTGTCCCATTCAGGGGACATCCAACCCACAGGCCAGATCCAGCCAACAAAAGTTTCTTTTCAATTGTGCATTTGTTGACAGCCTTTGAAAATTAGGAGAAATTACATAAAAGCTGAATGTCTGGCTTCTCTTGAAAAACAGAGGCTCCAGCAATTTTGAACACAGTCCCTGTGTGGGAAACTCAGCTGGAACGCAACCGTGACTGTCCCCACCTTCAAGTTTGCTCCATCCTCTCCCCACCTCCTCATTCCTTATTATCTTACACCCAGTCAATGCCAACTCCATTAGGGATGGCTTTCTGATTGAAAGAGGAGGCTGACAACTGGCCTGAGCAGCCCTGACCTAGCAAGCAGGCAGCTGTTATTGAAGACGGTGTGTTTATTTCAGGAGACAGTCTCAGTCACTATGATGGCCTCTGCGGGACCTCTATGGATTTGAGTTTGCAAACCTTAGCCTTACATGGTGCTTGTGCAGCATCCTAAGCACACCTCTGATCATGCCACTCTCCTGCTCATGAACTTCCACTGGCTCCTACTGCCTATCGAAGTCCATATCCAAGGCTCTTGATGCCATTACCTCAGTCTCAATGGCAACTTCCACACACTGCAGCTACAGATCCTGCGCTTCCCTGCCTTGTCACCTGTTTATTCGCCCTACGACTTCTCCTTATTGCCTCTTAATGACCCCTCAATATCCATCTCAAAGATGGTCCCTTACAACTTCTGTAAGTAAACTCAATGCTCAGGATGGAGAAGGCGGGTGCCCAGGGTGGGTGCCACACCACAGAACGGGGTGTTGGGGAAGAAGTACTGCAGAACAAAGAAGCAGAACTTCTAAATTGGGGGCCCACCTGGCTTCAAGATAGACTTGCAGCCAACTGATGGCAAACTTCTTGAGAGGCGAACTTATGGAACTGTGGACTCACTGTAGGTGGAAACATAACATCCCTCCTCACTCAAAATCACTGCTATGTGTCCTGTTCTGACTCCCATACCAGTGTTTGATCTCTGAGAGGCAGAAACAGTTTAGTGATCTGGCTCTGCTGTTTACTCAGTCTGACTTTTGACTTACTTAACCTTTCTGAGCCTCAGTTTCCTCATCTGTAAGAATAAGATCTCCCTTCAATGGCTATTATAGTGATTACATGAGCCAATATAAGAAAAATCCTCAGAACAGTGTTAGACACATTAAATACTATAAAGTGGTGGCTGCTGCTGTTATTTTAAATTCCACAAATGCCAACTGTGACATCTGGCATATGATAGATGTCCAGTAAATATTCAGCAAGTCGAACCAGCTTTGAGGCCACACAGCGAAACCCTATCATAAAGCGGCTTTTAGAGACACCTCTATACAAGTCTCCTATACAGTCTTTGGAGTCAGACAAATCTACACTCTGCTACTAACAGGCTGTGTGACACTGGGTAGGATGATTCACCTCTCTGAGCCTCAGCTTCCTCATCTGTAAAATGGGTGCTGATATTATCTCCTCAGAACTGCTGTAAGAACCAATCACAATCAATATAAAGTCTTCTACCATGCCTAGCACATAATGAATGCCCTTAGGTGACAGAAGTCATGATCACAACAAAGTCATTGCATTCAGTCCATTTACTCCTACTCCTTTTCCAACACAACTCTATAATAATGAAAGTGTAATATGCTAATTAGACCAGACATACTTCCAGGCGTCCTTCTGGATGAAGCCAGGACTGCGAGGGAAGCCTAGGGCCCAAGTGCCTGCCAGCGGCCAGAGAGAAGCCCAGGTCCCGGGTGCCAGAGGAAAACCTGGGTCCCGGATGCCAGAAGCTGGTGCTGGCAGCCAGAGGAAGGAAGGCCTACTCTTGCATGAATTTCGTGTACCAGGCCTCTACTAGTTATAATGGCATCCACAGAGGATGCATAGCTAGGAAAGTGGTTTGAAACTTTCAAAATAAAAAGAGGTAATCAGGACATAGTAGATGCTCTTCTTACATAAATACAAATCCCTACAGAGCTTAACAAATGTATGTTTCTGTGACAGCTCTTTATGGAGATTGAATACTTTTATTTGCTTAGAATTTGATGTGCTAAATGTAAACAACGTATGATGAAGAGAGTTGGTCCCCAGACTGAAGCCAGGGCTCCTTCCCAAGCTCTCTGAAGCTTAGCTCCTCGGCAAGCATGTTGATGCGGTATATTTAGGCTGCTAATCACACCCAGGAATGTTCCCACCTATCTGAAGACAGGGCAAACCCAAGTGAGTCTCAAATTAGCAACATCCTACAAAATCTCACTAGGCAATCTAATGCAAATGGTTTCACGTCTTCTCAGAGACATTCTCTGAGAAATGTTCCCTAACAGCCTAAAGTTCATGGCTCAAGATTAGCTCTCAGGACAATGTAATGAGCCTCTTAGTTCAATTCTATGTGCCTGAAAAAGTCCACGTCGATCAACTTGTGGTAAATGAAAGCACAATTTGCATAGGCAAGGTGGGGCAAAAGCAGTTTTATAGTTGTGAGTATGCAAAACAGTTTATTCTTGTAATATTATTAATAATTTCTATTATTTTCCATACGAACAACTGTAAACCTACTTATGCCCCACCAAGAGTTCCCTAAAGATCCAGATAGCCCTGGCCGGTGTTATTCAGTAGTTAGAGTGTCAGCACACACACCAAAGGGACATGGGTTCGATTCCAAGTCAAGGGCAAGTATCTGGGTTACAGGTTTGCTCTCCAACTGCCATCAGGGCACTCATGGGAGGCAACAAGTTTGATGTGTCTCTCTCACATTGATGTCTCTCTCTCTCTCTCTTTCTCTCTCTCTCTCTCTCTCTCTCTCCCCGTGTGTGTGTGTGTGTGTGTGTGTGTGTGTGTGTGCCTTCTAGTCTCTCTAAAAAGCAATGAAAATAATATCCTCTGGTGAGGATTATCAAAATAAATAAAAAATAAAGAAAATCCGGTAGATCATATGGTGGGCTGATAACTATCACAAATAAATCTCATGGGAAATTTTACATGAGCTTGACTTCATGTAAGAAGATATTTCTGAAGACCCAGAACCAAGAGAGTTGACAGATTTGATGACTGACACACCAGACCTACAAAGAATTACATCAGAAGAATGGAAACACATCTACATCAAATAAAACACAAATGTTTAGAGCTATCAGATCCCAAACAGAAAATAACCCATTCTTACTTGGGGATTCATTCGTCCATCATTATTAAGCTTCTAACATATATAAAACATGTACAAGTGTGACCTCTTCCCTTATGGAACTTACAACTTAGTGGAGAGTGAAGGAGAAAGAAAATAAAGGCAAATAAAATGCAATCTATCCTCATTATTCACAGACTTGCCTGCTTGCTAAAATGTACTGGTAAATCAAAATCAATACTCATCATGTTTTCACAGTCATTTGGGAACATACGCAGAACAGGAAAACTTTGAGTTGTTCACTGTACCTTTCCAGAAGAGGTCGAACCAAGGGACATTCTGGTGTCTTATTTTCACTTTCATTCTATAAACAAGTGTCTTTTCCATGGTCTATTTAGAGCCACATCTTCATGCGCACCTCTCTTTTTTTCTTTTTTTTTCTTTCTTTTTTTTTTTTTTTTTTGTGATTTCACCCCAGCCTAGTGCTAAAGTGCTGTCTTGTGTTTCCGAGAGCAAGGATGTGCCTTATGGGGAGTATACGAATATGTGTGTGTTAGATACACTTCGTTCCGGCATGAGCTCTAGTAGTTGGCCATGAGTTCAATGTTACCGTACACTAAATCAGATGTCTTTAAACAGAAACACACATAACACTGTCATGTGTTGTCATGTGTTGGTAAGTTGACACAAACACAGCCAGAGGCTTGCAGGAACCTAGCCTTGTGTCTCCCCTGACACAATGGTTCATTCAGTCTTTGTTAATTCAGTGAGGACTTTATAGAACTACTGTGGATAATAACTGACTATAACTCAAATCTATATACACACTGAAGCACATGACCACGCTGAAACAGAAGAGGGGTGTCCTTTAGGTCAGTAGAGTATACTAGTATAATGTATATAGTATTCTACCTTTTGTGTAAGAAAGGTAGTAGTAGTAATTAATATATTTGTTAATATATACTGGCTATATATATACACACACACACATTTATTTTCAATGGAGGTTAAAACTAAAATAAAAATTTTCAATGAAACAAATGAACCTACCCACACACAAGCTGGTGACATAACTATACCGAGAAAAAATTTTATGTGCAATATCAAGGTATTACGTGCTTGGTTATAAAATACACAACAGCATCCATGAAGTATTCCTGCAAAAGAAAATAAACAAATAAACTGAATCTGACCAAACATCTATCATCTGACAGGAATCATGGTGATAGAAGAACAAGTTAAACCATACCCCCAAGGAAGGTGAAAATCCTACAGGACAGTGACTCAATATCTTTAACAAGTAAGCAATATTTTAAAAAGTAAAGGAACTATGAAGATAAAGAACTTAAGAGACATAAAAATCAAATGCAATGTGAGATTCCTGAATGAATACTGATTCATTAGAGGTAAACATCTCCAATCTTTGGGATCTGCTTTAAAATACCAAACACAAGTGGAACAGAAACAAATGAAACAAGATTGCAAAATACTGATTACTATTAAATCTGGGTGATAAGTTCATGGAAGCCCACTGTACTATTTTATGTTAAAATTTCCCATTAAGATTTTTAAAATAACAAATTGGTTCCTATTGACTTTACTCCTTAAAGGAGAAAATAGTTAGTGATCATTTTAATACCTGGTGGTATTTTACATAATAATTACATAATAAGGACAACAGCAGTAGCTGTTAATGCCTGATATAATGCTAAGCATTTTACACATATTATCTCCTTAAATCCCAATGCTGAGAAGTAGGTCCTATTATTATCTGTATTTTACAGGTGGAAGAACTGAGACACAGAGTTGCTCGGAGATGTACAGAGTATGCCCAAAGACCCACAGCTGATCAAACAGCAATCTTAGACTTGAACCCAGGACTGATTCTAAAGCCCTGTGTGCTTATCTAGTACAGGACCCTGCCCAACGTGCCTTTTCAGAAACAAGGAAATGCCTGCCTGTTAATCTTTCTCATGTAGCTCTGGAATCAAACAAGAAAGCAAGCCTGCTTAAAACCCACCAATGAACTTGACTTCACATATCAAAAATTTTTATGCTGGTCTAAGATCTGCAACTGAGCTGGTCTCATTCTGCTGCTCTGACCGGCTCCTCCGCCCTCCAATCCACACAAGCACTCTGGCTGTTCCTCTGAAACCTCAAGGCCTTTGCACAAGACGCTGCTCCCACCCTAACTGGTTTGGCTCAGTGGATACAGCCTCGGCTTGGGACTGAAAGGTCCCAGGTTTGATTCTGGTCAAGGGCATGTACCTTGGTTGCGGGCACATCCCCAGTAGGGTGTATGCTGGAGGCAGCTGATCAATGTTTCTCTCTCATCGATGTTTCTGACTCTCTATCCCTCTTCCTTCTGCTCTGTAAAAAAAAATTAATAAAATATTTTTTAAAAAAAGACGTTGCTCCCTCCTTTAAGTGTTCTTCCCTCTGCCTCAGGGGCCCCCATAGATCACTACTTCACTTCCTCTTAGTCTTTGCTCAAATGTCATCTTTTCCATAAAGCCTACTCTTCTTTCTCTTTTTCCATAATACCACCTTCGATCATGCTTTTAGTTTACTTATTCTTATTTGTTTGTCTGTCTCCCCTCACTAGAATGTAATCAGCCCTAAAGCAGGGCTCTTTGCCCGTCTTACTCACAGATGTATCCCCAGCACCCACAGCAGTGCACTGTAGGTACTCAAAACTGAGAAATTGTGAGGTGGGATGAAATAGGCCCTGGGAGAAGAAAATGGGACTGAAAATACCTAAAAGGGCAAAGTCAGGGAGAGGAGACAAAAGCTAGAACACAGGAGTGTCCAGGGACCACTCCTCCATAGGCCTGTTTCAAGGTGACATCTAGGCTCCGCCCACCCTCTGCAGTCCTGGTTCTACCTTTGCAAAGACTCTAGTTCCCATCTTAGCAGACAACTAAGGCGACTGGCTGAGAGGAAATGTGATTATACATGTATGACTGAATAGTGGTGGGGGAGAGTCCTCCTCTTAATCTGAGTTAATAGAAGACTGCTCTCATTATCGTTAATCTGATCAAAGAAAGGCCAGCTCTCAGACCTGTAGCATGCTCAGAATGAATTTTTCATAACTCTGCAGAGACATTTTCTGCACTCTGTTAATAATAAACCACAAAGCACAAGGCCTAAAATGTATTTCCATTCCGCCACCTCTTCTCTCCTGGCTTTATTTTCCCTCCCTCCACCCTACCCTTCTCGAGGTCTTGCCCGTCTATTACTATTATGGGATGGCTTGTGTGTATTGTGGTGTTAAAGAACCTGCCTCCAGCTTAGGGGGCCAATAAATTCATGTTTTGCTTTTGAATAGTATTTGAGAAGTGGAGTTCATAGGTTAGAGAGTTTTATTCAATTTGATGAGATGGCCTAGTTTTTCTGTAAGGAGGGGGAAATGAGAAAGGGAAAAGATGCAGAGAAAGCCAGTTTAGAGAAAGGAATACCCCCTGGCCTTCAAATGGGACTGAAACACTCTCCATCCCAGCCACACTGGACTTCATTTGCTTCCTCAAATGCCCCATGCTCTTTCCTCCCTCGAGGATTTTGGACATACTGTCCCTCTTCCTGGGCAAGCCCTTCCTCATCCCTAGTTAACTCCATCATCCTTTCAGGTCTTAGTTTTAAAATCACATCACTAGATCCATGAGCAGTATATTCATGTCCCAGGAACCTACTAGCACAGTGCCTGATATGCAATATATTTGTACATCATAAGTACTACATGGAAAAGACTTGGTCCCAGTCAAATGCATTTAATGTGTTAGGACATAAAACAAGTCTCTACAAGTTCAAGAAGATTGAAATCATATCAAGCATCTTCTCAGATCACAATGGAATGAGGTTAGAAAACATTCAAACACCTGGAGGCTAAGTAGCATGTTATTAAACAATGAAAGGGTTATCAATGAAATCAAGAAATAAATAAAAGCCCTAGCTGGCTTGGCTCAGTGGATAGAGCATTGGCCTGCTGATTGAAGGGTCTCAGGTTCAATTCTGGCCAAGGGTACAGGCTCAATCCCCAGTGGGGGATGTGCAGGAGGCAGCTGATCGATGATTCTCTGTCATCATTGATGTTTCTATCTTTCTCTCCTTCTCCCTTTCTCTCTGAAATCAATAAAGAAATATATAAAAATAAACAAACAGACAAACACACTTCCTGGAAACAAATGAAACACACAACAACCCAAAATCTGTGGGGCACAAGAAAAGCAGTCCTGAGAAGGAAGTTCATAGCACAAAGGCCTACTTCAAAAAACAAAAAACAAAAATAAACTATTTAATCCTACAACTTAAAGAATTAGAAAGAGAACAAGAAGAAAAGCCCACTTCTAATAAAGATTAGAGCATAAATAAATCACATGGAGGCTAAAAAAAAAACAATACAAAAAAATCAATGAAATCAAGAGCTAGTTCTTTGAAAGATAAACAAGACTGATGAACCATTAGCCAGACTCATCAAGAAACAGAGAGGACCTAAATAAATAAAATCAGAAACAAAAGCTGTGAAGTAACAACTGACACCACAGAAACACAAAGGAATGTAAGAAAATACTATGAACAACTATATGCCAACAAGTTGAACAATGTGGATGAAGTGAATAAATTCCTAAAAAAAAAAATACAATCTTCCAAAACTAAATCAGGAAGAATCAGAAAACCTGAATAAGCCAATAACAGCTGATGCAATAGAAACAGTAATCAAAAAACTCTCAGCAAACAAAAGCCCTAGTCCAGAGAGCTTCATAGGGGAGTTTTAGCAAACCATCAAAGAACAACTAACACCTTTCCTCCTCAAACTATTCCAAAAAATCCAAGAGGAAGGAACACTTCCAAACTCTTTTTATGAGGCCAGTGTTATCCTAGCTCTAAAACCAGGTAAGACACTTCAAAGAAAGAGAACTACAGGCTAATATCCCTGATGAATATAGATGCTAAAATCCTCAACAAAATATTGGCAAAACGGATCCAGCAATATATTAAAAATATCATATACTGTGATCAGGTGGGATTAATTCCAGGGATGCAAGGCTGGTACAATATTCACAAATCAATAAATGTGATGCATCACATGAACAAACTGAAAGACAAAAACCACATGATCATATCAATAGATGCAGAAAAAGCATTTAACAAAATCCAACACCCATTTTTGATAAAAACTCTCAGCCCTGTGTGAACAATTCATAACCTGGAATATAGAACCAAGACAGCCAACCAGGCAAATGCATGAGCTCCAGGGGATTGTCACCTAGACCCTCATGTACAACCACAAAGGGCATAGAAGGAATTTTTGATTCTCAGGTTCCTATCTGTGTACCAGCCTGCACATAAGGACATTTCTTTAGTTTTTGGCAGACGAAAAACTATGTCCTCCCAAAGGGTCCTCATCCTCCTAGCAAACAAATGCTCACAGCAGCACAATTCACAATAACCACAGGGGGAAACAGCCCAAACATCCCCTGATGGATGGATAAACAAAATGGGTCTATCCATATAATGGTATGTGATTCAGCTATAAAAGGGGATGGTGTACTAACACATGCTACAACATGAGTGGGCCTTCAAGACGTTTTGCTAAGTGAAGAGAGCCAGACATGAAAGGCCATGTATTATATGATTTCATTTGTATGAAATATCCATAACAGGTAAAACCATAGCAACAGAAAATAGATCAGTGGTTGCCAGGGGATAGAGGGCAGGGAAACGGGAATGACCGCTAACATATATAAGGAGTGTGTGTGTGTGTGTGTTGATATTCTAGAATTAGACAGGGGCAATGGTTGCACAACAGTAAGCATATATTAAAAGCAATTTTATTGTATGCTTTAAAATAATAAAATGGTGAATTTTATGTTATGTAAATTTATCTCAATAAAGCCTGAAAAAAAAGAGAAGCTGGGTGACTATACTAATAGCAGAGAACGTAGTTTTCAGAGCAAAGACAATTACCAGGGATAAACAGTAACTTTACATAATGGTAAAGGTTCAATTCGCTAAACAACCAACCATCTCAAATGTGTCTACACTTAACAAAACAAAACAAAACAAAAACTGATGTAACTGCAAGGAGAAAGAAACAAATCCACAATGACAGTAGTATGCCAACACTCCCTTCGTTGTAATCAATAAAACAAAACAACCTAAGAGAAAATCAGAAAGGAATAGGGGATTCTCAACAAGATCATCAACCAATTGTATTTAATCGATGTGTGTGTGTGTGTGTGTGTGTGTGTGTGTGTATCACTATTTCTCAACAGCAGAATATACATTATTCTCAAGTGCACATGTTACATTCACCAGAAGAGAATATATTCTGGGTCATAAAAATAAACCTTAAAGACTTTAAGAGAATTGAAATCGTATAAAATGTGTTCATTGACCATAATGGAATTAATGAGAAGTCAATCATAGAAAATATCCTCAATACTTGGAAATTAGACAACAGATTTCTAAAGAATATATGTGTTGAAAGGGAAGCCTCTAAAGAAATTAGAAAATGTTGTGAACTAAAGAAAACTGAAAATATAACATATCAAAATGTGTGGGGTGCAGTGAAAGTAGTCCTTCAAGGGAAATTTATGGCAATAAATACTTATATTAAAAAAGAACAGTCTTTAATCAACAATCTAAGCATTCACCTCAAGAAAATAGAAAAACAAGAGCAAAATGAACCCAGACACGCAGAAGAAAATAAGAACAAAAATTGGTATATTTAAAAAACAGAAAAACAATACCAAAAAAAAAAGCCAAAAACTGTTTCTTTCCAAAGATAAATATAATTTATAAATCTCTAGCCAGACTGACAAAAAATAACAGGGGAAAAAACACACATTATCAACATCAGGAATGAAAGAAAGGACCTCACTCTAAATCCCAGACACTAAAAAAAATAATAAGGGATACAATCAGCAACTCCAGTCATATAAATTCAACAACTTACAATGTTCCAATTCCTTAAAAGCCACAAACTACCAAAATTTACCCAGAAATAAATTAAAGAAGTTGCATTTGTAGTTCAAAATACCCTGGGGGAAAAAAGAGATCGCTAGGTTCAAAGAGTTTCACTGGTGAATTCCACCAGCATTTAAAGATGAAGTAACAACTAGGAACCAAGATGGCGGCATAGGTAAAACACCTATCTTGTCGTCATACTCAGCAATTTTGATATTACAACTTAACGAAAGAACAAACACCTTCCAGAATCACCAGAAAGCTGGCCGAGTGAAAATTCCACAAATGAAAGTGAAAATAAGGCACTGTGACTTGGAGGAGCAGCTCGGACAGCGTTGAAAGCTTCGAGCGGAGAGAGGTTTGGAGCGCGCGCCAGCCGAGAGGGCAGGCAGCTAAAAACCGGCCAGTTTTCTCGAACGGGGAGACAAAGACGTCCCACTGGACTGATTCTCCAGCTCTGGGCGAAGTCCAGGGAACCCACTATCATACAGGGTGAAAACTGGACAGTGGGAGGGCACGCCGAAGCTCGGGTGCTGCCACGTCTCCCGGCTTGTGGAGAAGGCAGCTTTCGAGAACAGCTCAGCTGCGTGACCGTGTAGAGAGCGCTCTGCGACTTGCCCTCTCATTCGGGAAACCGTCAGACTGCTTTGTTTTACCACCCTGGGTGAGACGTTGGGCTAGCAGACTCATTTGGGGAGAGTCTGAATTCCCCGGCAGCCGGTGGAGCTCAGCAGCGGCTCTCTCAGAGGTGCTGGCAGCCATTGCCCCGGGACAGAGTCCCTGGGGCCGCAGAGGGCGGAGCTAACGCTGTCTGCTTGGCCCGGAGACTCCACCCATCCAACCTGAGCACAGCTGAGCTTCACAGACAATTGGCCTGGAGGTCAACCCTCCAAGTGCTAACAACGATTAACTGAGCTTAACTTCAGCAAGACTATGCAACCCATATCCACCTCAGATAACTGGGGAGGCTGAGCCACTGTCCCTACCACACAAAGCTAATTGACCAACTCAGGGAAGCAGCCACCATGCAGAGACATGGAAAGAAATCAGATGTGAAAGAAATGGAGGAAAAAAAACGACTGGACATGGAATTCAACACCACAGTTATAGGGCTTTTCAAGAGGCTCCTAGAAAAGGTCAAGTCCTATAAGGAAATAAGCAAGACCGCAAAGGAAATGAATGAGTCCTACAAGGAAATGAATGAGACCCTCAAGGATATGAATGAGACCTGCAAGGAAATGATCAAGACCAACGTGGAAATGAATGAGTCCTACAAGGAAATGAAGGAGACCCTCAAGGATATAAAGCAGACTCTCAAGGATATGAAAAAGGACCAACCAGAAATTAAGCATACACTGACTGAAATAAAAAATATTATACAAAGACCTAAAAGTACTCTAGAACACCCCAAGAACCAAGTTAAAGATTTGAAATACAAGGAGGTAAAATCCACTCAGCTGAAAAAGCAAGAAACCAAAAGAATCCAAAAAATTGAAGATAGTGTAAGGGGCCTCTGGGACAACCTCAAGCATGCCAAATTCCGAATTATAGGGGTGCCAGAAAAAGAGAGAGAGCAAGACAATGAAAACCTATTTGAAGAAATAGTGACCGAAAACTTCCCACACCTGGTGAAAGAAATTGACTTAGGAGTCCAAGAAGCGCACTGAACCCCAATATATAGGAACCCTAAGAGGACCACACCAAGGCACATCATAATTAAAATGCCAAGAGCAAAAGACAGAGAGAATATTAAAAGCAGCAAGAGAAAAACAGATGGTTACCTATAAGGGAGCACCCATACGATTGTCAGTGGATTTCTCAACAGAAACGATGCAGGCCAGACGGGAGTGGCAAGAAATATTCAAAGTGATGAACAGCAAGAATCTATAACCAAGATTATTCTATCCAGCAAAGCTATCATGCAGAATTGAAGGTCAGATAAAGTGCTTCGCAGATAAGAAAAAGCTAAAGGAGTTCATCACCACCAAACTAATATTATATGAAATGCTGAAAGATATTCTTTAAGAAGAGGAAGAAGAAAAAGATAAAAGTTAAACTAGGAACAACAAATACACATCTATCAACAAATGAATCTAAATATCAAGTGAATTAATAATCTGATGAACAGGATAAACTGGTGAATGTAACAGAATCATGGACTTAGAGAGGGAATGGACTGACAACTCTTGGGGAGAAAGGGGATGTGGGAAGTGTAGCAAGAGACTGGACAAAAATCATGCAACTAGGGGAGAGGACAGGGGAGGGGGGTGAGGGCGGATGGTGGGATGGGCACCAGGTGGAGGGGAACTATAGGGTGAAAAAAAAAGGGGAACAATGTAATTAATAAATTGAACAATAAAGATTTAAATAAATAAAGATGAAGTAACACCTCATCTACAAGGAAACATTTCCCAATTCCTTTTATGAAGCCAGGTTTACCCTGATTCTGAAACTAAACAAAGGCAGTACAAAAAAACAAAAACAAAAAACATCATGTCCTCATGAATATAGACACCAAAATTCCCAACAAACAGTAATCAATCAAATCCAGCAATATATTAAAGGAATAATGTTGCTTTTGGGATTTATCACAAAGCACTATTTCTCCAAAGAAATACGAAAAGTGACATCTAGACTTGCTCTGCCTTCTAACTAATAAATACAAAGCCCCTGCATGCCCCTTGATGGGTTTTTCTTTTTTAAATATCTGTCTATTTATATATCTATTTGCCTCATTGCTGGAGTCCAGGCTACCCACCCCTGCCCAAACACCACACCAGTGAGAGCAAGGAGAAGGTGGCTGCAAAGTTTGGGTCAGAGACTTGTCAGGAGCCTGTGGGCATGGCTCTCTCTTATCTCTACCCAGCAGGTTCAAGATCTGGATGCAAACTCCCCTTGAGAATGCTTCCTCGGCCAAGAAGAAGGACGGGCCTCATTCTCTCTTCTCCGGAGAGCAGAACCAAAGGACGGAAATCATCAAGGAGCAGATAAAACTCAACAGGTTAGATCCAACCAATGTAACCATTATAATTCCCCCAAATCAAAGGCTGCCTGTGAAAGGACCTGAACAGACACCTCTCTAAAGAAGATATACAAACAGCCAGTGAGCACATGAAAAAATGTTTAACACAATTAGTCATTAAGGAAATACAATCAAAGCCACAGGATGGCTGTAACAAAAAATAATCTAAAATAGCAAGTTCTGGAAAAGATGTGGAGAAAATGGAGCCCTGGTGCATTGCTGGTAGAAATGTAAAGTGGTACAGCTGCTGTGGAAAACAGTATGGTGACATCTCAAAAATTAAAAACAGAGCTACCATGTTACCCAGCAATTCCACTCCTAGGTATCTAATCAAAAGAATTGAAAGTAGGGACACAAATATTGTACATCCGTGTTCACAGCTACATTGTTCACAACAGCCAAAAAATATAAATAACCCACGCGTCCATCAACAGATGAACGGATAAACAAAGTGTGGTCTGTCCACAGAATGGAGTACTATTCTCCCATAAAAAGGGCTGAGGGGCTGAAACATGCTACAACATGGATGAACCTTGGAAACATTATGCTAAGTGAAATAAGCCGGGCACAGCAGGAGACCAGACTCCATTTCTAGGAGGTCCTAGAAGAGTTCGATTCCTAGAGGCAGCACACAGAGCGGGGTCACCATGCGGCTGGGGGGGGAGGGGGCAGGAGTTACTGCTCAGCGGGCACAGAATTTCTGCGGGAGACAATGAGAACGGGCACAGAATTTCTGCGGGAGACAATGAGAACGTTCAAGAGAAGGGCAGTGGTAATGGTTGCACAATATCACACTCGATGCCACTGAAATGCACATTCAAAAATAGTTCAAGTGGGAAAAAATAAAAATGGTTAAAATGGTAAACTTTGTTACTTATGTTTTACCACAATAAAAATGTGGTTTTTTAAAACGGCCGCCTTGTGAGAGTGTGTTCCTCCCACATTACCAAGCCCACGCTGGCCACGGGCAGGCGGTGGTGGCCCCCGGTAAGGGCCTTCCTACCTTGAGGGACACTGGACATGGCCGCTGACTTCTCTCTTCACCACGGAAACCTCAAATTCCCGTGGGGAGGCCCACCTCCGTGCCTGGTACCACCGCTCGCCACAACATGATGTTTCTGTCCACGACCACCGACTGTAAATATGGCGGAGGGCCCGCGGACGACAGCGCAGCTGCGGAACTCCTCTCGCCGAGTGACGCGGTAGCCATGGGAACGTCGTAAAGCGATGCATGACTCACATGCTGGCGGCAATGCTGGTGTCGACAAACCTGCTGAGCTGCCAGCCGTGCAGCAGCGCGGCGCACGCCACTGTGTACAGTCCATAATACTTGAAAATGATAGTAAATGTTAGTGGTGTATGTGTTTACATACTATGCTTTTTCGCATTTTTAAATTTTTATTTATTGATTGCTTTGTGAGATGAAGGGAGAAGAGAGAAACATCGATCTGTTGTTCCACTTATACTTTCATTGGTTGATTCTTATAATTGCCCTGACTGGGGACTGAACCTGCAACCCTGGTGCACAGGGACAATGCTCTAACCAACTGTTATCCAGCCAGGGCTATCATTACTTTAGAGTTTGTTTCTATTTATTAAATAACATTTTTAAAAGTTTGCTGTGAAACAGTGTGCCATGTTACACAACAGCAGCCTCACACATCTCGAGTTTACTGTGCCTCTTGATTGCATCATCTCTTGTGTTTGACTTAATCTTGTTATTTTATAAATTTCATGAAGCCTAAATGTATATTGTTTATAAAGCTTACAATAGGGGACAGTAATGACCTAGGTGTGTACACTCACCACTATCTCACCGACTCACCCAGAACAACTTCACTCCCGCAAACTCCATTTATGTAATTAGCCTATTCAGGTGTGCCATTTTTTTATCCTTTAGACTATTTCTACGGTACCGTTTCTACTGTAGATGTTAGGTACACAAATACCATCATGTTACAATGGTCTGTATTCCGTACAGTAACATGCTGTACTGGTTCGTAGTGTAGGAGCAATAGGCTATACCATAAAGCCTAGATGTGTAGTAGGCTACAGCAGCGATTTTCAACCAGCGTGCTGCAAGAATTTTTACAACATGCAATATTTTTTAAACGGGGCATTGACCTCTTTTCCCTTAGAATTCAGGGGTAGGGAGCCTTTTTCCTGCCAATGGCCATTCGATATTTATAACATCACTTATGGGCCACACAAAATTATCAACTTAAAAATTACCTGCTATATTTGGCCAAACATTTAATTAACTCACCCTAAAGCCTTGGCAGGGCCAGACCAAATGATTTCTCAGGACTTATAGGCCTGTGGGCCAGATATTCCCCATCCCTGCTTTAGATTGTCAAATAAAAAAAAATGACAACAGCCAACAATAGCCATCTGGTGTGAATGAATCAAAATTATACCTATTTTTTTGTCAAGTGGCATAAATATATTTTTTTGGTGTGCCACAAAATTTTAGTAATTAGCTTATGTGTACCATGAGCTGAAGAAGGTTGAACATCATGGGCAATACCATTTAGTTTTGTGTATGTGCGCTCTGTGATGTCCACACAGCGATGAAATCACCTAGACCAGCAGTGCCAGTGAGGTCCAAAAGGTTGGTGACCACTGGCCTGGATGACACATTTCTTAGATGGTATCCCTGTCGTTCAGTGGCACATGACTGTACTTTGGTTACCCAACTTAGAGTTGTGATGAGCACATGGTTTAAAGACTAAAGCCTGCCAGGCACTGATGAGATGTGAGTCATCTGTGGGCGAATTTAAAGATTCAGATCTGGTATCAGAATCTTGCTCGCTTATGTCACCTGCAGCCCACCAGGTGTGCCATTATCCCATAGAAGACTTCTATGGGTTCCCTCTCATCCTGGATGTGTTAGCTCCCTGCCTCTCAAACATTGGGGGCTCAGTTAACATTCATTGAATAAATGAGTGATACATACAAGAATGACACCTCCTGGAATGGCTAAAATATACTAATCACCACAAAGGGCTAAAATGCCCTCCCCTCCCCATACCAATCCATAGGGAAGATGAAAACCAAAAGAACTAAAGGTAAGCCCTAGCTGGTTTGGCTCAGTGGATAGAGCGTTGGCCTGCGGACCGAAGGGTTCTGGGTTCAATTCCAGTCAAGGACACATTGCCTGGGTTGTGAGCTGGATCCCTAATAGAGAGCATGCAAAAGGCGGCTAATCAATTATTCTCTCTTATCACTGATATTTCTATCTCTCGCTCCCACTTTCTTCCTCTCTGAAATCAGTATATGCTCATACAATTAATGAGCATTTGCCATGTTCCAGGTACTCTGCTCAGCCCTTTACTGCGCAATCCATTTAATCAGCATAACAATCGTATGTAAAATGATCCTGACCTTATAAGCAAGAAAACTGAGGCTCAGAAAGGAGAGTACATTTGTCCAAGGTTAGTAACTCCTGAACTCAGACTAGAACCTAAGCAATCCCTACTACAGAGCCCAAGCCCTCCTAATTATTTAGCTATGCTGCTTCGAGCACCCACCGAAATTTCCAGGGACTCAATTAAGTTATTTTTTTTCTGAGCCTTCATCTCACTTTTCTATTGGTCCAGGGAAATCAAAGGAACCTGACTTTGGAATGCATCCACTGCTTGAGTCAATGGCTACCTAGCAACTCCAAGAGGGTCATATTTTCAATCTTTATCAAGATTTCCACTATAGCAAAACAGAGAAATCACCTCAATGTTCAAAAGCAGTACTGTCCAGTCGAAATATACAATGAGCCATCTACATAATTTAACATTTTCTAGTAGCCTCACGAAAATAAAATAATAAGGTATGGGTGAAATTAACTTTAACATAGTTTATTTAACCCAATATATCTAAAACAATGTTTTTTCAATATAAACAAATACTTAATGGGATACATTAGTTTACATTCTTTTCTCATACTAAGAGTTTGGAAGCTAATGTGTATTTTACTCTAGTCACACATTTCAATTAGAATTTCCCACATTTCAACTGGTCAGTAGCTAATGTGGTAAGTGGCACCTTATTGGACTTCTTGGTCTAAAATGTTTGTCTCTCTTTTTCTCATCTTTCCTTGCCTCGGTGGATGCTCTACTTTGTCTTTATCATTCCTATTTTTTTAATAGTTGTCATCTATAATAGTCACCAATGAAAGCATTTGAGCAACAGAGTATGCCATCATTATGACTCCCATTAATCCTATAGCTATCACCTCTAATCACATCACCATTGTCATCTGCATTTCCCCTTCATCCTCTGTTTACTCTCATCTTCCTTTCTTCCCTCTCAGGTCATTACCCCTTCGGGAAATCCATTGTAGAGCAGTAAACCTCTTCCTCTATCTGTGGCCACTATAATTCACAGTTCAGGTTAAGTCACTGACTCTAAACCTCAGTAAACTCACTTGTAAAACAGAAACAACCACATTTGTGGTCACTACCCACTTGAGAGGTGTTCAAAAGGTCCCAGTTACCCTATGCTTTCACTTTCTCCTCCCATTTTTGTCCCTCTTATCTTCCCATTCTTCAGTGCCTCCATCCTCCTTCCCAATGCCACGTGTCCCTCATCTTCCTCAGCTAGACACCTTCCCATCCCCCATATCCAGAGCATCACCATGGGAATGAGAAGGAAGGCCGGATCCCAGCAACTGGGAGCAGATGAGTGGGAGCCCAGAAAATAACCAACTATCTGGGGGAAGAAGACTCCCCAGTTTTCTGCCCATTAAAAGAAGAAGGATAACAAGTGCCCTAGTAAAACCCACTCCAAAAACCCACAAGTAAAGCCCTTCAGAAATAACTTTCGCCACCGGCTCCGAACTGTGAGACCACCTCTCACCCATATCTTTACAAGAACAAGGCAGAAGGAAGAGGCTGGGTCTTCACAGGCTGGCCACTTTGTGTGAAAAAACAAGTCCTCCTCCTGTCCCCACAGGTTCCCAGATCCTTCCCAACTAGAAACAGGAAAGGTGAGATTCCAACCTGACACAACTGTCTCCTTAACCCTGAGCTTCAGTCATCCAAACACAGGCAATCAAAAAATAAAGTGAGCCCTAGCTGGTTTGGATCAGTGGATAGAGCATCAGCCTACAGACCAAAGGGCCCCAGTTGGATTCCAGTCAAAGGCACATGCTGGGGATGCGGACTCGATCCCCAGTAGGGGGCATGCAGGAGGTAGCCAATCAATAATTCTCTCTCATCATTGATGTCTCTCTTTCTCTCTCTCTTTCTCTCTCTCTCTCTCTCTCTCTCTCTCTCTCTCTCTCTCTCTCTCTCTCTGCCTCTCTCTCTCTCCCTCTCCCTCTCCCTCTCTGTTCCTTTCCAAAATTAATAAAAATGTATTTTAAAATAAATAAATAAAGTAAAATACAATCCCATGGGGAGGATGTGGTGAAATGGGCCCTTTCCCACCATGCTGGCAAAGGGCAATTTGGCAAAACCTCTCAAAAGTTCTGAAACTTGGCATATTCACTTCCAGGAATTGAAGGTAGGGATTACTACAAGCCACAAGGATGTCTACTACAGTGTTATTTATAATAATGGAAAAGTATAAACAAACATCTGACAATATAATTCAGATTAAGTAAATTATGGTACATCCATGTAATCCCATGCAGATATTAAGAATATCTATATCAATATATATCTCTCTATATGTATATACACCTATATCTATATCTATATATCTATATATCCTATCTAATAAAAGAGTACAAATTTGACCGTACCTCTGCCACGCCCACAGCCACACCCACCAGCCAATCAGGAGCAGATATGCAAATAAACCCCAACCAAGATGGCTGCTGCCACTGAGAGCAGGAGGAAGACTTGGGTTTCCCCGGCAACAGAGGAAGCCAAGCTTTCTGCCTGCCTTTGCCTGCCTAGGCCTCCACTCAATGTTACAAAGTTCCAATTGTAAAAGATACAGAAAAGGCGGCAGCCACTGAGCTGAAGAGAACAGAGGCTTGGGTTTCCCTGGCAATGGAGGAAGCCAAGTTTTCAGCCTGCCATAAACTTCACTCTAGGCTACAAAGTTTCAAACAGAAATGGCTGCCACCATGAAGTGAGCAGAAGGCTTGGCTCTGCTCCAGGCTACAAAGTTTCAATTGTAGACATATATTAATTCCAGATCCCAGGGCCTCCGCTTGGGTCGCTGGGTGGCATGGCCAGCTGCAAACCTCCACAGGCCCCTCGCCCAGGCCACCCCTCACCCCAAGGGAACCCTCACCCTGATCTGGGACACTCTTCAGGGCAAACAAGCTGGCCCACACCCATGCACCAGGCATCTATCTGATCTAATAAAAGAGTAATATGCAGGTTGACCATCACTCCAACACACAAGAGGGCTGCCCCCATGTGGTCAAAGATCCTGCCTCCATGTGGACACAAGATGGCCAGTAGGGGAGGGCCGTTGGGAGGTTCCAGGCCCTGCAAGGAAGGGCAGTAGTGGGTGATCAGGCCAGCAGGGGAGGGCAGTTGGCAGGAACCAGGCCTGCAAGGGAGGGCAGTTGGGGGTGACCAGGCCAGCAGAGGAGGGAAGTTGGGGGCAAACAAGCTGGCAGGGGAGCAATTAGACATCAATTAGGCTGCCAGGATAGTGGTTAGCGGGTGATCAGGCTGGCAGGCAGAAGTGGTTAGGGGCAATCAGGGAGGCAGGCAGGTGAGCAGTTTGGAGCCAGCAGTCCTGGATTGTGAGAAGGATGTCCGATTGCCCGTTTAGGCCCGATCCTACAGAATCGGGCCTAAATGGGCTATCAGACATCCCTCAAGGGGTCCCAGATTGGAGTGGGTGCAGGCTGGGTTGAGGGATACCCCCCCCCCATGGCCTTCCGTGCACGAATTTTATGCACTGAGCTTCTAGTAGATATATAAAAGCATAATATGCAAATTGTCCCCTGGGGAGTTCAACCGAGAGACTGGGAGTTCAATTGCTCACTGTGATATGCACTGCCCACCAGGGGTCAGTACAGAATGAAGGCAGGCCCCAGCCAGCAGCCAGAAGGAAGGGCCTGGCCAGCAGCCAGAAGGTCCCGATCAGCCCTGATCGCTGGCCAGGCCTACGTACCCTATGTGTGCATGAATTTCATGCACTGGGCCTCTACTTTTATCATCCTATATAATAAAACCCTAATATACAAATTGATTGAATGGCAGTACGACCAGCCACTTTGACACACATTGACCACCAGGGGGCAGTCACTCACTGCAGGAGCTGTCCCCTGGTGGTCAGTGTGCTCCCACGGAGGGAGTGCCACTCAACCAGAAGCAGCGGCAGTGGCGGGAGTCTCTCCCACCTCTGTGGCAGGAGGACATCCCCCAAGGGGTCCTAGACTGCAAGAGGGCACAGGCTAGGCTGAGGGATCCCTGCCCTCCGCCAGGGCATGAATGGCATGCACCCGGCCTCTGGTATGAAAAGATGTTCCAGACATACTAAAAAAACTTCATATCTCCAGCTTTCCTCAGATTTCCAGGCTCATCTACCCAAATGTTTACTTGAAAAATGAAACATGTACAAACAGAACTTGATTGTCAAATTCAACCTATTCCACCCCCAGTCTTCACATTTCAGATTATGGCACCACCATTTGCTCAGTTCTTAGACCCAACACCTAGGAATAGTCCCCAATTCTCTTCTTTCACCCCCGCCCCATAACAAATTCCTGAGCACCTCCCATGCACCAGACCTTCTGAATCCAGCCACTTTCCCCTTCTCCCCACCATCATAATAACTCAAAGCATAGTCAATTCCCCCTAACTTTTCTCCCCGCTTCTATTCTTATCCTCCACAGTCTATTTTCATTCCGCAATCCAAAGGATCTTTTCAAAACATAAATCAGTCTCCACCCTCCCCCTATTCACAGAACAAGACCCAAAGATCTTAGGTAAGCCCTCTATGACCAGGTTCCTGCTTCTGTCTCCCACTGCATCCCTCATCCCTTCCCCACACCCATTCATTCCCTCCAACCACAGCGGTTTCCTTACTGTTTCGATAACATGCTGAGCACATTCCCACCCAAAAAAATTGCATCTGCTTCTCTCTCTACCTAGTGTATTCCCCATATATTTCATGGTTGGCTTCCTCAAGTCAGTAAAACGTCCTCAAGAGATCCTTGCTGATTATCCCATGGTTCTCCCTCTCTCTCCATGCTCTTTGGTTTTATTTTGTTCGGGGTTTCTTCATAGCTATGGTTTCTTCAACACACTGTTATACTAATATCAGATTGCTCATTGGCCCCCAATGAACATGCCTGCTGGAATCAGTACCCTTGGATAGCTGCTTCCAAGTTGACTCTGAGCTTATCCACATAACTTGCTTTGGCCAATGGGACATTAGCAAAGGTTATGGAAGCAGAGGCTTAAGAGGGGCTGCATGCTGGGGTTTGGTGCCATGGAACACCTCTGCAGCCACCATGTACAAATCTGGGCTATCCTGCTGGAGAAACCATGCGGATGAAAACTGAAGTACCCCAGCCAACCACCAGCCATGTGAACAAAGCCATCTTGGACCATCCAGCTCTAGTCAAGCCACCAGATGACCACCACCCAGGCAAGAGCAGCAGAACTGGCCAGCTGGGTCCAGTCCAAATGGCAGGCTCCTGAGCAAATAAATGATCATGGTTTTAAGTCACTACCTTTAGGGTGGCTAATGTGGAGCAATAGATAACTGTTACAATAGCTTATCTGTCCCTGGCTATGACAGAGGTCCTAGATATTCAGCAAACTGTCTCTTCTTCCTGGACCCACCTTCCCATCTTCTTTGCAGTGATTAAATTCTAGCCAATGAAATGCAAGCATAACTGATCAGGGCAACTTTAGGGATGGGGCTTTTAAGGAGCTTTGCCTTCTCCATATTTTCTTCCCTTCCTGGATGGAAACAATGATAATATTGCAAAATGGAAGGGGCCTGGAGTATGAAAGAATGGCCTACCAACCAAGAATATTCGTCTTGAATGTTCTGTGAACAAGAAAAGATTTCTAGTAGATCCCCGGCTATAGTGGCTCAGTGGTTAAACGATGACCCATGAACCCAGAGGTCACAGTTCAATTCCTGGACAGGGCACATTACCAGATTGTGGGCAAAGCCCCAGTGTGGGGTGCGCAGGAGGCAGCCTATCATTTGATTTTCTCATCACTGACGTTTCTATCTCTCTCTCCCTATCTGTTCCTCTCTAAAATCAATTAAAATTTTTTAAAGACTTCTACTAGAGCCATTAAATATGTAGGGACCTATTTGTTAGACCCTATGCTAATTAATACACTGACCAACATTCTCAGTCCACTTGCTTAGTGTCTATATGGCTCTACCCCACCTTGACAGTCACACATGAATGAAAGCACCATGAGCGCAGGGGCCTCATGTGTCTTGTTTGATTTCCAGTGCCTAAAGCAGAGTAATTACTGAATAATTACACCTGTTGCAAATTAAATATGGCCAAAAATGCTCTGCAGCTCCTCCTGCCAAGCGGAGGAGTCTGTATCACCATCATCGAAATCCAGACTAGCCACATGACAGTCACCATCAGAAAACACAATAGAAGTGGCACTGTGACTTCCAAATCTTAAGATAGCTTGCAACTTTCGCTCTTGCCCTCACATGTAAGGAACACAGGCTATCCCACTGGAGAGGCCACATGGAGAGAGAGGCTCAGCTGTCTCAGCCACCAGCCAATCCGCCAGCTGATGTGGTCACATGAGGGAGCCCAACAACAAAAGTACTACCCACCCAATCTCAGTGCACAGAATCATGGAAAACAGAAACTTGTTGAATGAAGTCTAAAGTTTTCTAAACATAATTAAGTCTGAGGATGGTTTGTGACACCACAATCAATCATAGAGACTGAACATTTGAAGACCAAATGATTGATATGTGTATGGCTACATTGCCCTTGCTATATAAGGAGATTCTGTATGTATCCACCCCCAACCCAATCCCTGGCATTTGCCTCTCCTTCTAATCTAACCAAAATAGAACCCAGGTCAGAACCACCTGCACTTGGCCAGTGCCCGCCATTCCTAGCATCACCTGCCTGCCTTTCAGAAGGTCTGTGTGCCTCCAGGGTCTTTTCTGTCCCATTTACCTTGCAGACCATGAATCCCCAAGCTAGCTTGTGGTTAGGGTTATGTTATGGTTATGGTTATGGTTAGAAAAAATATTAATAAGAAAACAACACTTTGTAATGTGAAAATTATATCAAATTTGAATGTTAGGATCTACAAATAGTTTTATTGGAAAATGTTCACTTATGTATTGTCCATGACTGCTGTGTGCTGCAAAAGCAGAGCTGAGTGGTTGTGATGGAAACCACATGGCCCACAAAGCCTTAACTATTCACTATCTGACGGGCCCTGCTACAGGCTGCCATCAGACTCACCTTGAATCATCTTTTTTACTGTATTCAGTCCCAAACTTCTGAAGACTTCTGTCCCCTCCTTCAAGGGGATGAAACTTGGTGCTACATCAGATACCAGGAGTTAGCAACCTAAATTCGTTTCCAATGACACTCTATCAGGTATTACCCATTTTGTGTCTTCATTTGGTTTGTTCTTCTGGAGCAGCAAGCCACCTATTGCAATCGAAACCCTCCCTATTTCTCACTCCACTCAGGGTCCCCAGGTCCCTAACCAGGATAGCTTCCCTGCTTTGCCAAATGTTTCCCCAGGTGAATTCTATGGAACATCAATCCCGAGAGACAGCTTTGGAAAAAGGAAACTACAGACTCTACCTCTTGAGTCACAATATACGTATCTGGCATGTTAAAGGCTCCGAGAAGTCTTGCAGTAAAGACACCAGCTTCCCTTTGCTTAACTCAACCGTTCCCAAACATATTAACCATAAATACGTTCTGTCTACAGAACACTTGTTGAGCACCAGCATCTAGAACCATGCCTGGGTTTCAGCATTTGCTGAAAGAATGAAAAATGACAACATTCCACAGAACTAGGAATCCACAGAACATACCTTGGAAATGCCACTCAAGCTCTTTCTTCTCTCTCTTCGATCTAGGGTGTTCCTTCCCATGTCTTCTGTTTCACACACGAAATGCTAATCCTAATGGCTATCATTCACTCAGCACCCGCAGGCACTGAATTAGAAATCACACGAGACCCTTGAAAAAGTCATCTCTTCTAATCCTCACGACCACCTCTGAGGTAGGTGTGTTATTCTATCACTGACATTTTGCCAAAAATTAAACCACGGGTCAGAAAATTTAAATCACTGGCCCAAGATAAAGCCAGTAGAAAAGCTAGAATTCAAAACTACATCTGTCTAACTCCAAAGCTCATGATCTTCCTCCTCCGTCAAAGTCTGTCCCTATAACACACTGTGACTGATGTGCCAGCTCTCCACCTGATATCCCTCCCTGCCTTCTTCCATGCTAGCTGAACCCTAATTCGTATGAAGAGGCAACAGGTTAACCAAGGCAATGGATCGTGACCCACCAAGCCAATCACAATGGTGTTGCAACTGGGACAGTCATTTGACCCAGTTCTGGACAAGAAGACATAATTAAACATCACCTGTGGGGGTAGGGAGGAGGAGCTGTCCTGGGAGAGCCGAATAAGGATGTGAACCAGTTATGCCTCGACCCTCACCCAGTTCCCCTCCTTCCTGCCTTGAACTTGGTGTAATGGCTGAAGCTTCAGGGGCCATCTTGCAACCATGAGTATCTGCAAAGACATCAGCTCTGATATTAACTTACCGAGCCAAGGACATACCTTCAGACTTCTTGTTACATAAGAAAAAGGAGCCATTATTTGATTAACCACTGAGGCTGGATTTTCCCTTTCATGCAGCTGAACCCATTCCTAATGGACCATATGCTTTTCCCCAGATTATTTGCTGTTTGGACTTTATCATTATTTCACATGTATATCATCAGCCTTGCCTCCCTAACCATAAAGTACACTTCCTGAAGGCTAAGCCCATGCTGTATATTTTTGTTTCTACAGGGGTACAGGCATGTTAGTAAATTTTGCTTATTGTCAAGGTTTTGGGGGATAATCAGTCCAATTTAATACTGTAGTGTTTGGGAGCAGGAAGCTGTTACCATCAAATGGCTGAGATATGTGTATCTATCTCCTAACAGGTTAGTATTTCTCAAAGTGTCAAATATGAAAACATACATCAGAAAGATCTGAACTGTTTGTTAAATGCAGGTTCCTGGGCCCCCTCCCATCCCAACTGAACTAGGCTGTCTGGGGTTGAGGATGGGAATGTGCATTTTTAACAAGCTCCCTGGGTGGTGTGGATATGCAAAATTTGAGAACTATTAGGATATAAAAACCCTGTGGGTACAAAGCATGCAAGAGCTTTGGCGGGACTTCGCTAGACCCTGAGTCACCAGCCCCTCCTCAGTGGCCCCACTCCAGCCCAAATATCTGGGGACCTGAGACCCTTTCATGGGCAATACAGATAAAGTGACTGGCATGCCCTGAGGCATTTTGGGACTAGAAACGAGCAAACAGATGCAATCTCAGTCACTGTAGCATCCCACCATGCCAGTGCCTCAACCCCCAGTGTAAAACGAAACCCACAGGCAGAAAAGCAGCAACAGAGCCCAGGGCCCACTGCGACCATCGCCACCAGGAGTTCTCAGAGGACGAAGCATGTGAACAGAGGAACAGACTGGAGAAACTTACACGAACCAGCTCCTGGCTCAGAGCAGGTGGCGCTTCGGTTTATGTATTTATTTACTGCATGCAGCTCTGAACAGACTCATACTTTGGGCATTGCTCAGACAGAGGCTGGGTCAGGGCATCCCACACTTTTCTTCCTGCAGCAGAATCCCAGCCAGACTGCTCCCCCAAAGCTCCGAGAAAGAAAATACCTGTGCCTCCCAACAGCATTTCACTCCTCTGATACCCGCTGACGTTCATCTTATTTCATTTCTGAGGATCATTTTCCCCGATGACAGGTGCACAGAGCCATGTATTTGTAGGGGAGCAAACAGGATATTCAACACACACACACACACACACACACACACACACTCAACATGATGACCTTTCTGCCTGCCGACATCCAGCCAAATTCAAAACCTCGGAGGTAAAAGACTTGAAAGTGAATCCGAGAGAGGTGGTCAGCCAGACTACAAGGGGGTGGGAGAAGGTACGGGACACAGATGGGCTAAAAGATCCAATTAAGGACTGAAGAGTTCAGGCCTCGGAAACTCAGTGACTGCCAGCGATTGGGAGTTCCCAAATCCAATCGGGCCATGCGTGCGGCTGGGTCAGTTTGAGGAGGGGAAGTGAGCCCAGCCGGGGAAGTGAGCCCAGCCCTTCGGACGTTTCAAACAACCTGGATGCCCAGGGATTCTGTGGACACCAGGCGTACCCTCGGCTCTTGAAGCTTTCCTCCTCTGACCCAATGGCCTTCGGAAGAAATAACTGCTGCCATCTTCTTTCTGAGTAACTTTGCATCCACCCCACCAAAGTGCTTCGGACTCCCCCTCAAGTTCTGTTGAAGAGAATGTTACAACAGCCACGAAGAACTCCTCCATCTCCACCTTTCCTGAGGGTCCCAGCGAGATTCCAGAGTATCTTCCCACACCACTTGTGTGCTGGTCCGAGCATATTTTAAAAAATGTTTTTTACACATTTTAGGCCTGCCACAGCTCCCTGCATCAAAGTCATTCGAGTGAAAATGGGTAGCTCAATGGGGATATTTTTTAATGCATCTTGTCTCCTGACATGTATATCACTGGGGGGGGGGGGGGGAGGAATCCAAGGAGCAAAAGGGGGGCTGGGACGGAGGCGGAGAGAAGAAGAGGTCTATATTTATAGGCAACCTCATTCTGCGAGCAAAAGCCACCTTTTGACCACCTGCAGAATGCGCAGGATCACGTGGCTTCTCTGCAGCGCCTTAATGTCTTACCCAGCACACAAGCCCCCGTGGCATATAAACAAACCCACAAGCGGAAAAGACAGAGAACTCACTCCTCGGAGAGGAAGCAAGTGATAATAACGGCCGCAAAAATAATAATAAAGAAAGAATAACAATTACTACTACTACTACCACCACCCAGCCCAGCGCAGACGACAGCGGTACAGTGAAGGGACAGCCAGTGCAGGCTTTGCAAAAAGATAAATCACGGCAAACCACATCATGCCCCCCTTGCTACTCTCCCGCCCCCACCCCACATCAAACTGAATCAAAGGAGAGGGGATGGTGGGGAGAGAAGGGAGGGGAGGAAGGATTGCACCCCCCCCCCACCTCCAACCCCCCCTACCCCGTAAGCAACACCTACCTCCAGGGTCCGGATCTCTTTTTGCGTGAGGTCGTTGGAGGTAGCACATTTGGTCCTAAGTCCTTCCAGGTTGGAGATACTCAGGTCTATCATGTTTTGGACCAACTCGCACTGCTGTAAGGCTTTTTGCAAACTCAGAGGCTGCTGCTCCTCGCTTTTCGTCATGTTTTCCTCATCCATCGCTTGCTCTGCAAGCCCCCTTTCCCTCCTCCTCCTCCCAGAGAGAAAAAAGGGGGGCAAGGGGGTGTATAGGTAGCCTACCCCCTACGCCTTTCCAGCCACTGCGACTCCTCGGTGTCTCATGAAGAAGAAACCTAACATCTCACACAGGGCTGAGGGGGTGGGGTGGGAGGAGGGGACAAGAGCCAAAATTTATTATTTTATTTTGGGGTATCAAGCCGACTCCATTAGAATGTCTCCTCTCTCCTCTCTCTCTCTCTGAGTCTCTGGTCCCTGAAAAGGAGAGATGCCGTTTCTCAGAAGCAAACCAGGTGATGTGATGCTGTCTATACACTTAGGGAGGTGGAGGAGGAAAAAGGGGAGGGGAGGAGAGGAGGCGGAGGGAGAGGCGGAGAAGAAGGGAAATAGCGCTCACTCTTTACACACCGGCTCCGTGGAGGGCAAAATTATATATTTTTGGCTGGCTGGCTTTTATGTAAAAAAAAACAAAAACAAAAATCTGGTCTGCCCCCCTCCCCGTTGCAGTGACACGGCATCGTCCGCCGTTTGGGGTGCTTTAGCGCGTTCTCAGGAAGCTGTCTGCCTCGCTCCCGCGGCTGCGGCGGCGACTGCGGCTGGCGGCGGGCTCCTCCTCGCGCTGCTGCTGCTGCTGCTGCTGCCGCCGCCGGGTTCCGAGGATGACGGCTGCTGCATTCGCTCCTGCCTCGCTCCACACCGACATCTTGCCTGTCAATCAAAGGGCGGGGGGAGCGAGGGATGGAGCGCGAGCGAGGGACTTGCAGGGGAGCGGGTTGGCGGAGAGGCGCCGTGCGCGCATCCGCCCCGCCGGTCCGGCCCCGGCGCGCCAGGGACCCGCCGAGGCGGCGGAGGAGGAGCGCGCAGCTCGCGCACCTGGCCGGGGAGGGGGCGCTCCGGCGGGGCCGGGAGAGCGCGGGGCGGGATTTCCAGGGGATGCGGAGCTCGCGTGGCAAAATGAAATTACTACTGGGCGTGCGTGCGAGCGAGGGAGCGGCGGGCGGGGTGCCGGGAAGCGCGCGCTGCGGGCCGAGGCTGCTCCCCGGGGCGGTGGAGGTGGCGGGGAGAGTCCGGGGTGCGGGGGCCGGGAGGGGGTTTCGTGCGGGGTGGGGGTGGGGGCCACTACTACAGCCCCGCTCTCGCGAGACGAGGCCAGCGTCCTGCTCAGCAGGTGCGCTCCGCGGGGAGCAGGTGTGCGCCCAACTTTAAAACCCTAAGTGCGCGCTGGCGCCGCGTCAGCGAGAACCTGGGCACATCTCCTCTGGCTTTCCGGCTGTGCGTGCCTGCCTTTTTGTTCATTTGTGCTTTCTTGTTCCTGGGGGGAAAGAACACAAACCTGATGTCTTACATGAGCTGTAGGAAGCTGCCTCCCAGAATTGGTACCCTGGCCTGCAGTTTCCCTGATGGGTGGCTTTCCATGTGGAAGGGGATATGCCTTAATCTGATTGTTACCAACTCCTGTCCCGCATGATCTGTCCCTGGCCTACCTAACTGACCTTACACCTGCGAACTATTGCTTAAGAATGGCTTTCACACTTTGAAATGGGGGAGGGAAAATCAAGAGAATACTTTGTGAAAATTAAAAGAAATTCTCATTTCAGTGTCTGTAAATAAAGCTTTATTAGAACATCACTCACTGGTTTATTGCGTTTACTTTTGCATTAATTATAACAGCAGACTTGAGGCATTGCAACAGACTCTGTTATGGCTGCAATGCCTAAAATATCTATGTATCTGGACCTTTTCAGAAAAGTTAGAGGACCCTGGTTGAGTCACCGAACATGTTCTTGCCTCTGAGTTCTTTGCACTCTGTGTCCCCTCTGCCCAGGCCACACTTCCCCCGGGAGCCTCTCCTGGTGCCTCCTTGTCACTCAGTGTCAACTCAGGTGTCATCTCAGAGGCTTCATCTCCTGACCATCTGAAAATAACAGCATCCCAACACAGACTGGCCAAAGAATATATTTAGGATAATTAGCCAAAAGCACCTCTTTCTCCAGGTGAACACAGCTCTATGCCAAGGAACTAGGCTTATGGGGTAGAGTCGACTCAGAACACGTGGCACAACATATGTCCCTTATAGGAAACCACTTGAGAAATAGAATGCCAGCCAGAAATGGCAGACTTCTCTCAGGCTGAGGGTCACAGGGTTTTATAGTTGACAGAGAGCTGAGTCAGCATTTTCAAAATCCCTCTGCTGAGGAGAGGCTGCAGGTTCCCAGTCTTTTGGACTATGAAAGTTCATGGATTCCTGTTCTCTGGTGAAGTTATCCTTTCTTCTATTTTGTCCATTATTTGCTTTGTTTTTCTTAAACATCTTAACGTTCATTTAAAGCTCTTGTTTAAGTCTAATACCTTGGTCACCTGTATAGGTCTGTTTCTATTGACTGTTTTTCTCTGTTTTCGGTAATTTAGTCCTGTCTCTTGGCAGACCTTGTAAATTTCACTGAATGCACAATATACATGAAAAAAATGAAGAGAGTCTCTAGGTGATGTTATTTAACTCTAGAGAGGGCTCCCCATTTCCCTAGAATATTATTAGCCTCTCAAATTTTATCTCAACCCTATGAGACTGCCAAAAGTTCTGCTTGTTTCTGTCCCCCAACAGCAGGAAAGAGTGACTCAGAATGTCAACCTGCCTCAATACAATTCCTCTCGCTCCAAAATCTTGACCCCTCTAGTCTTGGTTGCTTCCAAACTCTCTGAATGCCTTTAATGGTGCTGGTGCTGCTGGTGCTGCTGTTGCTGCTGGTGGTGGTGGTGGCTGGATCTGGCCTTTCCAGCTATTTTCAGGTAAAGTGGAGACCTGAGCAATGAAAGTAGCCCGCAGCTCAGAAGTCATCAGCTGGACCATAAGCACTCGCAAAGGCATTGTTTGACCACCTCCCTATTTTTTTACAACTGATTGCTATCGTGGATATTTGTTATGCTTTGTATCCACCCAGCCTCCTTTGAATATCCCTCCTGTTTGGAAAATGCCCCACATTATGAGTCTCATGTATTCAGAAGAGAAACCAAAGCACTTTTCCAGAAACTTCCTTACAACCGGGTTTCATGTAATCGAGGCTCTGTCAGGAAACAAATCACAGGAGATCTCTACCGGAGTAAGCAACTCAGAGGCAGAGTCTCTGATAGTGAGGACGCTGCTTCCAGGCGTCCTGCCCTGTGTAGGCTTGGTGTCCGTGCTGTGGTTGGGCATCCTTCCTGGCTGCACAGCCCAAGCCTGGCTCTCCTCTCCTCTCCTTAGATTCCATAGGCTTTGGAACCACCTGTCTTAGTCCGGCCAGGCTGCCCTAGCAAAATCCCGCCGGCTGGGCGACTTACACAACAGGGGTGGTTCTCAGGGCTGTGAAGGCTGGAAGGCTGATGGCAGGGCGCCAGCATGGTCAGGCTCTGGTGAGAGCTCGCCTCCTGAGTTTTCACAGGACCTCCTCGCTGTCCTCACATGGCAGACGGGCTTACATGGTTTCCTGTTCTCCCGAGGCCCAGCCCTACCGGGGCTTCACCCTTTTGACTTCATCTTTACCTCCAAAAGACCCTAATATATACTGGGGGCTAGGACTTCCATGTATGGATTTGGAGGGCACAATGCAGGTCATAGTACTACCCTGGGAAGGCCCTTCTGCTCACACTACCTGGAGGAGATTGTGTCATTTGAAATAAAGAACTCTAACATTCTTGACAATCATTCAAAAACAGGAGATGCAACAACAATTTTTAAAAAATGGAGCTTTCTGGCGAAATGGGCCGAACTGGCCATACTGGGGAACAAGTGGCTGAACGTGAGAGGCCTCTGTCCCTTTCAGATGGAACCTAGGTTCCAGCGCACTAGCGTCCCCACGCAGCCCCCTTCGTTCATTATTTCCGTTTCCTGCCTGGCCCCTGTAGGCAACTGCTTATGCTGCTTCTGGTAGAGCTTGAGGAGGTTTGAACCTCAGAGCAACATGAACCTCACCAATTCCAAGCTCGGAGAACTGGAGCTAACGGGTTGAGAACTGTGTTGTTTTTCATCCAGGTACTGCATACTGCTCTGAATGACATGTCTCATGGCATCCTTGGCAGGGGGAGTAAAATATTGTCACTGGGCTACTGCATGGGCTGAACTTAGTAATATCTCATTAGTTCCCATCGTTTTCTATTTCAACTGTAAGAACAGTCTGATATTCAGGTAGTAGAAGTCCAGTTTAGCCCAATTAAAACTTTCTGCTCACACCCAGTCTAGTGCCTTCTATGCTGCCCCGGTCTGGCCACAGATGGCTCAGGAACCTGCAGTGCGGCGGGCAGGTGCGTTTTTCCCGCCTCCTCTCTAGCTCATCGCTGAGGCACAGGAGCAGAGAAACGGCTGGGAAAGGGCCCTCACTGAGAACAGGTGAGCACAGGTATAGTTCTCTCTTGAGTGACAGTTGCCCTCTCCTGATCCTGGGTTCTTAAACTGGCAGATCTTTGGAGACCTCCATGGGGACCCCATGCACCTTCTAAGTAACCTCTTGTGCACCCCTTTTCCATTCATGGTCCAGGAAGTACCACGCATTCCCTTTCCGAGGCCCCTTTGCCTGGCGGGCTGCCCTCCTCGGGGTGCCTTTTCAGGCTGACTCAAGCCTAAGAGCACACCTCTGCCCTGCTGCTCTCTCCTCGCCACGCCACCGTGGTGGGCAGCCCCAGGCGCCCTTCAGCCGGCAGTGAGATGCCAGAAACCCACCCCTTGGCGTTCCCAGTCTCCACAGTGACTCTTCTTTGAACCGTCTCTCTTGGCTTGGGGGTTGGAAGGGAAGAAGAAACCTGCTCCCTGCCCCCCAGCTCCCACCCCCTACAAAAGCCTTTCAGAGAAACCTCTTCTGGATAAAATCTTGACCTTGTCTTATATAGGCTGGCGGTTGGTGGATACTGGTGGCCAAAGGACCAGTCTGGCCACCTCTTCAGAAGGAGGAAGTATTGTTACCCACTGCCCTGACCTCTGAAGCTTTACCTGAAGTTCTGGGTCAACAGGAAAAGTCTCATTCCACACCCTGTTCCATTAGCGAGGAGCTGGCTCAGAGTCTGCTAAGTTGCATTGTGAATAGGAGCACAAATAGGGAAATGCTAGGTTAGGAGGTAGAGGGGTGGCCAATACACCTGGACTCAAACTAAACTGGCATTGACTTCTTGAAGGGTTCAACATACTGCTTTCCCAGGACACTTTTTTCTCTGCGTTTCTTCTTTTCTACTAATTCTTCGAAGGGGATGAAACTCTCTGAATACTAGTACCCAGGGTACCACCAAATGTTTGATAGCTACAAGAGGATTATTATTGTTCTGATCTAACTCATGGATCCCCAAAACATAAATGGCTTTAAAAAAAAATACCTTTGATCGCCCTGGCTGGTGTTGCCCAGTGGTTAGGTGTCAGTTTGCACACCAATGGGTCTAAGGTTTGATTCCCGCTTAAGGGCAGGTACCTGAGTTGCAGGCTCAATCCCCAGCCCTGGTTAGGAGGCAATCAGTCAATGTGTCTCTCTCATATCAATGTTTCTCTCTCTATCTCTCTATCTCCTCCTCCCCCCACTCCCTTCCACTCTCTCTAAAAATCAATGGAAAAAATATACATGGGTGAGGATTAACAACAACAAAAAAATCAGTTGATGAGTGCAGACAGAATGTTTCTTTCTTTAACTCTGTGCATTTTTTCCAACATCAGAAAACTGACTTTTTTTTTTAAGTTCTCCTTTTGGCCTTTTGCCTCTTTGGCTCTTAATTTTCCAGTGCGAGCAAAACAACCAGATCACGCTCATGATGGCGAGATAATTTGAGCTCACAGTAATGGACAATTTAGTCCTGTGATTTATGCTGGCTTTACAAATTAAGCACTCAACGATGCACTGTGAATTTTCAGACACAGCACCCTCAGGATGGGAGAGCATGCGTACTGTGACCTTCTCCAAGTACTCAGACACACAGCCAAGGAGCCGCAAATGCAGTGAGTGATGCCATCAACTAAGCTTGCTTACTTCTTTCTCATGCTATCTTTTATATATTTTATTGATTTTTTACAGAGAGGGAGGGAGAGGGATAGAAAGTCAGAAACATCGATGAGAAAGACATAGATCAGCTGCCTCTTGTACACCCCCTACTGGGGAAGTGCCCGCAGCCAAAGTACATGCCCTTGACTGGAATCGAACCTGGGACCTTTCACTCCACATGCCGATGCTCTATCCACTGAGCCAAGCTGGTTTTGGCTCATGCTATCTTTTTTAAAAATATATATTTTTATTGATTTCAGAGAAGAAGGAAAAGGGAGAGAGAGATAAAAACATCAATGATGAGAGAGTATCATTAATTGGCTGCTTCCTGTACGCCCCACACTAGCGATTGAGCCCACAACCCTGGCATGTGCCCTGACTGGGACTAGAACCATGACTTCCTGGTTCAAATGTCTCTGCTCAACCAGAGCCACCCCAGCTGGGCCTCACTCTGTCTTGTCTATGAAGCTCTGCATCTGCCCAGACGGTGTCTTTGACTGACCTGCAGAAGGGCATCTGCTCTCAGAGGCAGCCAGGGTCACCACTGGGGGGCAGAGTGTCATCTGGATCTCACACTTGCCCCCTCACCTGGGCACCTTTTGGAGGAAACCTAGCATCGTGGGTAGCAGCCCTTTTGAATGATCGACTCTTTTGTTTTGTTCTGCCTTTATTTTTCTGTTAGTCTTCATCCGGGGATATTTTTCCCATTGGTTATCAGAGAGAGTGGAAAGGATGGAGGGAGAGAGAGAATCCAAAGGCAGCCCATGGGGCCAAATTTGACCTGCAGTTGAGTTTCATTGGGCTGCACGGAATTTTAAAATAATTTGAATTTGCGGCTAACAATTCTAAAGTGGAATGTTTCACATTAAAAAATTCTGATGGCCAATTTCTTTGGAAAAATCCAAACCCCTGGTCCCACTTGAGCTGCAGTTGCCCCAGCAACGTCCAGAGGAGCGCAGAAAAGTGGCAGGCACCGGGGCCGGGGCTGAGGCTCCCCTTGCCCCGTCTTCACCTGGGATCCCCCTCATCTGCTGTGCCTGCCTGGTCCCCACAAAACAGTCCACGGACAAGGGTAAGAAAGGAAGGAAGCCCAGCAAACTACATGCTGACTTCATTTCCTCTCCTTTGTAATGAGCCATCAGTACGCTACCATTTCTCCCAAAACCCTATGTGACCTGCAAAAGGCATAAAGGTTCCCTTTAAAGTGGTGGCGCCGGAGACATGGTTTAGATGTGATGCCTGGTCCTTATCCAGCAGAGACTCTGATGTAGTTGGTGTGGGATGTAACCTGGCCCTCGGGATTTTGAAAAACTCCTCAGGTGGTTCTAACGCGCACCCAAAGCTGACACTACCTCCCTCCCTCTTTCCACTCTACGGCTGCCTTTTAGAGAATTGCCCCTTTTGGCCTCAGATGTCACAGGTCAAACTACATACAAGTTGAGAATCTTCATAGTTTTTACTAAATGATCTGTTGTTTATATATCCACCCTTATCAGCATACACAACCTCTGGCTGCCCAGCAGCTCATCTTGACGGGTACGAGAAACATATGAATAAATCATCTCTTGTTTTTGGAGGGGAGTCCATAGCTTCATTATCAAAAACAGCTTCTAAAGCACCTCATAGCATCCAACAGTGACCCCCAGGTTGGTTTCATTGGCTTGATGGGCTCTAGTCTACAGTGTATCAGAGTTCAAGGAGGCGATCTGATAAAGGACACGTGCTGTTTACCCGGGCTGGAGTCTTACTGGCTTGTCACGTGAGTGCGTGTGCATTGTTCAGAGTGATCACCCCTTTCCAAAGTGCAACTGTGACGCAGGTGCCGACATCCCGGCCACGCATTTTCCATGTGCTCCTGCTTGTGAGCTCTGCTCAGCAGCACAGAGAGGCATCTGCTGGCAAGAAAACAAAATCTGTTCCGTGGTCTGGACATACCCGAGGCGAGCTACCTACCCTGGGCAGACCTTTCCCGCAGGCGGCTGCGCCTGGTCGGAGATGAAGCCCACACCTGCCGCCCGGCTCACACGCGGGCCATCTGTGCGGGCAGGAGCCCAGGACGCCCTCCGCAGCTGTCTGCAGCTTGCCCCGCGGCACTGTGTTGGTTCAGCTTCCAGCACCCGTCTGCGACTTGGGTGGGGAAAAGAAAATAAAGCGTGTAGTGAGTGAGTGAGATTGCCCACCGCGATCCTGGCTGAGCGTCAAATCATTCACAATTCCGTTACCTTCCAAAGGCACAGACCCTGAGTTTATTGAGCTTCTTTTTGCATTTGAGTCTGAAAAAAATGGAACTGAAGGCCCTTTACAAGTCTCTTCTGCAATTTTTAGACTTCCCTTTTCTTTGATGAAATGGGGGGAAATCAGAAACACTGAGTGGGGCAGGCCACAGGTTTCCCCTGTCTTGTGCTTTTGTGCACAGAAACAGATAAATCACTTTGGTTTTCTTGGTAAATTTAAAACACCTGTTGTCTTTGCCATTGGAAGTACAAACGTTGGCTTTTTAAAGGACAGACCTAGTCATTGATTCATTCGATTCCAATATCACTGACTTTCCAATCACAGATAGTCTGGTTTCCTAGTAGAATGCCAACATGAGCACCGGCAGGCACCATGAGCCTTCATCACCACAGACTTGAAGGAGAGGCAGGTGACCATGGCGGGTAAGAACGCTGGCTCTGAGCCAGGTGGCCAGGTTCAAATCCCAGCTCTGCCCCCTCCCGGCCCTTAAAGGAGAGATCTCGTCTCTCAGTGTCCAGACTTCCTCCCCTGTGAGAGGAGGGCAATGGCAGTCAGCACCTGCCTCCTAGGGGCGCGTCCTGAGGAGTAAATAACACTGTGTACAGGGCGTTAGGGTGCTGCCTGGAATCAGATGGAACCGCTGCCGCCTCTGGAAACAGCCACTGTGGTAACACAAGGCAAGGGCACTCGGGGCGTGAGGGATTTACATCTTGTGGCCCATACGGTCTGTTTTCTAAATCCACTCCGGCTTAAACTGGCAAGACCCAGCTCAGAATTTCCGCAAGTGCCTCATGCTGTCCAGCTGCATCAGAACCACCTGGGTTGCTTAACCAAATGGCCAAGGCCAAGCCCCAGCCCGGCCGAGACGGCTCAGTTGGTTGAGCGTCATGCCATGCACCCAAAGGTAGTCAGTTCGATTCCCTGTCAGGGCACAGGCCCGGGTTTTGGGCTTGATCCCCAGTAGGGAGCATGCAGGAGGCAGCTGATCGATATTCCTATTATCCCTCTCCCTTCCTCTCTCTCTAAAATCAATACAAACATATTTTTAACAAGATTACATCATTTTTAAAAAAATTACAAAAGTCTAGGTCCCACCACAGACCTACCGGGGCCCTCTGGGGTTCGGGTCCTAGCATCTGCATATGAACAAGCATCTCACGTGATGGTGAGGTGCCCGGATGTTAGAAAGGTAGGAAGAGTTAAGAGCTAGTGACGCCTGTGTAGCCAGATACTGCTCTCACGGATCCAGTAAAGCCGTGTCTCCAAAACATCCTTCAAGTGGTCCCTTTCTTCACAGTTCGTCCCATTACAGTATTTTACAGCCTATGACAGCATATGCTTACATTTTCTGTGAAATGACTCACGATTTTTACAAAAGTAAGTTTATCTTAAAAGGGAAATTTATTACATCAGTGCCAATGAAAAATAGATTATCTTGCCATAATGAGATAACTGTAAAAGTAAATGTGATTTTTTAAAATAATGTTATTAAATTCTACCTGCACCCTGTCACCCGCTGAGGCCCTGAATCTGCAGCAGCATCTCTGTTCAAATGGAAGGTGGTACAGACTTCCTAGTGCCGCGAGGAGACGCTCCTGGATGCAGTGATCGGAGGGGGCGCCGGGAGCCGCCTCCCTGGGTAACTCAGTGGCAGTGAACGTGGTGTCTAAGCAGCACCTGAAGTCATTTCCTGGTGAATCACGGTGCACACTTGGTGCAGAACTGCAGTGAAGTCTGTCTGAAAGCTGATGGACTCTGGATTATCGAAAAGCAAGAACAGAACAACAGCAAAGGCGTTGGGATATTTGAGACACAGGCAGGCACGGTTCATGCTGCCCGGGACCTCTCTCCAATGTCACCTTTGGAAGGTGAGGGTGTCAGGCAGATTTGGATTGGACTCAGCTACCCACTCTCTTCCTGTGCTTAGTGACCTTGGGCAGGTCTCCAGAAGCCTTCCTTTCCAGAGCATAAAATGGGATGATACCTGTTCAAGCCGAGAGGGAGTGAAGTAAGATGATGTATAAAAAGCCTTCACCAAGGATGACGCATGGTTGCTGTTCAGTAAGTGGCAGCTTTTAAAAACTACCAAGACTTCATATTTTTAACCACTTTTGATAGAACTCTTTGTAAAACACTATTCCACTTCCTAAGTACAGTGTAACTACTTGATGACTCAGGGTCATCATTTTTTAATGCCTGTACAGTCATTTTATTGTCATTGGACGCATTTCAAACAGCTTCCCATATTCACCCTCCTGTTGGGGCATCTCACATACGTAGTGGGCTGATAACCAGGCTAAATATCGAACAACAGAGAACTGATTAAATCATAGCAAAGCTACATGGACAGCCAATAAAAAATGCAAAAAGATGCTCCCACAGTAATCATAAAAATACAAATATGCTCAATGAGATCTTCTTGGCCCATCAGCATAGTAAATTTAAAAAGGGCCATAGTATCTAAGGTTAGTGAGGACACGGCCAGCAAGCACCTCCTTATACTCATGGTGGGAGTGTACTGCCCTCCAGAAGGGCATATGCCCTTAGACCCAGCAATTCTGTTTCTAAAACAACTATGCGACAGAATTTCTTCCATATAAGCACAAGATTGTTTGTGCAAAACCACAAGTGTTGGTAAGAATGTGGAAAAGTTGGTGGGAATGTAAACCAGTACAGCCGCTCTGAGAACCAGTATGGTGGTCCCTCAAAAAATTAAACATAGAAATGCCATATGATCCAGCAATTCCACTTTCGGGTATACACCCAAAAGAATTGAAAGTAAGGACTTGAACTGAATGATATACATACAAGTGGTTAAAATGGCAAATTTTATGTTAAGTATATTTTACCACATTAAAAAAAAAAAGAACACAGTGCTAAACCAAAAAGTGCCAAATTTAAACAGAATTTTGCTGCACTTGGGGCTTTTTTCTTCTTATTCATTGGGAAGACTCTTTGCATCAGTACAGAGGATATTGCAAATGTGATCTCAAAATAGGCAGAATGCTATTGAGTTTGTCTTTTTCATTCTGTTTCATCTTCATTCCCATAAAAAAGTACTAACAAAAATTTTCCAATGTTTATCAAACAATTAATAATTAAACAATTAGCCCTAGCTGGTTTGGGTCAGTGGATAGAACGCCAGCCTGTGGACTGAGTCCCGGGTTCAATTCCGGTTAAGGGCATATTCCGGGTTGCAGGCTCGATCCCTAGTGTGGGGCGTGCAGGAGGCAGCCAATCAATGATTATCTCTCATCATTGATGTTCCTGTCTCTCTCTCCTTCTCCCTTCCTCTCAGAAATCAATAAAGATATATTTTTTAAAATAATAATTAACAATTATAGATTGTGTTGAGTATGTTCTTTACAAAATTTACCGTTATGAAGGTTCACTAAGATAATGTGTATAGGAGGAACCAAGATGGCGGCATAGGTAAATACCTATACTGCTGCCTCGAACAACAATTTCAAAACTACAACTAAAAGACAAAATGAGCCCTAACCAGTTTGGCTCAGTGGATAGAGCGTCGGCCTGTGGACTGAAAGGTCCCAGGTTCGATTCCGGGCAAGGGCATGTACCTTGGTTGCCCTGTGGGGAGGTGTGCAGGAGGCAGCTGATTGATGTTTCACTCTCATCAATGTTTCTAACTCTCTGTCCCTCTTCCTTTCTCTCTGTAAAATAAATAAATAAATAGATAGATAAATAAATAAATAAATAAATAAATAAATAAATAAATAAAAGACAAAATGGACATCATCCAGAACCACCAGAAAGCTGACTGAATGAAAATTCTACAACTAGAAGGAAAGAGAAAAGGACACTGAGACTCAGAGGAGGTGCGGAGGGCAGAGATCCAGAGACACGGAGATGCACAGAGCAGAAAGGGCGGGTGACTGAATACGCAGCTGGCTTTCTCGAACGGGGAGGGAGACAAAGGCTCCCCACTGCTCTGAACCCCAGTTCTGGGTGAGACTCAGGGAACCCAGACTCATACGGGGTGAAACTGGACTGTCAGGAAGAAACACACTGAGACTCAGGGAAGCTGCAAAGATGCGCACTCGCAGAGAGGGTGGGCAGCTGAGCACGTGGCTGGCTTTCTCGTTCGGGAGGAAAACAAAAACCTCCCTACTGCACTGTACTCCAGTTCCGGGCGAGACTTTGGGTATCCAGACTCATTCAGGAAGAAATTGGACTGTCTGACAGCGGGCAAAACTCGAGGGCAGCTCGCTCTCAGAGGTGTGTGCAACCATTGCCATGGGACACTGAGACCCAGGGGTCTCTTAGTGTGGGGCTGACAGGAAACCAAGGCTGACTGCTCCACCCTGAGACTCTGTCCCAGCCAAGCTGAGCACACTTCTCCCAACATAGACACAGCTGATCCTCACAGCCAGTTGGCCTCCTCCCAGTGATACCAACAACAATCTAGGCTTAGCTACAACAAGACTGTGCACACAGCCCACAAAGGGGTGCACCAAGAGTGTCCACCTCAGGTAACTGGGGAGGCTAAGCCACTGTACCCTAGAGAACACCTTGCACACAAAGCTACTCTACCAACTCAGGGAAGTAGCAAAAATGAGGAGACAAAGAAACAAATCACAAATGAAAGAAATGGAGAAAAATAAACAACTGGATATAGAGTTCAAAGCACAGTTATAAGGTGTTTCAAGAATTTTCTAGAAACTGCTGATAAATTTAGTGAGACTCTCGAGGATATGAAAAAGGACCAACTAGAAATTAAGCATACACTGACTGAAATAAAAAATATTATACAGAGACCTAACAGCAGACTAGAGGATTGCAAGAATCAAGTCAAAAATTTGAAATACAAAGAAGCAAAAAACACTCAACTGGAAAAGAAAAAAGAAAAAAGAATCCAAAAATTTGAATATAGTGTAAGGAGTCTCTGGGATGACCTCAAGCGTACCAATATCCAAACTATGGGGGTGCCAGAAAAAGAGAGAGAGAGCAGATACTGAAAACCTATTTGAAGAAATAGTGACCAAAAACTTCCCACACCTGGTGAAAGAAATTGACTTACAAGTCCAGGAAGTGCACAGAACCCCAAACAAAAGGAATTCAAAGAGGACCACACCAAGACACATCAGAATTAAAATGCCAAGAGCAAAAGACAGAGAATATTAAAAGCAGCAAGAGAAAAACAGTTACCTACAAGGGAGCACCCATACGAATGTCAGTTGATTTCTCAACAGAAACTATGCTGGTCAGATGCCAGTGGCAAGAAATATTCAAAGTGATGAATAGCAAGAACCTACAGCCAAGATTACTCTACCCAGCAAAGATATCTCAGAATTGAAGGTCAGATAAAGAGCTTCACAGATAAGAAAAAGCTAAAAGAGTTAATCACCGCCAAACCAGTATTATGTGAAATGCTGAAAGGTATTCTTTAAGAAGAGGAAGAAGAAGAAAAAGGTAAAGATAAAAATTATGAACAACAAATACATGTCTATCAACAAGTGAATCTAAAATTCAAGTGAATAAAAATCTGATGAACAGAATAAACTGGTGAATATAATAGAATCAGGGGCATAGAAAGGGAGTGGACTGACAATTCTCTGGGGGAAAGGGGTGTTGGGGGTGAGGGAAGAGACTGGACAAAAATCGTACACCTATGGATTAATATAGTGTGGGGGAGGTAAGGGCAGAGGGTGGGCTGGGAACCAGGTGGAGGGGAGCTATGGGGGTGGGGGGGAAAAGAGGAACAACTGTAATAATCTGAACAATAAAGATTTATTAAATTTTTTAAAAAGACAATGTGTATAAAGAGCTTAACACAGTTTCTTAGTTGTTATTTTTATTTCATTTAATTTTCAAATCATTCCTATGACATGGGTATTATTGATATCCCCATTCTATTGGAAAGAAAAACCAAGATTAAGAAAAGTAAAGTGATTTGTCATAGGTCACACCTCACATGGCAGAATTGAGGCTAAAAAGCTCCAAAAAGTCAAACTCCAAAGTCTCAGCGTGTTTGACCACTGTGCTGAGAATATTTTGTTACGTCTTTAATTTCATGAAAAGATTCTAACTGTTCCTAAAAGTGCAAAAACAAAAATTTCAATTAATTTTTTAGATTTAAAAATATAATTTACTTAGTTATTACTATAGTCAAATATATTATATACCAGAGGCCCAATGCGTAAAATCTGTGCGAAGGGCTCAGCCCTCGCAGCCCCAGCTTCGTCAGGTAGGTCGTCCGGATGGTTCCAGTGTTGTTCTGCTGTTCAGACTAATTAGCATATTAGCTCTTTATTATATAGGATTACTGTCTTCAAATCATTAAATGAGGTATTCAAAACAGAGTTGAAAAGCACATAATTTTAAAAACCCCTCTTTCCTACCCTTCCCTAACATACCTTTCTTGTTCTCTTCCATAGAAGCAACCACTTTCAAACCTTACAGCCTTTTTCTGGTACTTATCCCCATCCTTCTATACTGCAATTTCTTGGTTTATCAATTTTAGGATGGCTATCAGCTCATTTCTCTCACACTAACACATGCCTTACCTCCTCCTATCTCTCCAACATCATTATACAGCAATTTTGAGTGGGAAATGTTCATATTATGACTATATATGTACTGCTTACCACCAAACCAAGTAATGCCCTAGTTTCTTGTACAACCCTTAGATTTCCCTAGAGTTAAGAGTACACTTTTTTTCTGGATTTCTAAGTATTATTTCTAAATATTGTTCCCACTGCTCTGACATCTCTGCTACAGGCCTATCAATATTTTTTCTATAGTCGAAGAATCAAGTTCATGTTTTTTCTGGAGACTTGCTGCCAGAGTCTCCATTTTTGTGTTCCAATCTGGACAAGTTGGTCTGTAAATAGCTTTGTTTTAATCTTACTCTTCAGTGATAGTTTGGCTGGGTATAGTTTGCTAGACTGGGACTCTATCAACTACTTTCCCCTCAGGTGTGGCACATCTGTCTCCAACACATACCTATTTTATTCCTTAACTGGAGGCCCAGTGCATGAAATTCGTGCACTAGGGATGGGGGCTGGGTGTCCCTCAGCCCATTCCTGCACCCTCTCCAATCTGGGACCCCTCAAGGGATGTCTGACTGCCCAGGATCGGACCTAAACGGGCAGTCAGACATCCCTCTCACAATCCGGGACTGCTAGCTCCAAACTGCTCGCCTGCCTGCCTCCCTGATTGCCCCTAACTGCTTCTGCCTGCCAGCCTCATCACCCCCTAACTACTACTCTGCCAGCCTAATTGATGTCTAACTGCTCCCCTGCCAGCCTGTTTGCCCCCAGCTTCCATCCTCTGCCAGCCTGGTCACCTCTAACTGCCTTCCCCTGCAGGCTTGATCACCCACAACTGCCCTCCCTTGCAGGCCTGGTCCCTCCCAACTACCCTCCCCTTCTGGCCATCTTGTGGTGGCCATTCTGTGTCCACATGGGGGGCAGGATCTTTGACCACATGGGGGCAGCCCTCTTGTGTGTTGGATTGATAATCAATCTGCGTATTACTCTTTTATTAGATAGGATAGGGGCCTGGTACATGGGTGGGGACCGGCTGGTTTGCCCTGAAGGGTGTCCTGGATCAGGGTGGGGGTTCCCTTGGGGTGTGGGGAGACCTGGGCAAGGGGCCTATAATGGTTTGCAGGCTGGCCACGCCCCCCAGCGACCCAAGCAGAGACCCTGGGATCTGGGATTAATTTATGTTCTACAATTGAAATTGTAGCCTGGAGCGGAGCCAAGCCTTCTGCTCACTCCTTGTGCTCTGTGGTGACAGACATTTCTGTTTGAAACTTTGTAGCCTAGAGTGGAAGCCTAGGCTAGGGCTGCAGAAGTTTGGCTTCCTCCATTGCCCAGGCAACCCTAGCCTCTGCTCTCTTCAGCTCAGTGGCTGCTGCCGTTTCTGTTGGGACTATGTATCTTCTGTAATTGAAACTTTGTGGCATTGAGTGGAGGCCTAGGCCAGCAAGGGCAGGCAGAAAGCTTGGCTTCCTCCATTGCCGGGGAAACCTAAGCATCCCTCCTGCTCTCTGTGATGGCAGCCATTTTGGTTGGGGTTTATTTGCATAATTGGCTCATGATTGGCTGTTGGGTGTGGCTGTGGGTGTGGCTTGATCAGAGGTACGGCGAATTTGCATATTACTCTTTTATTGGATAGGATATTATCTAAGTGGGTTTGCTGGAAGAAGCCATGTTTAACTGCAAATCCCTCCAACATTGTCTTCCTATATTTATTGAAATCTCTCATTCACTGTTGTCTCTTTGTCTTTATGGGTTAATATTTTTTTTACTCTTTATTGCCTGTTAGTTAGATTTTTGGAGGAAGAGGAAATAAATATTAAAAATAAATGTGTTATTTTTAATTGAAAATTCCACAGTGGCTGAAAACAAAGCAAACTTATTATCTTACACTTCTGGAAGTGCAGAGCTCAAAGTCATATTGCTGGGCTAAAGTCAAGGTGTTCATTCTAGGGGACAATCTATTTCTTCCCATTTCCCATCTTCTTAAGGTTGCCCACAATTCTTGGCTCATGGTCTCAGCCAGTAATGATTTAATTCCAACCTCTGCTTCTATTGTCACATCTTTCTCCCTCTTTCATTTATAAGGACTCTTGTGATTACATTTGGCCTAGCTTAATAATAGAGGATAATCTCTACATCTCAAGATCTTTAATAGTGAAATCTTACCATTTGCAACAGCTTGGATGGATCTAGAGATTTCTATGCTAAGTGAAATAAGTCAGTCCAAGAAAGACAATCCATATGATTTTACTCATATGTGGAATCTAAATAAATAAATAAGCAAACAAACAAAATTGGCACAGACACAGAGAGTGGCCTGGTAGCTGCCAGAGAGGAGGGTGTTTGGAGGGTTGGATGAAAATGGTGAAGGGACTGAGAAGTGTAGATTAGTAGTTACAAAATAGTCAAGGGGACATAAAGTCCAGCACAGGGAATATAGGCAATAATAGTGTAATACTGTGTATGGGGCCAGGTGGGCACTGGAAATACCAGGGGACCACTTTGTAAACTATATGAGTGTCTAACTATTAATACACCTGAAACTAATACAAAATAATATTGAATGTAAACTGCAACTGAAAATAAAATGTAAAAAATATATATCTTTAACCTATCACATCTGCAAAGTCCCATGTGCCATGAAAGATAACATATTTACAAATTCTGGGAATTGGGACATATTTGGAAGGTCATTTTCTGCCTACCGAAGTGCCCTAATAGATATTCTAGAGTAACTGATAAGAGTAGCACCGACTAGATACACTGAATTTGATTGTCTACAATAATATCTCATATACATTGAGAGTTTACTTTCTCCCAAGCACTGTGCTAAGTACTCGACATGAATATCTTATTTCTCACAAACATCTCTGAGGTAGGTACTATTATTACAATCCTTAATTTTCAGATAAGGAATTTGAAACCCAAAAGGTTAAGATATTTGCCTAACAGCCAGTAAATGGAAGAGTCCTCTTTCAAACCCTGGTCTTCCTGACTCCAGAGCTGGTGCCTGTCCAGGTCTCTCTAAGCCTCCTTTGCTTGTTACTAAGGTTCGGCCTTTGGGTTGCGAAACACAACCACCTCCCCTCACCGTGATGTGCCAGCTCAGGGTGGCGCACAACAAAGGCTGAATGAATATTTGTTGAATTTAACTCCCCAAAAAAGCCAGTTCCCACACAACCCATAGGGCATTCCTAAATTCCCATTTTCTAATTCTCAAACCTAATAAACTTTTATTGGGCATTTACGTGCCAGGCCCTGGAGAAACTCAAAGATGAATAAAACATGCAGTTTACTTCAAGGGAGCTTAATTTCCAGTGAGGGGGTCGTGTGATGACCTTGGAGTAATTAAACTTTTCTCCTTTCCAGCCCCTTAGAAAATCAGCAATGAGCTGGAAAACAGGAAGTATCACGTCATTGTCTTTCCCAACTATCCACAATAGGAACCTGAAGAACAAGAGTCTGCAAGCTTTCAGATTTCTTTTCAGATCAATACTAGTGGCCCGGTGCACAAAATTCATGCACTTGGTGTGGGGGGAGGGGGTCTCCCAGCCTGGCCTGTGCCCTGTCACAGTGTGGGAGCCCTCCACGATCCATTGCCCCAAAGAGGTAGGCCCCGCCCACCCACATGGGCTCCCTGATGGATTGCTCCAACGAGGTAAGCTGGAGCCAGGGGAGACCTGTGGACCCCAGGTGGGGCTGCAGTGGAGGTCTGCAAACCCGGGGTTGGGCCTGCAGCAGAGAGCGTGTGCCTGCCTAACCCTGGCACGCCCCGCCCCCATCATCCCCCCCATGCTGCAAGGCCCCGCCCACCACGCCTGCTGTGCATGCCGCCTGCTGAGCGGTGGTGATGTTAGTGTCTCTGAGGAATTTGCATATGCCTCTATTATTACATAGGATATTTTCCCTATGCATGCGTGCATGTATACACACCTGAACACACACACACACATACACACACGTGCAGGGACAATTTTCGATTTTGTTTCTATCTTTTAAAAATGGAAGCATGTTCTACATATTTTTCTCATGGTTTTTCCATGTAGAGATGCTCAGTGGGTATATTTCCACTCTCACTTCCTCTTAGCTGTTTTATTCTTTTACCGATGCTTGTCAAAACTGCTTAAAGTGTTTTCCCCCAAAACTGGCAGGAAAGGAACTTCCTTTTGCAGCTCAAGTCCTGTTTACAACAACCTTGAGGAATGGCAGGTCTACCGTTTTGTAAACCATCTGGAACCTGGTCCTCAGAATGACAATCCAAATGCCTAAATTGGAAAATCTCCCCACTCACAAGCTTCCCAATGCCTGTGGGATAAATCACAATCAAAAACGCCTGGCATAGCATATGAGGTTTGTCACCATCTGGCCCTGGAGCTCTTCAGCCTTGTGTTGTGACCGCACACACTCACATCCCAGGCCCACTGGCCTTTGTGGTCTTGCAGGCTCTTAAAGGCACCAGCCTGCCTGGGGTGCAGCCTTCCAACACGCTCTCTTCTCTGCCTGGGCACCTCTCTCTGCTCCCTCATCGTCAGGATACGATGAAGCATCACTCCTTTAGGGTCCACCTCGGCACCCCCACCCTGGTCTTCCTTCACCTTCCTTGGTCCCAGGCATCGCACTTGTGCTCAACAGACTGTTTTGCCTACAGTTGTCTCTGTCCCACCCCAGGGTCTATCTCCTTCACCTGCTGTCCCCCCGGGGGCACAACGCTGTCAGGGGCACTTTGTAGGAGCCCTAATGTTTGCTGAACAAGTGATGAGTGACTCATGGGGAAATTTCACTGCTTCTGGTTAATACACAAAATAGGTAGGGGCAGTCTCATGTTGAATATTTTGTTCCACTGACAATGAGAAGAAAGAGAAAAAAATCATTTGCTAAAATAAAGGCGTCCTAGTTTCTCTTTCAAAAGTACCTCATCCATTTTAAGAGTCATTCTTTTCTGGTTTGTATTAACTTATTCATGGTTTCATTATAATCCCATTTTAAACGAACCTCTCAGAATCCGGTGGTCTGGGCTTGCTGCTTGTTTCTGTGGTCTCTTGTGCACAGTGATGGGGTTTCCTTGCGTGTTTTGTCGTTTGGAAGGAGTAGATCTTTATTTGGAGAAACCACTAGGCCGAAGGTTTGTCCTTCCAGAGTCTGGTTAGCTCATTTCTTGGCCTGAGGTTTCCCCATAGGATAAATGTGAACCCCAAACCTATGTGAGTCTGGTTTTATTGTGACAAATTCAGCAGGGCATTTCTTGCTCCAAATAAGAAACATAATTGTCCTTGTTATCACCCAGATTTTCCCTCTCCCACCCCCACCCCAAAGGTGGAGGTCTTTGAGGGTCCTTGTTTGTATGAAGGCTGCAGTTCCAAACCCCCCGCGCCACCCCCCCCCCAGTTGTCCCTTGTCCTTTGGGACCATAACAACTCAGTCCCCTCCCCATGCAGACCACCCTAGCCACTGGTGTCACATCCTCTTTTCCGACTCCTGAGGACTGCCCCTATGTTCTGGCATTTACGGGGGTGTTTGTTATATTTTATCTGGCATTTCTAGATGACTATTAAATGTGGGAAAGTTTTTAGATGATCTAGTCCAAAATATTGCCAAAAATAGAAACCCCGGAGGCTAATTTTTAAATCTTTCCCTCAGGTTTTTAAAAAGGTCACTTTGTTCTCCTCTTAGTGTCTGTTATTTACCACTTCTCTCCTATTCTCTTATCTTTAACAGTTACATTAGAGAACAAAAGGCCTTATGCTAATACTTTCCTCATGTATAAACCACTCCCTGCCCTTGTATTTGTCTCTTCTTACTGTTTTTTCCCCTCTCCTCACTATTCTTTTATGTAATTTTCCAGTGAACAGGCACCAAATATAGCTAGCATTTGATCTATATGAAACCTGCTAATTTAACTCCTCTTCTCCTAAAAAAAAAAAAAAATCTATACCAATCTTGCAGATGGGAAAAAAACTTAAGGTCAACAAAACTTCTATCAATGTTTCCACACGTCCCATTGTCAAAATGCTGGCAAACTTGAAAACACTGGATGGCTGTTTTAAGAATTCAGTGGGAGGAAGGTGGGGGAGGGGATGGGGGCATCAGTGGTGATGGCAGGAGACTTGATTGGGGTCGTGAACACACAATCCAGTGTACAGATGATGTGTGGGGAATTGTGCACCTGAATCCTGTATGATTGTTAACCAGTGTCACCCCAATAAATTCAACGAAAGAACAAAACAACTCAGTACTAGTATTACAAGTCATATTTTAAATTATTTTAGACCTAGATCAATTTACTGGGGACTTAGATCTAGGTACATATGCACATAAATATTTCTATTGCTGTGCTAGCACACCGGTGTACCCTGTGCGAATGCTATTTGCAGCCGAGGCACACTATTGCAGAGGGTGTGGTCCACACTGCTGTCCAGTCCTACTCGAGGCTTCCTGGGAATTTCTCATTTACATAATAGCCAGGGAAAATGAGGTAAGTGTTGACGACTTTTGTTACTGCTCTAATCAAGGTTACACATTAACTAACTTATAAATAAATCACTCTCCATAACAGAAACATTGGCAACTAAAATGGTTTATAAACACAGCCACAAAGCTTTTTCAAAAGAACTTTCAAAAACTCTCCTTAGATGTGTCCACTTGGGTTAGTGAATATTCTACCTGGCTTTTCTTCTCCACCTCCACAAAGATTCTTTTTTAAATCTATTTTATTGATTTTTCACAGAGAGGAAGGGAGAGGGAGGGAGAGTTAGAAACATCGATGAGAGAGAAACATCGATCAGCTGCCTCCTGCACCCCCCCTCCCACTGGAGATGTGCCCACAGCCAGGGTACATGCCCTTGACCGGAATCGAACCTGGGACCTTTCAGTCTGCAGATCGAAGCTCTATCCACTGAGCAAACCGATTAGTGCTCCACCAAGTTGAAAGAGTGTGCATCCCAGCTTTAAGGATTGATAAAATCCTTTCTGTATCAGTTACTATTGCTGCATCACAGGCCACACACCTCAACGTAATGGCTTCAAATGACCATCGTTACATTCGCTCACGAGTCTGTGGGTCAGGAACACCAGCAGGGCTCCGGGGCGGCTGTGGGCCTCACTCCCAAGCGGGGCTTCAGGGCTATGTGAGGGGGCTGGGGGCCTCATTCCCAGGCGGGGCTTCAGGGATGTGGGAGAAGGCAGGGGCGCCTTCTGGCTGTCAGGGGGCCTCCTTTCTGGCAGTTAGCCGGGTTTGGAGTCACTTCTCTCAGCCTCTTTCTCCAGCAGGACAGCCTGGACTTTTTGACCTGGCAGATGCTGTCCCGCAGATTAACGTTCAAACTTGTGGTCTCAGTTTAGAAGTCCCCGAGCTGAATATCCACCACATCCATTGGTCAAAGCCAGTCAAAGTCCAGCCAGACTCCAGGCGAGAGGGCAGACTTCACCTCTTGAGGGCCGAGTCGCCAGCTCCGTGGGGACGGGAGGAGCTGTTGGAGGCCACCTTGGCCGACAGTCTACCGCCATCACGTTACGCAGACAAACAGCACTCATTCTGTTTTTGCTACAAATCAACAAATAAGTGTGTTAACTACAGTTTAGCACTAGTACTGGGTAATTTATAGTACTTGCACTAAATGTGTGCAGGTACGTCCCCAAGTATAAGTCTATGTAGGGCATTGTTTGAATGTTAGCATCTACAATTTCAAGAGAGAAGGTGCAATCTCACTTGATTAATATTAAAGCTTACGTTAATTCACCTGGGCCTTAAGCATGTGAAATATTACCTGTAGTTTGTTACCACTCTGGGCCTTCTTCTGTGGTCACTTAGGAGTGTGGGAAGATACGAATAAATTACCTGCTTTTCTTATTCTGATAATGCCATATTGCAATTTTGGAGTAACATTCTAATCTCACTAATTATTTTTAAAGAAATAACACGATTTTGATTTTGCAAATTTTATCACACCAAGTTCTCCGCAATCGGGTACACCAAGATCTTACCACCAAAACCCTTCCTGGTGTTAAGCAGATGGATAATTTTGACACGTGTATGTATGGAATTAAGTTCCATGACTATCCGAACACGCAAAGCACTTCCATGGCATTTGGAGTTATGCAATGGAAAATGTTTCCAGTGATGCCCTTTTATGTGTTAATTTTGCAAAATGTATTCTCAATTATAATTTCAAATCACCTGAGCAACAGAAGAACATTAGAAGTTGTGTAAAAACCAAGGACTTATTTAAATTTAGCATTAAGAAAACATTTTAATTAGTTGGCACAAACTGAAGATAACCACATCTAACAAGCCAGTTCCAGTTGACACTTGCCAGAATGTGACATATTGGATATTAGTTTTTGTCTAATACTCCTTAGACTAGAAAACATTTTACAGCAGAGGGTGTAAAATAATCTACTCCCATGAGACTGAGGAAACTTTAATTAGACCCCTTTAAGGAAGAAATGTGCTTTTGGTTAAAAAAAAAAAAAAGCTTTTAATGTGTACTTTAAATGACCTTTAAATTTCAAGACTTTTTAAAGACACAATTGTCCAATCTTCATATTAATGAACATGCCACATATTTTAATTTCCTGCATATCTGCCAAGTCTCATCAGTTTGGAACAAGATTTAATTTTAAGGGGCCTCCCTTAAAAACAAAAAACAAAAAACACCTTCTTGTATTTTGAAGGAGGTTTTTAAAATATATTTTGCCCATTTATATCTTTGAAACATGTGGACTACCTTCAAGTTTAAAAATCTTCCTCCATATTGACTTGGGACAGCCTTGGCTCATCCATCCATTTTCAGTACTACTCTCTTGCTTTACTTTTCAGCAGCGCATTTATTTAAAATATACATTTTAAAAATCACATTGCCGTTGAAGCTGAGCCAAATGCTTTGAAAGAACGAGTTTAGCCAAAACTGGTTTGGTTCAGTGGATAGAGCGTCAGACTGTGGACTGAAGGATCCCAGGTTTGATTCCAGTCAAGGGCATGTACCTTGGTTGCGGGCACATCTCCAGTGGGGGGGGGGGGGGGGGGGGTGTGTGTGCAAGAGGCAGCTGATCGATGTTTCTCTCCCATCGATGTTTCTGACTTTCTATCCCTCTCTCTTCCTCTCTGTAAAAAATCAATAAAATATATTTTTTTAAAATAAAAGAAAGAACAAGTTTAGGGGGACGGGAGGAGCAGGAGGAAATGTCCCTGAGGAGCAGCCTCAGTGTGGCGTCTGCTCTGTAACAGTGTGTGACGCTGCCCTACAGTGCGCCGATGGGCCCGTGTTTTCTTATTACTCTTCGTCCTCAAACAGAATTTCCAGTCTGTGGCCAAGATGAAGATCCATTTCCCACTTCGCTCCATCTGCCTGCGGACAGGACGGCAGTCCCTTGTTTAGCAGACAGACTGTACAACAGGTACTTGCCCAATGTTTGTTTGTCTGTTTGTTTGTTTGGTCTCTGCATTTTCAGCCTCACAAACCCTAAGGCAGCGGGATCCATGCCTGGACTTGAGTCAGACAGAGCCGGAATAATGTAACTACACTCCCCATCACCTCCTTACTAACACCCTTTTCTTCCTTTTCAATCATGATGACCCCACAGAGTCCGGCCAGGGCAATAATGTAGAGTCAGGAAAGATGCCAGAAGAAGAAATATTTTTTTATTTCACCAGCCTGGAGAGCCTGTTATTAGTGTGACAGAAGGATGTGATTGAGAAATTAACTGGACTTGTTTTCTACTCCGGACTCATCACAAAGACTGTGTGCCCCCCTAAGCAATTAAGCCTCACAGAGTCCTGAGGTGTTGGCTTTGCCTGCCTCAGGGGAGCTCAGGTGGCTAGGAACTTTGGGATTTGGAGCTGAATTATCAAAAGGCCAGGCCCTTGCGGGGAAGGAGGTGGGCGTGCTGTGTGAGGAGTGGCCCAGCTCCCCGAAGGCTTACACACGAGGGAGGCAGAGCAGCAGCGGGGAGCAGGGTGGTGGTAAGGGCTGCATCGTGTGGTACCCAGGGCTGGCCCGCCGGCACGCGCACACGAACTGCCTGCAGGCCTAACGTGCAACTCTGATTCAGAAGGTCTGGAGCGGGTCCGGTGACTCGCGTTTCCAAGAAGTTCCCAAAGGTGCCGCTGCTATTGGTCCTGGGACCCCACTTTGAGTAGTAAGGGGTAAGGAGGAGTAGGTAGGACTTCAAAGGAGGCCACAGGAGAGTCTAAACTGGATCCACTGGAAGCAATGGCAGAAGTTCTGAGTGGCCGAGCTGTACACTGAGGCAAAGCACACGATGTCCAAGAGCTGCGCCTCTCCATCACTGCAGTCTGTGCACAGAGCATCTCTTCCCACAAGCTACAGAAAGAACTGGGCACTAACAGCCCTTCTCCAAATTTTCTGGCCTATTTCCCCACAGCCTCTTAGGATTCTTAAATGACCCCAGGGAAGGGAAGGAACCCAACTCCCCGCAGATTGAATTTCCAGACTACCTTGTTTTGAGAAAGGATCAGCGGAGGACCTGAGCCAAATACATTTAATCTAGCAAAAATAAGAAATGTTAATGTTTTGAGCCCAAGTATCATGGAGCAAATTCATATGAGTTACCCTTTTAATCTCAAACTTAGAGAGAATCAGATTCAGAAATCAATAAGTAACCATTCATCAGTTTTTCTTTTCTTTTTAAAAATATATTTCTACTGGAGGGCCAGCGCACATTTGTCCTGACCTATGCCCTCTAGAAGTCTGAGGCCACTGAGGGGTCTTTAGCGCTGAAGTAGAGCTGGAGAGGCTCCCGCCACTGCTGCTGTGCTCGCCAGCCCCGAGCCTGGCTTCTGGCGGAGTGGCGCTCCCCCTGTGGGAGCATCTGCCCCCTAGTGGTCAGTGCGTGTCATAGCGACTGGTTGTTCAGCCATTCAGTCAATTTGCATATTAGGGTTTTATTATATAGGATTGATTTCAGGGAGGAAGGGAAAGAGAGAGAGAGAGAGAGAGAAACATCCAATGATGAGAGAGAATCATTGGTTGCCTGCACACCCTATACTGGGGATTGAGCCCACAACCCGGGCATGTGCCCTGACCAGCAATCAAACCATGACTTCCTGGCCATCAGTTTTTCAATCAACAAACATTAGGGGCTGATAACTGGACTTCCCTAAGCCCTGATATGGGGTATTTGGGGGCTTCTGACCAGAAAAAGTAGTTGAAGAACTCACGTGCCCCAAAAGATCTGATGATTAAATTCCGTATCAATGATTTTTGCCATGGTCACCAAAGAAAATGGTCCTTCCCCTTATACACACTCTTCAAATTGCTCTTTGAGATTTTTTCTTTCTTCAAGTCCTTGCTCTTCATTTAAATATGACTTCACCAGAATAAACATGTGCAGGAGAAAGACTCAGTTTGATTTTCTTCTGCTAGCAGCTCCCGAAGAGAGCCTCGCATCCCCCTCTCTCACAAGAACAAGTCTTAAAAAAAAAGAAATGAAGTGCTGTGTCCAAAGCTGAGATTGTTCCAAAGCTGACAGGAACAAAATCCAGGGGTCCCTTTTCCCAACTTGATTTCAAGAGCACATGCCTTTCACTGGTCATTTTGTTTCTAACCTCTGACCCAGCCATCTCCACGATCTGATGTTTTATTAAAGCATTTCCAAATCTGCTGCTGATTACAGAAGAAAGGTGTGTGCCTGTCACAAATCCATACGGAGACACCAGCTTGATTTGCCCTCAATCCTCAAAATCTAAAATCAAAACAGAAGTTACGAAGGAATGGCCAGATATTTTGCCTGATCTTCTGTCCTTGAGAGACCAAAAGTCACAAAGTGATCCTACTGTAGTTTTGTTGGGCCAGCAATTTTTGTTGTTGTTGTTTTTAACTTGTTGACATTTAAATATAGGAATTTCACACAAAAATCCACATTTCTGGTTTCTCTTGACAACTCAGAAGATCTGGCAACCTTTGGCTGCTGTCTCACATGCTGAGTTCTGGCTCAAGGGACATTTGTGATCCTCTGGCCGCCAGCATCTGCACCCCCTCTCCTACCTTCAGGAGAGGCTCCCGTTCATGAGGCTTGATGACAGGCAGATGTCTTTCTCATCATTCAAGTCATCTACCAGGTACTCCCTATCAGATGACCCAGGTACTCCCTATCAGATGACCCCGGCCTGGCTGATTTGGCACGTCTTCCAGGCTTTTAAATGGGGTACTAGTTTTAGGAAGAGTCCAGTGCAGGAGAGAATTGGGGGATTCTCTGTGACAGTAGAAATGATGGAAGCAACACCCAGGTTCTAGGGACTGCATGGGGCAGCAGGATCCCAAGGTCAACAGCAGCAGCGGTTTTCTTCCTGGCTTGGTTCTGTGGACTAACTTTGACCATGATTTTAGTCCTATGGCCTGTCTTTGTCCCACTTCCCAAGTCCTGTTCTCCAGCCTGCCAGCTGATTGTGAGCTATTCAACACTTCCTTGCTACATTCCTTTTCTGCTGAAATCTTTCATCTAGAAACTTTGCTTCCTGAGTCAGGGCACAGTTTCCACCAAATCCTCTTCCTTTATATCCTAACTTCCAGACTACATATAGACATGTGAACTTGTAACCCTGGTCTTCATCTCCCTTCCTATTCTAAGTGATAGAATTTTGGCACTGGGAGAGAGGCTAAACATCAGCCACCATGAGGATCACAAAGTAATAAAAAAAAAGTTTACCAGAGCTGCCCCGCTCACATCAAGTCCCCTTACATCTCATTGGGCAGAACTGAGTCATAGTTCACCCTGTAAGCCAATGAAGGGATTAGGGTTGCTGTGATTGGCTTAGTTCTGTGGTCGGCAAACTGCGGCTCGAGAGCCACATGTGGCACTTTGGCCCCTTGAGTATGGGTCTTCCACAAAATACCACGGGCTGGGCGAGTCTATTTTGAAGAAGTGGCATTAGAAGAAGTTTAAGTTTAAAAAATTTGGGCTCTCAAAAGAAATTTCAATCGTTGCACTGTTGATATTTGGCTCTGTTGACTAATTAGTTTGCCGACCACTGGCTTAGTCTATAGTTCAACTCTGGCTGAATATAAGAATCACCTGGAAAGAATTTTAAAATACCAGTGCTGGCCAGGTTCAGGCGGCTTCGCAGGGGAGTTTTACCAAGCATTCAAAGAAGAACTAACACTTCTACTCCTCAAACTATTTTATAAAATTCAAGAGGAAGGAACACTTCCAAATTTTTTATGAGGTCAGCATTATCCTAATTCCAAAACCAGATAAAGACACTACAAAGAAAGAGAATTACAGGCCAATATCCCTGATGAATATAGATGCTAAAATCCTCAACAAAATATTAGCAAACCGGATCCAGCAATATATTAAAAAGATCAAGTGAGATTTATTCCAGGGATGCCACTGGTACAGTATTCACAAATCAATAAACATGACACATCACAAACAAATTGAAAGGCAAAAATCACATGATCATATCAATAGATGCAGAAAAAGCATTCAACAAAATCCAACACCCATTTTTTATAAAAACTCTCAGCAAAGTGGGAAGAGAGGAATCATACCTTAAAACAATAAAAGCCTTATAATGACAAATCTACATCCAACATCATACTCAATGGGCAAAAACTAAAACCATTTCCCCTATGAACAGGAATGCCCACTTTTACCACTCCTGTTTGACATAGTACTGGAAGTGCTTGCTATAGGGATCAGACAAGAAGAAGAAATGAAAGGTATTCAAATTAGAAAAGAAGTAAAACTGTCATTATTCGTAGATGACATAATACTGTACATAGAAAACCCAAAGACTACATCAGAAAACTACTAGACTTAATAAAGGAATTCAGCAATGCAACAGGATACAAAAGTAACACCCAGAAATCTATGGCTTTTTTGTACACTAATAAGGGACTCACACACACACAAAAAAAACACAAAGAAAAAACCCCGTTGGCTCACGGCCACTGCTCTGTGTTTGGAGTATGCTGCGGGCCCCAGCATGCTGGTCTGAATAAACCCCTTGTTTTTACATGAGATCGTCTCTTGGTGCTCCGTGAGTGCGGCTTGCGTTCCGGGCTTAACATTTTTGGAGGTTCCACCGAGATCACCGCGGCCGCCTTCGGGCTCCAACAGACGCTTCTTGGGGTAAGTAACGGCGCCTTCGGTTGCGATCGCTTAGGAACCAGTCCGAGCTGGCAAATCTGTTTGGTCTGGTGGCTGTCGGGGCGGAGCGTGAGCTTCCCCTGACTGCGACGGACAGACGTGTCTTTGGGTCGCAGGCCACATCCCCGGGGGACGCCCTGGTGGAGTCTGGGGAGGTCCAGGGACGCCTGGATTCCTCCCGTCTGGTGAATTCCCGTTTGGTGAATTCACGTCTGGTGAATTCTGATTCTGATTCTGAAATTCTGTTGCCAGCTAGGCCAGTTGTCATCTCTAGGCCATTTTGGTTCCTGTCTGAACGTGTCGCGACTGTCTTTGTCTTTTGTTCATTGTTCGTTGTCGTCTGTGTGTGTCCCTTGTCATGGGTCAATCTGCCTCCACTCCTTTGTCTTTGACTCTGGATCATTGGCCAGAAGTGAAAAACCGAGCTCAAAGTCTGTCGCTGTTTTAGTCCTGTGCAGTAACAGTCAGAATGGGCCAGGGTCCGTCTGGACCCTCCGCCTCATTACAGTGTTTCCTTAAGAATTCTCAGGAATTTCGAAAGTGCGCGCGGATGACTATGGAGCTTGGGTTGATGATTTTGCTTTACAGAAATTTTATGAATTGGAGTGGCCCACATTCAGGGTTGGGTGGCCTTCCACCGGGACGTTGGACCTAAATGTTGCTTGTGAGGTCCGCCGTGCTGTTCATGGCAATCCGGGCCGCCCGGACCAAATTCCTTAAATTGATGTCTGGATTGACACTGTCACTGACAAGCCTCGGTGGTTCAAAGGTTGCCTGCCCTCGAAGGGAAAATTGGGAAAGAGACAGACAATCCTGTTGGCCCCAGGGCACTCAGGACGGTTGCCCTTTCAGGACCACCCCCTTACCAGGACCCTCTCCTCAGCTCAACTGAAGATCTCTCCAGACCTCTGTCCCCAAATAACTCTCTCAGTCCACCCCACACCAGGGCTGGGACAGAGAATGGGGACCGATCCCAGGAGGCTAGTTCTGGGAATCTTAAACTTTTTTCCTCTGGCCTGGCCTGAATGGGATTTCAACACGGCAGAAGGTAAGGGGAGGCTCTGGGCCTGCTGCTAGGCTGTAATGAGGAGTCTTTAGATGGCTGCTAGAAAGCTGACTAATTTGGCTAAAGGAAAGCTAGGAAATTTGATTTCTGGATAAAGGCTTGGGGGTGTGGGCAGCAGGGGAAAGGGAGCCGGGGCCAGAGAAGCGGCTAGGCGCGGGTGCGGTCTCCAAGTCCCATCTGCCTCCGGCCCCGCCCTGCCACCACCGCCCGAGGGGCTCCTCGGAGCGGCCGCCAGGACCCAGCCCAGGATCTAGACGGTGTGGGGGAAGAGGAGTCTTTGGCCACGTGTTCCTAATTAGAAAAGAAACTCCCTTGGTTGTAGGATAAGGCATTTATCTGTTTGTTGTGCCATTGACTTTTTTCTTTTGTCCAACATGAATGCATTTCTGTTTTGCTGAAACAAGGGCTGAGAGTCCTGTCTGGGATGTGGGAAAGGGAGGCCCCCACATCTGGTCCTGTTGGGCCCCCCATCAGGGGACTTGGGCAGTGTTCCTGTTATCTGCTCAGATCCCAAGACTGTAAGAGTACTTGTTCACTGAAAGGGTGTAAATACAGATGTTTGTTTGATATTTTGTCTGCCTAGGTATAATTATTTCTTCATATAAATATAGAAGTCTGTAAGAAAAAAAAAAAGAATTTATCCAAAGTAAATGCCTTAAAATAATTGGAATTGGATTTAAAAACTCAGAAATTGTTGAAATATGGATGAATAATGTATTGATTGTAACGATCTAATGGCCCAGGTAACTGGCTACCCCCTTTGTTAATAGAGGAAGAAGCTAGTCCAGGCTGGCTACTGAATGCCCCCCGGCAGAGAAAAAAAGAAGGCCTTTTTGAAAAGTCAAGAGGTAGCCTGGGCTGTTAGCCAAATGATAAAAACTTGTTTAATAATCTGAGTATTGCTTCCTCATGAGAAAAACCTAGAGGACAGAACTGAAGCTATTAATTTATAATGTCTTGTGTTTTTCTTGGAAACTAGAGTATTATTAATCTAAGGATAACTAAATGTTTGACTTTTCAGCTTTAAAAGTTCAAAATACAAATTAAACTCGGAGAAATTATATGAATGTGGTAATTAAATGTTTAAAGTATAATTTTAAAAAAAAATGTTATGTTTTCTCTGATAGTTGGACTTGTGTTGGTCTATATTTCTTAAATATAGCCAAATTTTGAACAACAGAATCTTAAATAAGAACCAATAAGTAAGATAATCTGTACTGAATGAATTTCTTTTTTTAAAATTAAAGATACCTACTTAAGTTACTTTATGAATTAGCTTGTTAAATTATAGTCAAGGTTTTCAGCTAAATGAAAATGTCAATGCTGATTGTGGAAAATGCCTGAGAAAAGATAGATCCATTGCAGAGATAATTCAAGCTTGTCAGAATGTGGGATCAGGACATTTCCTAAAGCAAGTTTTGTAAACTTGTACCACAGGGAATTTTAGGATTAATCTTAAGGAGGAGTAGAGACGCCCTTAAGTGAACTAACTGTTTTGCCTGAAGGCATTAATTCAGATTATAAAGGAGAAATTAAAGCTAAGCTAAAATGTAATCTTGTTATGTAAATTACTCCAGGACAAAGGTTTACTCAGACACTACTTGTACCTTATGTTCAGCAAGGTAAGGCTAAAATGAGGAAAAGAGGAATGCAAGGATTTGGAAGCTCAGGCATCTATTGGATACATGGAATTAGCAGAACCCACTCCTTGGACACTTTTCACCGTGTTCTGTTAGGGCTCTTGAAGGCAACAGCTAGAAATTCCCCATTTCAGGCTTATTTAAAGCTGAAATTTTTATCTCTAGGAAAAATGTGACAATTTGAAATGCAAGTGGCAGAGAATTCCCTCAGCCCTCTGCCTTTTCTAAATAATAGGAGGTTTGAGGCATGGTTATGCATTTTTGAAGGACATAGAAAGAAGATTTGAAGGCTAATTTAAAATTGTGAAGGTTAGTGTATGTGATGAGAAAGAGGACAGAGTATGGAAAGAAAGGGTAGAAAGCAGTTAGGAAAGAATCAGTGTATTTACTGAAAAAAAAAAAAAAAGCAGGGGCATTAGAAGAGAGAATGTCCCGGCAAGTTAGCTGGGGAAGCAAAAGGAGAGACTCAGACCCCAAGAGTCTTAAACTTAGAGGAAGAGGACTGACAGGACTGGGGCTCCTCTCCACTTAATCCCCAGGAGCCCAGGGTAATCTTACAAGTGGAGGGCAGGTCTGTTGGTCTCCTGGTGGACACTGGGCAGCCTATTCAGTCTCGACAGAGCCGATGGAACCCGTAACCTCTAAGGAGACGTCAGTCCAGGAAACCATCCTCCCCTGCCTGTGCTCTTTTAAACTGTCTTCTTTCAGAGGAATATCTCTTGCAGGAAATGGAAAAAGCAGTGCCAGAGGAAGAGCATAAGCCCTCCACCTACTTGAAGGAATTACAGCGTCTCTATCCCATAGTCTGGGCAGAAAACAACCCCTCTGGGTTGGCAAGTCATCAAGCTCCTGTAGTAGTCAATTGCAAGCCACCATCACTCCAGCTCAGCCACTGAGCTGGACTGAAGTGAAACAGTGGGCACTTAAGCAGCTAAAGAAGGCTCTCGTCTCAGCGCCTGCCCTAGCCTTGCCAGCCGTTACCACGACCTTCCACCTCTACTTAAGTGAGGTAAGGGGCAATGCCAAAGGGGTTCTCACTCAGACCCTAGATCCCTGGAAGAGACCTGTTGCCTATCTGTCTAAGAGACTGGGCCCTGTGGCAGCAGAGTGGCCAGCATGCCTCTGGGCTGTGGCCACCACAGCATTGCTGGTAAAGGAGGCAGATAAGCTGACTCTGGGCCAGGAACTAGCCCTGGCAACACCCCATACTGTGGAGGGCCTCCTTCAAGGTGCTCTGGAGAAATGGACATAAAACACCAGGATCGCCCAGTGCCAAGGTCTTCTCCTAGACCAGCCCCTCATCCGGTTCCATAAGACACTGGCCATCAGCCCTGCCAGCCTGCTCCAGATAATGATCCAGAGGAACCCATTCATGACTGCATAGAGGTAACAGACCTGACAGATGTCCCGCTATCATCACCAGACAAGGTACTGTTCACGGACGGGAGCAGTTATGTTCAGGATGGGATCTGATATGCAGGAGCAGCGGTAGTCACCCTAGACCAATACCATTTGGGCACAGTCTCTGAACAAGGGGACATATTGCCATCCCCCAAGAAAAAGGTTTACCAACTTTAGCCGGAAAGGACATTAATAATAAGGAAGAGATTTAAGCCTTATTAGAAGTCATCTGGCTCCCAAGAGCAATTGCAATAGTGCACTGCGAAGGACATCAGAAAGGGGAGACAATTAAAACCAGAGAAAGTAGAGCTGCAGATCAACTGCCAAGGAAGCCACCCAAAAACCAGTGGGGCCTTTACAAATTTTAGTAAACCTGCTGGACCTCAGACCCCCTCCTACACCAAACAAGAGGAGGAATTGGCAGAACAGAAGCAAGTCACCAAAGGACCAGATGGTTGGTGGACCAGACTGTTGGTCCCAGAGGCTCTAGGTTGGACGTTGGCCCCCCAGTGACACCAGCTGAGCATCAGGCTACCACCTAGAGGTCACCAAGACTTCTGAACTTCTGCGAGGCAGTTACTAGATACCAAGCTTAGATAAGATAATTAAAAATATAGTCACCAGAAATACTGTCTGTGCACAGATAAAATGCTAAACAAGGTAAGAGGGTACCCCTGAGAATTCAGGCCCCAAGGATGTTCCACAGGAGAGCATTAGAAGGTATATTTCACAGAGATTAAGCCACCAGCGTCAGGGAATAAATACCTGCTAGTTCTTATAGACACCTTCTTGGGATAGGTTAAACTATACCCCACTAGGACAGAAATTACCTCTAGAATAATTAAGAAATTATTCCAGGAGATTATACCTAGGTTAGGGCTGCCAGTAGTCATAGGATCAGATAACAGCCCCACCTTTATAGCCAAGGTATCTCAAAATATAGCTCAAGCCTTAGGCACAATTGGAAACTCCATTGTGCATACCAGCCACAAAGATCAGGACGGGCAGGAGCAGGGCTCTAAAAAGAAGTTTAACTAGATTTATCCTAGAAACCGGTGAAAACTGGACCAACCTCCTGTCTTTGCCCTCTTATGGGCCAGGTGTGTCCCCTACCAGGAGGGGTTCCTCTTTTTGAGATCATATATAGTAGACCTCTCCTCATCCATCCGAGGGTCAGAGGAAAGTAAAAGCTGGAATTCATAACCATTCCTTGCTCAAGTCCTCACAGGTTCTGCAGTTTACCCAGAGAGCCACCCATAAGCTGGTTTGAAATGCATCGCCAGTGCCCACCACGGACCCTGTATATCCCTTCCAGCCCAGGGACACAGCGTGGGTAAAGAAGTTCACTGCCCCAGGACTCACCCCAACCTGAAAGGGATACTCAGCTGTTATCCTGAGCACGCCCACGGCGTCCAGACTGGCTACACCACCCGCAGCTCCTGCAGCAGGAAACAGCCTGGATCCTGGCAACCAGCAGCCTCACCTGTGAGATCCCTAGCCTGGGCTCCACGCAGGCCAGGAGGAGACTCAACGCCTACAGGAGGGAACTGGACTTCAGTGGGGACAGTACTAATGGGGACTGTGGGTCGGGGGGTTTTGGTAATTGTAAGAACATTTTTACTAACCAGTGAGAAAGTCCGAGACCATGTAGGGCTAGATATACTAGAGGACAAGAGAGCAGAAACAGAAACAACAAAAAAGGGAATTATTGCTCTGGTTCCTAGCTTGTCACCTTGAAGACTAAAACCAGAGGAGTGACAGTCTGGCACCAATTATGTAGATAAGACAGAGGATAGGAGATGTCAAACTTTTAATCATCAGGCAACAATATGCTGCCCTGACGGAACCAGATGGTCTCTAAGATTAGAAACTGCCCACAAGAAAAAGGGGGGAATGAAAGGGCAATCCAATCCGTTCCAGCCTCCTCCATTTTGAGATCCGTTCCAGCCATCCTCCATTTTAAGTGACCACGTTCCTAAACAAAGGAACTAGTCCGTCCCCAACCCCCATTAGGTAAGCCAACAGGAATGTGCAGGAGGATGGCCAAATAAGGCCAAAACAGCTTCTCCCCCTCTTGCCGTTAGCCCGCTTCCTACTAGCCCGCCTCCTGACTTCACATCCTGTAAGTAGGTTCCTGCTCCTGTCCAGCCAATCAGGATAGGACAACCCAGAACACCATCCCCTTTCCCGTGCGCGGTCTGTAAAACGGTCGTGTAACAAAGGCTCGGGGCTCACGGCCACTGCTCTGTGTTTGGAGTATGCTGCGGGCCCCAGCATGCTGGTCTGAATAAACCCCTTGTTTTTACATGAAAAAAAAAAAAAAAAAAAAGAAAAAAAAGAAAAAACCCCGTTTACCATTACACACACACACACACACACACACACACACACACACAAAGATACCTAGGAATAAACTTAACTAAGGATATAAAAGACCTGTACTTGGAAAACTATAGGACATTAAATAAAGAGCTAGAGGAAGACATAAACAAATGGAAGAGTATACCGTGTTCATGGATTGGTAGAATCAACATCATTAAAATGTCCATACTACCCAAAGCAATCTACAGATACAATGCAATCCCCATTAAGATACCAACAGAATATTTCACAGATCTAGAACAAACTCTCCAAAAATTAATATGGAATTAAAAAAGACCCTGAATAGCTGCAGCAATCCTGAGAAAGAAGAGCAACTTAGGGGAGATCTCAATACCAGACTACAAGCTGTTTTACAAAGCCACTGTTCTCAAAACTTCCTGGTACTGGAACAAGAACAGACATATAGACTAGTGGAACCAAACAGAGAACCCAGAAATCAACCGAAGCCATTATGCTCAATTAATATTTGACAAAGAAAGCAAGAGCATACAATGGAGTCAAGACAGTCTCCTCAATAAATGGTGTTGAGAAAACTGGACAGATAGGTGCAAAAGTGAAACTAGACCATCAACTTACACCATATACAAAAATAAATTTAAAATGGATAAAGGACTTAAATGTAACACAAGAAACCAAAAAAAAAAATCTTAGAAGAATGCATAGGCAGAAAAATATCAAACATATGCCATATAGTAAATAATCTTTACCGATACTGCTCCTAAGGCAATGGAAATTAAAGAGAAAATAAACAAATGGGATTACATCAAAATAGAAACCTCTGCACAGCAAAAGAAACCATCAACAAAACAACAAGAAAGTCCACTGCCTGGAAGAACACATTTGCCAATGTTATATCCGATAAGGGTTTAATACCCAACATTTACAGGGAACTCTTACAACTTAACAAAAAGAAGATAAATAATCCAATCAAAATGGGCAAAGGACCTAAATAGGCACTTTTCAAAAGAGGACATACAGAAGGCCAAGAGACATATGAAAACATGCTCAAAGTCTCTAATCATCTGAGAGATGCAAATCAAAACGACAATATGGTACCATCTCAAACCTGTCAGAACATTTGGCTACCATCAACAAATCAACAAAGGACAAGTGCTGGCAAGGATGCAGAGAAAAAGGAACCCTCATGTATTGCTGGTGGGAATGCAGACTGGTGCAGCCACTGTAGAGGACAGTATGGAGTTTCCTCAAAAAATTAAAAATGGAACTCCCATTTGACCCAGTGATCCTACTTCTAGGAATATATCCCAAGAAATCAGAAACACCAATCAGAAAAGATATATGCACCCCTATGTTCATAGCAGCACAACCCTATCTAATAAAAGAGTAATATGCAAATTAACCATCACTCTGTTACACCCACAAGCCATTCCCACAAGGCACATAAACATCTCAGGAGCAAATATGCAAACAGACCACAACCAAGATGGCTGCAGCCACTGAGATCAGGAAGGAGGCTTGGGTTTCCCTGATGATGGAGGAAGCCAAGCTTTCCACACACCCTGGTGGGCCTAGGCCTCCACTCAAGGCTACAAAGTTTCAATTATAGAAAATAAATAAATTCTAACAGAAATGGCTGCCACCTGGGAATGAGCAGAAAGCTTGGCTCCACTCCAGGCTACAAAATTTCAATTGTAGAAGATAAATAAATCTCAGATACCAGGGCCTCTGCTTGGGTCACCAGGGGGCGTGGCCAGCCTGCAAACCACCACAGGGCTCTTGCCCAGGCTGCCTCATGCCCCAAGGAAACCCCACCCTGATCCAGGACACCCTTCAGGGCAAACCAGCTGACCCCCACCCATGCAACAGGCCTCTATCCTATCTAATAAAAGAGTAATATGTAGATTGACCATCACTCCAACAAACAAGATGGTTGCCCCCATGTGGACACAAGATGGCCAGCAGGGGAGGGCAGTTGGGAGGGACCAGGCCTGTAAGATAGGGCAGTTGTGGGTGATCAGGCCAGCAGAGCAGGGCATCTGGGAAGGACCAGGCCTGCAAGGGAGGGCAGATGGAGATGATCAAGCCTGCAGGGGAGGGCAGTTCGGGGTGACCAGACCAGCAGAGGAGGGAAGCTGGGGGTAACCGGACCTGCAGGGAAGAGCAGTAGGGACCCAGGCCTGCAGAGAAGGGCAGTTGGGTAGGACTAGGCCTACAGGAGAGGGCAGTTATGGGGGGACAGACCTACACGGGAGGGCAGTTAGGGGGGATCAGGCCTGCAGGGGAGGGCAGTTAAAGGCAAACAGGCTGGCAGGGGAGCAGTTAGGCATCTATCAGGCTGGCAGGGGAGTGGTTAGGGGGTGATCAGGCTGGCAGGCAAAAGTGGTTAGGGGCAATCAGGAAGGCAGGCAGGCGAGTAGTTGGGAGCCAGCATTCTTGGATTGTGAGAGGGATGTCCCAAATTGGAGAGGATGCAGGCTGGGATGAGGGACACCCCCCCCCCCATGCATGAATTTCATGCACCAGGTCTCTAGTTTATAATAGCAAAGATTTGGAAACAGCCTAAGTGTCCACCAGCAGATGAGTGGATTAAAAACAGTGGTACATCTACACAATGGAATACTACGCTGCTGTAAAAAAGAGGAGCATTATGCTAAGTGAACTAAACCAATTGGAGAAAGATAAATATCACATGATCTCATTCATTTGTGGAATATAATGAACAATAGAAACTGATGAACAAAAATAGAGCCAGTGTAAAAAATATTTTAGAATATAATAGAAGTAATCCTGTTATTTGCAGATTTTTTATATTTTCTACAACTTTTGTGATATTATACTATGTTAGTACAGTTTTGGTAATACTATTATACTTAAAATTTTTCTTGAAATATTAATGTTTATTACATGTAATATTATTATATTTAAAATCTTTTTTTAATGAAAATAAAATACCAATGCTGGGTCCTACACACACACACACACACACACACACACACACACAGGTGTCTAATTTAATTAATCTGGCTGGATTTCTGGCACTGGAATTTTAAAAATCCTCAGGTACTTTTAATGTGGCCCCTCTCTCTTGTCCAGGCCTCCACTCCTCCCCATTTTATAGGTCCCATACTGAGGTCCAAAGAGATACTAAACAACTTGCCCAAAGGCCTATACCTTCAAATAATTGCAAAAATAGAAGCAAACAAAACCACACACACACACATAAATGACACTCAGTAGGACATCTTCCTTTTCCCAGAATATGCATGTGAGTACCCATTATTTTTCTTAGAACAGTGATGGGCAACCTTTTGAGGTTGATGTGTCAAAATTTGCCAAAAAAAACCCGAGCATAACTCAGGTGGTGTGTCACTTTGAGGAAAAAAAAATCATCATTTCGCGATATTTATATTTTAAATAATAAAAATGTATAATTGTAATATATAACTGTATTTAATAAACCAAAAAATAATTATTTAACTTACCTGCTTAGTGACTTCTTTGTTCATCTGTCAGTCAGTTTCTTTTGTTGGTCTTGTTATTATTTAACTTGTGTGGGGTGCCATGGACTAAGATAAGTCAGGGGACGGGGAATTCTTTAACTAACCTGTCTATTAGTGACTTTTTATTGCTGAATTTCATTGGCTAAACCTTCAACTGAAGGTTGGTATTTTGTACACTTCAAGCCCAAGCAAGCGCTACTAACTTCATCTGTCAATCTGTTTCTTTTGTTGGTTTTGATATTATTTAATGCTGAGAATAAGTACAAAAGTACGTAAAGGGAAAAATTGTGAGTAACTATTTTTCAGGGTGCTAAAAGTGTCTGGTAATGGGTTCCAGGCACTCCAAATTTCCTGTTCATAGTGGCACTCCTCTTGATTCTCCAAGCGGCACCTTTCCAGATTCTCAAGCTTTGCCCTCAAGTCGACAAACACCTGAGCCCAGATGCTGTCTTGAAATTCTGCAAGTTGCATCTCCAAATCATCAATTTGCATCCATTGGAAACCATTTAATTCCAGACTACTGTAGACTACTACATCAGGATACTTAATTATTTTTATGGTCTGTTATAGGCTTCTAAATTGATTAAATCTATCACTGAACTGATCAAGTAACGAGTCTAAAACATGCTGGTACTTTATATGCAAGGGTTCCATTTCATTTTGTACAGCTGCACTGGCCTTCTCAAAATACTTTGTTACTCAAGGAAGATACTTATAAGTTTTAGTTTCTACATCTCACTTGAAAATTTTAAGTTTACTTTCAAAAGCTTTTATGTATCCAAACATAACATCAATACTTTTGCGAAAACCTTGTAACTTTAAGTTCAGTTCATTAATAGGAACAGAGAGATCTGTGAAAAATATCAGGGTGTTGACCCACTTATCATCATTGAGCTGAGAAAGGTTTTCCAGATCCTAGTTTCCCAGATCCTTATCCTCAAGAAATACCTTAATTTCTTCAAAGCACTCCATAAAGCACTCAAGAACTTTGCCTCGGCTCAGTCATCTTACATTATTGTACATCAACAATCCACTCTAGGTGGAATCAACCTCCAGTAAAAGTGCAGAAAAATCTCGCTTGTGAAGGGGGTGAGCAGCTATTAAATTAACTATTTTTGTAACAACTGACATTAAGTCGTTTAAGTCGGTGCATCCTGCCTTGGCACATAAAACCTCCTGATGGATAATACAATGAAAAGGCACAATCGGATGTCCAATAGCTTCCATAAACAATTTGACAAATTCGACATTTTTCCCCACCAAGTTTGGTGCCCCATCTGTCGTCACTGACACAACTTTAGAGATATCAATGCTTAGGTCATGGAATTTTTGTATAATAACCTTACATATTTTGCTTCCTAATGTACTGGTTGGCACTGATACTAACTTTATCAACTCTTCTCTCATTGTGAGACCATCAGAGTATTGATCAATAATAGCCAATTAAGCATGTGATGTGACATCAGTAGTTTCATCAAGAGAGATTGAAAAATATTTACAATTACTTATGTCTCTCTTTAATTGATATTGTACATTTGTGTTCAGTCTCATTATTTGATCTTTTATGATATTTCTACTAAATGGTAACTCATATATTCTCTTAATAATTGTATCTTTATTCTGCATATCGTGAAATAGAACTGGTGCACATCTTAGGAGAGTTTCTTTAATAAATTCTCCCTCACTGAGTGCTTTTCCATGCTGAGGTATGGAGTGAGCAATGCTCAAACTTGCAGATGTTAAATTTGTAGAGCCTTTTATAAATTTAAGGATGGAATTAGATTGGCTCTTATAAAGGTGTAGCTGCCTGGAAATGTATTCCTTTCTTCATCCTCATTTTTTTTTTTCAAGAGCTGGGAATGATTAGTTTTAAAATGTTTATTTATATTCCACATTCTGCTTACTACCGTTTCAGTACATAGAACACAAAATGATCTGCCATTTTTTTCTATAATGCCATACATCTCGGTCCATGTCTCTTAAAAGGGTCGGCTACTGCTACTACCACTTCCTTTACTTAACCTTGATTTTTTTATTTTTTGAATTCTCCATCAGAGGGACAGGACAGAATATAGAATTATAGATAGCCTGTTAGCCCTGCAGGCAATTAGGGGTTAACTAGTCTAACTGACCACAAGATGGCACATGTAACTGTCTTTCAGGAAAGGAAAGGGTTAATAAGCAGAAATAGGGGTTAATAAGGATGCACAACAGTAAGAGTGGTGAAATGGAGTCTGCACTACGCTGCAAAATGGTGTTCCTTATATAAATTAAGATGGCTGCTGCTATTTCTAATGGCGGGAAACGGCACCCACAGCACAGACTCTCTCCTCTCCCAGCCTCCCACTCACTTATCTCAGTAATGATGGTCAATTACAAATCCACGACACCCCAGAACAGTGGATTGGATGGTGGTTGCTGTGGTTATGTGGTTTTTTATCATGGTGACCACAGGGCCTCCAGAGATGCCTCCACGACAGCATTCTGCTGCTCCCTGCTCTGCCGGCCGGAAGTGAGGTCAAAGATCCCCTAATGGCCCAACTGGAAGTCCCAGCACTAGGCTCTCTGTGCCGGAGTTCTGTTGTTTTAGCCTACAGACCTCTGGCACAGAGTGTCTACACTACACTACAGCAAATGTTTCATCCTCGGCTACTGCACCTGGCCGTGCAGCAGCCGAGGATGAAATGTCCTTCTCGGCAGCGGCCCCATACTTCTCTGTATGCGACCACATGCGGCCGCATGTCATCGAAAATGGCTACGCGTGTCAGTGCTGACACATGTCATAAGTTTGCCATCACAGTCTCAGGAAGTGGAGTTGTGGAGTGCTGAAGGACGGAGAAGCAGTAGAGTGTGTGGCAGTGATCCTCAAATTTGATGACATCAGAACTCCCTGGAGGGCTTGTTACAACACAGACGGCGGGGCCCCCGCAGAGCTTCAGGTTAGGCTCCCACATTTGATCAGGCTTCTCCACAGGGTTTGGGGTGGGGAGAAGAATAATGAACATTTCTAACAAGGTCCCAGGGGACAGCTGCTGTGCTGCTAGTCCAAGGACCACACCAGTGTGGTGGTGAAAGCTGAGGCTAAAGAATCCCGCTGTCTGGAAAGATCCAGTTTTGCCCCGACACCTTGTCAAAACATGGACAAGTTACTTAACATTTGTGAAATGGGGCTGATATTAGAGTGGGCTTATTGTAACCATCGAGTGAGTATAACAAACATAAAGCACTTAGAACTGTGTCTGACCTGTAGTAACTGCTTAATAAATATTAGCTAATACCACTCATTCGTTCATTCATTGAACACTTATTAATCCAGCGCTTCCTTTGAGCCAGGGTCTGTTCCTGGCATCAGGAGTACGTGGTGAATACGCTCAAAGCTCAGCCCCCCAAGGAGCTGCGATCCACGGTGGAGGCACACAACGGCCTCGCAAATACAGAACCTGTCACACAGAAGAATGCTGCGCTCCAAGTGCACTGAGCAGCAGGCGCGCAGTTTCACGAGAACCTGATCCAGTCTTGTTCGCATCTTCCAGTTCTAGGAAGTGGCAGCATCATGTTTCTAACGCAAAGGCCCCTTAGCACGACGGCTCTCACCAGGGTGCCTGCGTGAGCCCAGGCTCCCGCATCTGAGCAGGCTTCTCCACAGCAACAGACCCAACAGAAAACTAAGATATATATACACCAATGTGTCATTTATATTTATGTTTACATTTACGCATTTCTATATTCTATATTCTACAGTAAATGTACATTATTACTATATAGCATTATATATTAATAACCTAGTTAGATAAGAGATATTTTAAATATTTATGTAGATAGTTATTTATGTATTATAGAAATTGGCTCACGTGACCATGGAGGCCAAGAGGTCCCACACTGTGCCATCTGTAAGCTGAAAACCTGGGGAGGCGGGAGGTACAACCGTCTGATTCCTAAGGCCTGAGAATCAAGAGCACAGCTGTCCTAGGGCAGAAGATGGATGTCCCGACTCAAAAAAGAGAGCAAATTCACCTGCCTCTGCCTTTCTGTTCTAGGCAGCCCCTCAACAGGTTAGATGGTGCCAGTCACATTGGTTCAGGAGATCTTAACCTACTAGCTCCAATGCCAATCTCTCCCAGAAATACCGTCGGAGACACATCTCATAAATAACAAAAATTAACCCTCACAGGCACAGTCACACCAGCCAAAACCTAAGGCTTTGTTTGAGAGGAAACATTCAAAATGATAGCAGGAAGAGTGGAGAGAGTGCTAGAAGCAAAGAGAAGGTGGCCATGCACTGCGTGCTTTCTAGATGTTATCTCATTTAATCCTCAGAGTCATTGTGGGGTAGACATTGTGGGAGGAGGAGCGGAAGAGACCTGCCCTAAGCTAAGGAGGAAAGTGGCATGCTAATGACCTGAACAACTACATTAGAGTTGGCCTGGCAGCAAGCAGAGCGGAGAGCCACTGTCACACCACCAGCCACATCTGACCCCCTTCTTCTGAAGCCCCAGGCAGGGGCAAGGGTGAAGCCATAACTGCAGCCGTGTATTTGCCCACTGTCCCTCTACTCTGTTCCTAAAGCAAGTGACAGTGATGGAATGAGATGTAAGAAGCAGCTACAGCTACTTCTGAGCCAAAACACCATGACCTCAGGCCAGCCTCAGCCCCTTTATTGTCTTCCTCAACATGTAAAAAAAGAGAGAGAGAGAGAGAGAGAGAGAGAGAGAGAGAGCCCTTTATTAAGGATGTAAAAGACACTTATTGCTGGGAAATACAGACCAGTAAATCAGAAGAAAAGTGGTCCATAATCCCCTAACCTCAGGGGGGAAAAAAAACTAGAATTTTGATAGCAATTCCCCTCTTACCTTCAAATCACAGGGAGCCTTTCCTCTGTGCCTATTAACTGCCCTTTCCAGTTTCACATGTTAACTAACTGGAAGTCTTTTGTTTGTTTTGATTTCACTCTGGACTTGTTTCTGGAGGAGGGTTCTGCATTTTGTGGGGTGAGGGGCATGGGTTTGGGACATTGAAAGTGTGTTGTTTGGAGCTGCTTTTCTATTCGTAGTACTCACCTCACAGCTTTGGGGCCAATTGTTTTTCGAAACTCTTTTCAAATGGCATCTACATTCAAGAGCTGGCGTATCATTTGGGGATGTTTTTCCTTCGGGTTTATAGCGCTGGCGGCTTTCTGGTCCTTTGAACGGCAAGCGTTCGGACTTTGGCGATGCCTGGACTTGGCTTTGGCCAGGAGACGTTAATGTGCAATGATGACTGGCCTTGCCTCTCCCAGGAGCCCCTCTCACTGGGCTCAGGGAGGTTCCCAGCTAGGCAGAGGGCAGCGCAAGGGCCCGCGCTTCGCGGTAACTAGGCAACAGTCGCCTTAGCAACAGAGAGGGGGCGGGACCTAGAGAGGAAGTCGGAAGCAGCAACTAAATCTCGCGAGAGCTGCTTTTGCGCGCGAACTCTAAGTGCGAGGGTCCCAGGATTGGATCTGGGCGGGGCTCAGTGCTGACCCCCAGGGACGCACCACTCCAGCGGGTTGGACACCTTCATCGCCCGCCATGGACACCTCAGCGCTCGAGCAGCAGCAGCAGCAGCCCTCGGCGCCCAAGATCAGGAACCTGCCCTGGTAGGAGGAGGCCTGGCTGCCGCGGGAAAGGGGTCGGCCTCTCGGAGAGGCGGTGGTCGGGTAGCCCAGGGACCTGCAGCCGGGGCGGAGCCTCGGAGGTTCGTCCCGACCTCCCCCAACTCCCCGGTCTCCCTCGGTTCTTAGGACTTTTGCCAGGGCTTTCGAACCTGGACGGCAGCACGGGGATTTGATCCCGCGTCTTGACATTGCATCGGCCACAGGGCCAAAATGTCCTCTTCGCTCTGGCCAAAATATTCGATGCGATTACTGGTCAAATGCTAAACTAATCACACCCTCTAGGTAAATTTTATTTAAGTGGCCTTCTGTTAGATCAGCAGGAATCCGATTAGATGTTTGACCTTTACAAAGGTCCTAGGAGGTAGGTATTCCTTATTCTAGTTTTACAGTTGGAGTAATACAGCCAAAAAGTTAAATGATTTGCATTAGATCCAGAACTAGAAAATGGGTTTGAACGCAAGTGGTCTGAATTCAGACTTGTACTCACAACTATGTCCTAATGATGTTTTGAAGACCACAGGGATTTGGCTCAATTTGCAGCAAATTCCAGGTTGTTCTTGTCTAATAATATCTTTAATTTGTTTTTATCATTGTAAAAACATGTCACTTGCCATTTATAGTTGAAAGCATTCTAAAGTGCACAATTCAGTGCCATTAGGAACATTTAGAATGTGCAACCATCCCCCTAGCTAGTTCCAAAAATTTTCATCACCCCAGATGGAAACCGCTACTGGCAGTCACTCCTCATTTCTCCCTCTCTTGGCCCCCGACAAACACTAACCTGCTTTCTCTCTATGAATTTGCCTTTTCTGGGCATTTCATATAAATACAGTCAATATGTGGGCCTTTGTGACTCTTCATTTACCGTGTTTTCAAGGTTCGTCCAACTTGTAGTGTGTAACACCATTTCTTTTTATAGGTGAATAGCATTCCATTGTTTGGATATACCATCATTCTCTGTTTCTGTCTATCGGGTGTGAGTTCAATTTTGAGTTCACCTTGAAATCATAGGTGCCCATCCACGCTGAGGTTATAGGCAGACAGCTGGACAGGTGAAATTAAGAGTTTATCAACCTCAGCATTATTGACATTTTGGGCCAGATACTTGATTGGAGGGAGGGGCATGGGGGTTGTCCTGTGCGTTATAGGATCTTTAGCAACATTCCTGGGGCCCACCCACTAGATGCCAGTAGCAACCCTACCCAAGTGTGACCACTGGAAATGTCTTCAGATACGGCCAGGTGTTCCCTAGTTGAGAACCACTGGTCTATATTCAAACATAAAGGGTTTTGTTTCTCTTTCTCTTTTAGTTAGGATACGAAAGGAGTCTTTCGCACATAACAACATGTTCTTGCATTTACGTGTGGTGTAATCCATGCTAAATTGTATTTCAGGGTTGAAAAATACCGGCCACAGACACTGAGCGATCTCATTTCTCATCAGGACATTTTGAGTACCAGTAAGCATCCACGTGATCCTAGTTGAAGGACCTTTCCATTTTCTTGGTGGTGTTGTCTCTGCTGAGTCATCACTCGGGAGAGTCTCACTGAGCTTTGTGGGAGGTTGCTGTAAGCGTGGAGTCCTTCAGGTCTGTCATTCCTGCCTCTGCCTCTGATTTAAACATGGGGTGGCAGTGCCTTCGCCCACCTCGAGGGCCGACAGTGAGTGAGGCTCTCAGAAACTGATGGCTCTCTTTCTCTCTAATCCTCAGTTCAGAAATTTATCAGTGAAGACCGGCTGCCCCACCTGCTTCTCTATGGCCCCCCAGGGACAGGAAAGACGTCCACCATCCTGGCCTGCGCTAAACAGCTGTACAAAGATAAAGAATTCGGCTCCATGGTCTTGGAGGTAGATGGGTTATTCTTACCTGACAAAGAACTCCAGTCTCTCTTAGTTCTGCTACTTCTGTTCTAGTTTACAAGGAAGTTCCCTGCTGGTTGGGAAAGAAGCAGACGTAAGATATATCAACTCACTTTTTTCTGTAATTAACATGTTGGTCTGGATTGGTGTTAGCTAGAAGGCAGTTGTAGGGCTCGGTACCTTCCTTGCTATTGCCAGCTGGTACCCAAAAACTCCGAGGTCACTCAGCCGCCTCCATGCGCCCCTCCATGTGCTCTCCACGCTGCTGCAATAGGTTCTTGTCCGGAAAGCTGAGCTGTACTGACTGCAGGCTCCCTTACCTTCTGGCTCCTCCTTAGGTTTGGCCAATAGGCACCCTTGCAGGAGGGGAAGGGGAGAAGAACAATGCTTAGTCCTGCCTGGGAGCCACCATGGGCTGACATCCCCCTCCACAGGGCACATCTCACTGCCTTCTCAGGTGGCATCACCACGGCCCCACCAACCCCTTAAGACCTGCTGCATAGCCCTGTGGTTCCCCCCGCCACCCCCCCCCCAACACCTTTTAAAATATGTTTTCATGTAATTCTCTTCAAAGCACTGAATTTGAGTATGCCACCTCTTCACCGCTGGGACTCGACGAATACACTTAGGTTACAACATTCTTAATATTGTTGATTGCAAGAAAAACATTTAGATTTTTTGTTTGAGATCTTAGAACCTCACTGCCACACCTGTTCTCACCTCCGTGTATTAGACACTTGGTAACTTCCGGGCTGCTCCAGGTTGCGGTAGCTAACATTAGCATCATTCTGCTCGGGTCAGAGGTCACTGAGAGCAGGCCACTTAGCTATTCCTCCCGTTTGCCAGTGGTTGTCCTCAGAAAGGGAAAGGAAGGTCAGTCTTGCCTTCAGACTGAATGATCGGTCTAGTGAGCGAGGAGTTTCAATACAAATGTGATCCCGTTTTTTGAATAGTGATTATCTCTTAGCTGTCATTAGACGTGGAGACCTAGCTTGCTGAGTTAGACTGATGAAAAGGTACATTAATTCATAAATAGTCTTCCAACATGTTTTTTATTTATTCTGGCTTCTCTCTTCCACACTTAGCTGAATGCTTCAGACGACCGAGGAATAGACATCGTCCGGGGGCCAATCCTGAGCTTTGCTAGCACAAGGACAATATTTAAGTAAGAAATATTTGCATAATTTCTCTCCCCTGAGATTTTTTTTTTAAAGAAATTTCAATCGTTGTCCTGTTTTGTTTTTGTTTGTTTTTATATATATATTTTATTGACTTTTTTACAGAGAGGAAAGGAGAGGGATAGAAAGTCAGAAACATCGATGAGAAAGAAACATCGATCAGCTGCCTCTTGCACACCCCCTACTGGGGATGTGCCTGCAGCCAAGGTACATGCCCTTGACCGGAATCGAACCTGGGACCTTTCAGTCCGCAGGCCGACGCTCTATCCACTGAGCCAAACCGGTTTCGGCTCCCCTGAGATTTTGATAAGTGAGATTATACAGCTGAATTTTTTTTAGCCTCCCTTTTCCAGTTTATAAAGGCTGGGGGGAATGGCTTTGTCAAAAGCAGCCTAAAAAAGACATAAAAAAGTACAGGGATGGTGATAAAAAAAAAAAACACACAAAAAAAGTTAAAATGCAAATGTTGAAATAAAATGTTATCTAAGTCTGTATTAACAAGTTCTTGGTTAAGCATTAACTTCATGTTATTAGTTAACTGTGGACCGATTCCATTCTAAGCCTGGATGAGCTAGTTCTTAATTTAGACAAAAATGAACTAAGATCAGGATGAATAATGAGAGTGGTGGCTAAAATAAAAAAGATAAAAGGCAGGAGTGAAGGGGGGGAGCACTAGAGTAATAGGATACTGTGCGGAGAAAGACGAAGGTGCTGGAGACCATAACAGAAACAGACATTAGACCTTTAAGAGTTGAAGGAGTGATGGGGCATTTCTCTGGGACACAGATGTCAGCTCTGGTCAGTTCTGGGAGAAATGGCCTGAGCAGAGCCTGGTGCACACTGTGAAGATGTAGGTTTGGGTCTGAAGCTGAGGGAGATTGTAATCTCTACGTGGTGCCGTTTGTCTTCCTAGGAAAGGCTTTAAGCTGGTGATCCTGGATGAGGCGGACGCCATGACTCAGGACGCCCAGAATGCCTTGAGGAGAGGTAAGGAGGGTTCTGGCTGATGAGCACATCGGAGAATTGGGAACTTTGGGCACGAGATACGACATGGCTCATTGCCATTTTCATTCCTTTCTGGCCCAGAGAAATCTCTGTGTACCTTTCTCCATGTATTCCACCTGATGATTTAGGCAAAATATCTCCATTTGGGGGGTTTCCCCTTTCCACAACTTAAAGACACAGGCTCTGTGGGGATTCGTGGTGTCTGATTCTCCTTTTCAGCTGGCTTCAATTTAAGGGTTGGGGATTTTGTATCATTTAATGGAAGGTTATAGAAAATCTTTCATCCTTAAACTGCTGGGTGGATATTCGTACCCTTATACAAAATAGCCAGGAAAATTCCAGAAATTTAGTCACTCAGAAAGCTGACATGACTTTGCTCCTTGCCAGTAAATGGCTTGGCAGGGAAGGGAGAGTGTCCGGTGGTTGGTCTGTCTGAGGGGCCTAGGGCAGTTCTTGTCTTTGAAAGGACATTGGTCATCTCGGCGAGATGCGGAGCTCAGCAGCTCAGAGGAAAGGCTGACCTTAGGCATTCGGGGGGAAGGAGAGGCTGGGGAGGAGGACGGCAGATCTGGTCCTGGAGCTTCGGCAGTCTTTCTCTGGCATCTAGTTCTGCAGAGTGACTGTGGCAGGTCCCTGTGCAGAGACATGGGGTGCCTACCCAGAGAAGCTGGTGTCTGAAGCATCTCTGAATTTGGGTTATTCTCTCGTCAATGCTCTAAGGCAGTGGTTGGCCAACTGCAGCTCACAAGCCGCAGTTTGCCGCTCTGTTGACTAGTGAGTTTGCTGACCACTGCTCTAGGGCTTTGAGACAAGGTCCACTGGGAAGTCTGCAAAAAGTCACCCCCTCTGCACCTGGTAGAATGTGGAGCGCGCCAACCTGCCAAATAGAGTTGTGTCCAAAGGGCAGAACACAGGCTTTCCTATCTTAATGGGACTGGATGGCAAGAGCACAGGCATTGTGGTGCATCTTAAACCAAGAAGGGTTTTGTAAAGCTTGTGGGGTGACAGGTCGGTCAGGTTTTGGGAAGAGAGTGGGTGATTTCCAGTCCTGACCCCCCCAGGGATACCCTCTTGTTCCTGTAGCGTCCTCATTTGTTTGCGTTCTTCAATTCTTGTTACATTCCTGCTCCCTGCACCATTCATGTGACCATTCAGTATTGCTAGGTCCTTTGAAGAATCAGATGGGCATGAAACGGTTTTCTTTTCCTTTGCCAGTGATCGAGAAATTTACTGAAAATACCAGATTCTGCCTCATTTGTAACTATCTGTCAAAGATCATCCCCGCTTTGCAGTCCCGGTGTACAAGGTTCCGATTCGGGCCCCTGACCCCGGAGCTCATGGTCCCACGCCTGGAACACGTCATAGAGGAAGAGAAGTGAGTACCTGGCAAGGCAGGAAAGATGGGGTCTCAGGAACTGAGTGGTGTAAGGTGGTATTGTAAACAGATAGCGGAGTGCCTCCCTTCAGGGTCTGGGAGCGGTATGTCCGGGACACTGTTCATGAAAGTTATTTGGTTCTTGCGACTCCATCCTCCTCCCTGGAAGGGGCCCCAGTTTCCTCCTCTTCTTTTGTCATTGGACACTGCACGCTGCCAAGTGCTTCTGCTGAGATGGCTGTCGCCTTGTTTGACTGGAAGGAAGGTCCTGGGATAAGACATTCTGTGTAACCAGATGCCGAGTGAGAAACCAAGCGGAGCTGCTGCTTATGTGAAAGGTGCTTTGACTCTGACCACACCTCTCAGTGCTTCCCTCCCCAGGAGGCACGATTCAAAGCCAGCTGCTCAGCATAGCGATGCTTGGTCCTTCATTAGGGTCATGTGGACTTTGAGTGGGCTGTGACTACCCACGTGAAGCCATCACCCCTCGATAACAATGAATTTAGACCCTTAGAGTAGGGTAGTTAACTCCGTCCTCCCCTTTTTTGCTTTCATTGTTCCCAGATCTTAGTCGTTTCAGGCCGCCTTGTCCCCAGGAAACGCCTGGCTCTCAGCTCCCACCTGTTCCCTTTCAGAGCTGATGTGAGTGAAGATGGGATGAAAGCACTTGTAACGCTCTCCAGTGGCGATATGCGGCGGGCTCTGAACATTTTGCAGGTACAGTGCTCCTCGTAGCAAATCGCAAGTTGTGGCTTCGGAATAGTTTTTCAAGAAACATATAAGCAATAGTAAAGCCCATTTGTAAATTCAGAAATCTAAAACTGGGAAGACTTTGACCTCCTAATGTGTCGAGATCTCCCCACTCTTTGCGTTTTGATTAATTGGAAGAGTAATTTGGTGCAAACAAAGAAAAGAGGGGAGGGTGCTGCAGCTGTAATAGCCAGCAAGCCGCAGCACCTCCGAGGCCGCCTGTACCGGTGCAGCGAGTGCAGGACCCCGGCTCCTGTGCCCTGTGGTGTTGCTGCCCACCTGCATGCCGCCTCAGCAGTTTCCCCCGACCTGCAACTCGGCGGCGGCTAAGGCAGCCACCGCTGTTCTCCCCGATTCTCTCCCCGTCTGCAGAGCACCAGCATGGCCTTCGGCAAGGTGACTGAGGAGACCGTCTACACCTGCACAGGCCACCCGCTCAAGTCAGACATCGCCAACATCCTGGACTGGATGCTGAATCAGGACTTCACCACGGCCTACAGAAGTATCCTTTCTCATGTCCTGCCAACAGCGCTGTCAGTTCCCAGGGCCTGAACTTGATCAGCCAGCACCTCCCCCTCTGGCAAGACAGTCAGCCATGTGGGCCTCTGCTCAGCTTGTAAGAGGTAGGAGTGAGGTGGCTGTGGGTGGAGTCTAAGGTCCCGAGTTCTGAAGGACTCTGGCCTGGGTACTTGGAAGCCGCCTGACTCCCAGATGAAGAGATGCAGGTGGGAACTGCAGTCATTTTCAAGGAGTCGGTTAATCTTGTCTTGCTGTGAAAGTAAAAGCTGGGTGCAGTGACATGAGGCCACCTGGGGAGTCTACTAGACAGCTGCCACCACTGCATCTTTCAGAAAGCCCTTCTTGAAGAGGGAAATGAGAAAAGAATTGGGGTTCATGTGCAGTTTCACTCAAAACAAACCGTACTGAGCTTAGCTCTACTTTCTGAAGTCGCTCACAAGGGTTTGGATTCAAAATGATCTGAAGCACATTTGTTCTGGAACTTTCCCCCTTTGCCTTAACTGCTCCTCTCTAGATATCATGGAGCTGAAGACGCTGAAGGGGCTGGCATTACATGACATCCTGACAGAGATACACTTGTTTGTGCATAGAGGTGACTTACATCATTCTCCAGTTTAGAAGCCGTCAGAGGGGAGTGTGCTTTATGGTTAAGGGTGATTAGAGAAAACATGAGGCTTCATTTTTGAAGCAAAGAAATAGGAATGAAGAATTATAAACCGAACCTCTCATTTTTAGTTTTGTCTTGTTACTTAAAACTTTATTCTGAAAACACTCTGAACCCCTAGAGCTGCTGGGGAGTGGACACTCCTGAGGGCTAAAACAATTTCCTCCAGAGTTTGTGCTGTACAGTAGTAAGGAGTATGTTTTAATTCACATTTTTAAAATAGAGGGAAAGGGAGAAGGAAGATCTATTTTCATATAAACCAAACAGTCTTACCTAAACCATCTTAAGTTCCACACTAGGTTGCACCTTCTACACAGAGTTGGTTCTCACACAGGAATCACCCCAGGCCAGGCAGCTGGCCTCGAGAGAGAAGCAGGTGATGGGTTGTGCAGCCTTTTGGATGAGCTCTTTCCTCTGCACCAGCCAACTGCACAGACAGTCGGGTCCATGAATGTTGCCTCTGCCGGCAACCTGGCAGCCTCTTTCTGGCTGGCGGGCGTGTTAACCTCTGCCCAAGAACATGGTTGGCTCAAGCCCAGCTTTCCACTTGACTTTTTAAAAAATTGACTTTTTAAAAAATCAGTAGTTTGTTTGTTTTTAAAATTGGGAGAGGAAGTGAGACCAGCTTTTACGTTAACTTATAGAGTCACCCAGTTGCTGAGAGCGTGGTGTAGGAGACTCCTCCATGTCCTCTGATCACTCTGGAATCAGGTGGGGCGGGGTCAAGGAGGGGCTAAGAGTGGAGACACAAAATGGGGGAGATGAAAACCTGTCTGCTTGTTACTTCCTTAGAGGTGGGTAGCTAGTGATCCGAGGCCAAAAGAAAAGTGTCATCTGTCTGATCTTTAAACAAACACTTGTCTTCTAAGGGATGACAAGCCCATTCATTTGATTGTATTTTTCCCCCAGTTGACTTTCCATCTTCAGTTCGAATACACTTATTGACCAAAATGGCGGACATTGAGTGAGTATTTACTTCCCAATTTTAATTCTCTTTTGTTCCCTCTGTTGTGGTTTGTTTCTATTTGCCTAGTTCCAAATTTTTTGTCTAAACATTCCTGTACAAGTATGGTCCAGTTTTTGGTGGGATTATTGGGTGAAAGACGGGGAAGGGTGTGAGATGCTCATTCTAAGAACATGAGTAAACACAAGGACAGGTATGATCAGGTATGTACTTGAGATCTGTAACTCAGAGACTTGGTTTGCGTTGGCTCTGCCAATGCTTTGTGATTTGGGAGCCTGCTTAGTTGCTGACCTCCCGCTGTGAAGGCCTTCACACACAGCATTCTGCCCGGGGGTAAACAAACTCCATTTTCCACTTTGCCGTGTTCAGTGAGCAGTGACTAGCCCCCAGTGAAGCTGGCCGCTGTCATGTAAACAGACAAAAGCATTGGTTTCAACATCAGCCTGTCAGCGCAGGCCAACCCTAATCTGCTCTCATTGGCTTGTGGGTGCACAGATTAGGTGACTTGTCGCTACTTGTGAATATGATCTTGCTTTCAATGGCTTAACCGCTTAAAAGGGTAAAAGATGAGCCCTGGCCAGTTTGGCTCAGTGGCGGCCTGCAGACTAAAAGGTCCCAGGTTCAGTTCTGGCCAAGGGCACATGCCAGGGTTGTGGGCTCAGTCACCACCAGTAGGGTACATGCAGGAAGCAGCCAGTGAATGATTCTCTCATCAGTGATGTTTCTATCTTTATCCCTTCCTCTCTGAAATCAATAAATATGTATATACACTGAGTGGCCCGATTATGATGATCTCTGAACGCATAATCATCTGGCTACTCAATGTGTGTGTGTGTATAAATTAAAAAGCAATAAAAATAAAAGGTGGCAAGATGAAATGGCAGTGCCCTGCTTACTGACTACACCCCAGAATCACAGGCATATCAGCCACATTTCCCAGTGAATTAAGAGGTAGGAAATCTTAATTAGAATTCCTCCATGCATTTTGTAGGTGAAGAAATAACCCTTAATCACATGAACTTTGCATATCTTTATAGAGTTAGAACAAAGTGAAGTTCAGAACACTGCTAACCATTTTTAGACTTAATTTTTCCTTCAAATTGGTGAGGGAAAAGGGTGAGTGTTGAGGACAGAGAAGGAAATGTTAGAGGACACATACAAGGTTGCCGTCCAGGATAAATTCTCATCACCTTCTGGCCGCCTCTAGGTGCTCTGTCTTTTTTAAATTTATTTATTTATTTATTTATTATTTTGTTTGTTTATTTTTTTTGTCACATGGTTGCTCTGTGGTATTCTCTGCTCTTACCTTTCGGTTTCCTTCAGGTACAGGCTGTCTGTGGGCACCAACGAGAAAGTTCAGCTGAGCTCCCTCATTGCAGCGTTTCAAGTCACCAGAGACCTGATTGTCTCGGAGGCCTAGGCGCTGAGCACCATGTGCTGGTCTCAGGCCCAGCAGCGACTGGAGAACGGGCCTCGGCTACGGGATGAGCTGCTGCTCGCGTCAGGGCATGAAGCTAGTCACCCAAGTCCTGGAAAGTTCTTGTTCCAGGCATGGGTGGGCAGACACAGAAAGTACCTGTTTGGGGCTGTCTGGAGCAGAGTGTACAGAACAATTTTAGTGAACTAACGTTTCTGCCCTTTAGCTGCTTGGATGACAGGAAGCCAGCCTACTCCAGGTCATTTCGGACTATAAGGCTTTCAGATCTAACATGGCCCGTGTGTCTTCCAACTCAACATAAACAGAACATCTCCAAAATCACATATAGTCTGACACTGTGTCTACTTTGAGAATAAATATTAACAGATTTCTGGCCCAAACTGTTATACTCATAAAATGCACTCAATTCTCTTCCTTTCAAAACTGGTTTTTTTATTTCTCCTCTTGAAGCAGAGAACTTACTAGCAGGTTCCTAATTGTGGGTGGACAGTAGAGAAAACTTTCATTTTTACGCCATTAGGGACCAGAAGTTGTATATTATTCGCATACTTGCTGCAGGGCGTGGGGGTGGGGGACGGGGCACACGATTGAGCCTGACTACACGTGCCACTGGAAGGACAGGTCTGGGTGCACGTGTGGCAGCTTATTGCATTGATCCCTCTTCAGAATTAAAATAAAGCAGCTTCTTGGTTGTGTTACAAGTGACTTCTTCCTTAGTTCTGGAGACACTGACCTATTCAACTTGCATCTGTATGAAAACTTTCAGCTCTGACGTCACAGAACCAGCTTTGAAGGCTGTTCTCTAAAAGGGAGGAGCCGGTTTTCCCATCACTCTCTTGGACTCGCTCCCCAAGGGCGCCAGCGTTGGAAGCTAATGGCTAAGTGGGGCCTCAAGGAAGCCACCCTGAGCCTCCCAGACCACACTTTGCGATTTTGCAAGAGAACCTCAAAATTAAACTTGCCCAGTCCATGCCCAGCTGTCCTGTGTACTCACTTTGTTTTAAAGGTGACTTTTTTCCCTAATGGAAAATGAAACAGAGAGCCAAGCTTTTAACTTTTTCCTTCCACGAGTCTCTCATCTTGAAATGTTTTCTTCAGCAACAAAAGCGGTAGAGATTTCTCTCCTTTTCTAACATGTTTTATATTACCCTGGCCTCATAACACACCGAGTAAGAAAGCCAAAGGATAAGATGTTGCATTTCTTTTAAAATTATTTAAAATATATTAAAATTTCCAAAGGCAGATTATGTTTGAAGGAGGTGTCCTGATCAGATAACTACAGCACTGAAGGAGGACAGTACTTTTCAGGAGCTGTATTTGTGTAGGGGTAGAGCTGAAACTGGCTCGCAAGTCCAATGAGGAGAAGCAGCAAAGTCAGACCACGGACATGAGAAAATCGGCTGCAGTGATGACAACAATGCTTTACACAATTAAGGAGACATCTTCACAATTGTTCGACTTCAGTACTATGGTTTTTAGATATTAAAAACAGTTGTACCTTAACATCTGTGAAAATACAAATAAATATGCTAATGAAAGGCAAACAACCAACAGCCCAGCCATCGGAACAGTCATGCAATTTAGAAGTAAATCCTTGTGTAACCTGGCATATAAACTTGTCATTTGCACATGCACACCATTGTTTTAAAAAAGAAAAAGCCAATTATAGTGTATTAGTCAGGAGCACAGCCTGAGCCACCTGTAGTTTAGTTAATACCTCATGCCAGAGCCTGCTCCATGAAAACTCCGCTGCTCAGAGGCTGGAGGAGGGAGACTGGCCAACATCCACTCTGACCCCGAGGAGAAGCCGAGACAAGCTGCGGCCACATCTGCAGCAGCCCCGGTGGGGGGGGGGGGGGGGAGGGCGCAGGAGCCGCGTTCCCCAGCAGGGAGTGAACCCCTCGCCACTACAGAGCCTATAACTCCTCTTACCAAAAGGTCATTATCTGCACTTTGAATCAAAACTACCAGAAAGAATTCAAGACTGCTGTTTCTCAGTGGACTGAAGAGTTCAGATCAGGCTCTCGCCACGGAAGTGGGGTCCCCTCCTCTACGCCTGATGCTCCCGCGTGGGGAGGAGACCCATGAGCGTCCACTGGAATCTGGTTTTGCTACATTCTGTTGACAATCCCAGAGAGAAACTATGTCCATCCAAGACCAAGTGTCGGGCCCATTATCCCAGCTACTCCTTCGCCAGGGCGATGTGTCTACCACAGAAAACGCGCGATCGTGTGGCATTGCTTACAAAGTCCTGTACGTGAGGAACTCTTTCATTTTCTTGGGGATTGGCAGGGCCAGCACTTGGTAGGTGGTGAGGAAGCTCCGGAGGGCTTTCCGGCATAAGTGCTTCAGTGAGGACAGGACGCGGGGAGCTGTCCAGAACTGGACGTGGCCATCCCTGGTGCTGAAACAGAACAAACGGGGCACTCAGACAGACCTTGGGAACACTTGTTTCCGCTGTGACGGACACTAACGTTTCTACTCTGACTTGCACTAGCGGGAGACTCGGGAGGGTGAAATGGAGCGCTGGCTGCTGGAATGGATGTAAAAGCTGTGACGCTGACTAATTAAGGCTGCTGGGAGGATTATAAGGACTCCAGATCCTGACACCCAAGTGCTCTCTCTGCCCGCACAGCCCTTGCTCAGTCACACTGTGCGTTCAACGGGATGGACGCCACCTACTGCATTACAGATGGCCTCTGAAAGGGGGTCTCTGCCAGGAAGGGTTTCCATGTAAATTCTGCATCATCGTAATGTACGCGTCCTTGCAGGCGTGGCCTATGCGTGGTCATGAATTGTAACTCTTTAATTACACCGAGATTAAATATTAAGAGTAAATGATAATCTATATTGGCAGAATAGGATAGCAGAGTTTTATGTAATCTTGAGTTTCCTTAAAGCCTTCCTCGCAGGCAGGAAAATTCTAAATGCTTTCTTTCCTTAAAAAGCTGTAGGGTACACTCAGCAGAAACTTGCCCTCTGGTCAGCTAACAGATACATACCCTGTGGCAATGATTCCACCATGTGGGAAAAATGTGCAGCAAAGACCATTGGTCATAGGAGCAAATGCAATTGGAGTTTTCAGCTCCAGGGCCCAGATCCTGAGGAGTCTGGGCGAGAAAGAAAAGTACGTGTGCACATTAGCAAACCCGGGGCCAGGCGCCTAGGGAAATGCTACAATGACGTGCGAGCACCTCCAGGGCCACCCAGAGCCTCTTGTTACCTGTCGTCCGCCACAGTGGCCAGGTACAAGCCTTCTGGAGAGAAGCACACAGACCGCAGGGCGCTGATGTGGACATCACTGTCATCCATGGGGGGTTCAAGCTGGGTGTGGCTGAGGAGGAAAAAACAGGACAGTAAGGGGTGATGGCCACCCCTCACCCTTCACCTTCATCCCCAGCAGGAGGCCAAACTACCTGGCTATGAAAAGGCTCAGGACGCATCTTGTACCCCATATGGAAAACCTTGGGACTTGCAGACTAGAAAAGAAGACTGGAGAGAAGTGCATTTACTAAGGCTCCAAGGGTCTTAGAGGGGGCTGAAGGGCCGCTAACACTCCCTGTGCCGGTTCCTTATGCAAAGTAGGTCAGCCCTCACTTGAATGCCACGGTATCAACTGAAAGTCTTTTTTAGGCTAAGATACATGATAATTATAGGCCTACCTATTATTCGCTTCATAAAACAACAGAGACAAAGGAGAAAAATAGACCAAATTTGTGAAAACATGAAAATTCATTATGGAAATAGCAGTTTCGATAAAAGGATCGTTCTGAACTTGTTACTACCGTTATTAGTAAATGGAAAAAAAGAGTCACTTTGAGGTTTCTTAATGCTGAATCCAAAGTATAGTCTCACTTAGCAGGAGAGTTGAAGGCACTTAATTTCAAAACTTAATTGACAAAGAAAGCACTACTGTACACCAACCAGCCTTAGAATGAGCACTGAATCTGTGTCTTTTACCCAGGATGCCCCGACTCTAAAAGGGACATGGCTCATCCAACACAGGTTTCTCATCAAGTCACCCCACGAGGAAGCCGTACGCAGGGATCGGGTCCTTACTGGAGTGACCTCAGCCTCTCGCCAGTGTAGGGGTCCCACATGATCACGTTGGTATCGTAAGAAGCTGTGACAAGCAAGGCAGAGTCAGGGGAGAAGTCACAAGAGACAACACTGCTTTGGTGGCCCTCCAGCTTCCGGATTAACGTGTAGGACCGCATGCTCCACAGGAAGACCTGTGGAAAGTGACGGGCCTGGTTAGGAGCAGAAACAGTATTGGGACGTGAGCAGTGCCCCCGTCAGGCTTCATGGCCAGAGGACGCCCCATTCTCCACCCGTTTTCTTCAGCTCTTCCAAAATGCATCATATAGGCCTAAATAAAGTATCATATAGCCTTAAATAAATAGTTCCATCCTCCAGGTGCCTAGCCAATGGACGTGCTCGGGAGTGAACCTTAAGGAAGAGCAAACCGGGCCAACCTCGGGAAGACTGCTGGCTAACTTGGGTCAGTGAGGCGTCAGAGTTCTGCTTCTGCGCGCTGTTTGCAAACACACAGTCGTGTGGAGGAAGACCTAAGCCCCATGTAGCTTGTCCTTTCATTTAACACCAACCAAGAGGCCAGAGCGAACTGCAGGCCCGCCGACTCCTGCATCTGCTGTGCCATGTACACCCCTGTGCTCACAGGACCACGGAGCCGGCCCTGGCCACTGCACATCGGACACAGCTCCTCGCTTTAAACCTTCGTGAGAGTCATTATAAGTAGGACTTTATTTTCTTTCCTTTAAGAAAACTCGCACTTTCACATAGTTCCAAACCTCAAATGAATGATTAACCACCTGGGCTGCACCAAATACTGAATTCTTAACTTTCCCAAGTCAGCCACAGCAAACAGCTCCATGCAAAACTGTTCCCAAAGTATTCTTGGGTTTCTAATCTTGTTTGAAAATAACAGGCAGGAGGTCAGGGCCAAGTTCCATAAGGAGTTGTACATTTTATAATCACAAGTGAAAATCCTAATTAGGTCGCTATAAACTATATGGTTCAGAGGAAATCTGGATCCATACATGGGTTGCAGCTTTTAAAATCGCAGACCATCTAAGGGGAACAGAAACGTAAAAAGCAGCCCTGTCCCATCTGTGAAGACAGGCT